>JAJTUV010001052.1:0-375000 GCA_021653895.1 Mastomys natalensis
CATGCCAAAGTGGGTTGATATTCATGGGAGGCCTCCCCTTTTCTGTGAAAGGGAGAGGAAGAGGAGGGAAGGGAGGGGAGAGGGAAGGATTGAGAGGATAGGAGGGAGGGGAAGCTTCAATTGGGATGTAAAGTAAATGAATAAATTTATTTAAAAAAAAATAGCAGCATGAATAACAAGCATAACTCACCTGCAGTGCAGCTTTCTGCTCCTCTCCACATGTGCTAAAGATTTCACCGCGGTGACTGAAGAGCTCATCCATCGAATCTTTGTGTCGAATGATGTCAATGGAGAAAGCCTTTGCAAAAGTGAAGCCTGATTAAATCAGGAAGTGAAAGGACCCTGCTCTGTGCCTGTACTGGTGAAATGTCCAACGGGACAAATGGCATTGCTAGCTTTGGAATTACATAAGAAGGATTCTTAAAGTTTAACTGTTACTATTATCAGCATTTATCTTGAAAACTGTTTTCTGATGTTTATCATTTTAGTTGTTCACAAAAACACTTTCCTTCCTAAATTATCTGGAAAATCACTATTCTTTCTCGGATTCAAAGGCTTATTTATTCTTTACCACAAAACAAAATATATTTTTCTCACTCAAGTATTTATAGATTAATTTTTTTTTTTTTTTTGGTTTTGAGAGACAGGGTTTCTCTGTGTAGCCCTGGCTGTCCTGGAACTCACTCTGTAGACCAGGCTGGCCTCGAACTCAGAAATCCGCCTGCCTCTGCCTCCCAAGTGCTGGGATTAAAGGCCTGAGCCACCACCGCCCGGCTACAGATTAATTTCTACCATCACTTATTAAACCATTCTTAACCTGAGATGGTCACACATTCTCCCGTCAGGACATGGAGGCACTTGGCTCCTCTACACTTACCTTTTGTACCTGCAGCTGAGCAGTAGTCTGGTCTTGTTCTAGACGAATCGGACCAAGTGCCATCAGTTTTCTCTTTGTTTCGGCAACCCAAGCTAGTTCTGCATCAGCGGCTTGCTCATACTAATAGTCAGGAAAAACGAACAAGTTATACACAGCCAACATCTCTTTCTTACATCTGTAAATTATCCAACACAGAAAGGCTTGGATTTTCAGAAATATAGTTATACCTCAAAAAGTAAATTCAAAACTGAGAACAATTTCATTAAGAATCACAAACCAAACTATGGGGTTGGGGGGGTGGGCTTTGTGATACTTTAGGCCGGGTATGGTAGTGCATGCCTATGATTCTATCACTTGGGAGGCTGAGGCAGGAGGATTGAAAGTGTAAGGCCGGCTTGCATTACACAGGCATACCTTGTCTCACAAAATTAACAAAAATGTCAAAAAAGAAAATAAAATTACAACAACAAAGGTATAGAAAAGTTAGAATTCAATTTCTTTAAAAGAAGTTATAAAACTTAGTAGAAATAGCAATTAGAATCTTTCAAAGTGTGCTTCTAATTAGAGAACTTTAAAGGAGTGGTACTGTAGACTCTCTCCAATTCTAACACTAAATAGTAGTAGCTTTACTTACATTTATTATTTTCTATTTATTTTTTGGGAGAAGGCCTTTTGACGTAACCCAGGTAACTTGTGATAATTGTCCGTTGTTAGCCTCCTAAGGGATTACAGGTGTGTACCATCATGCCTGGATATAGGTGTTTAAATATAAATTTATAACGGCAATGGAGTTGAGTAGTGTTCACTTGAAAGAACTTGCTCAGATGAAGGATGGGACCTAGAAGAACCCTAAACTCAATCACAAAATCTAAGAACATTCTCTGTATAACTGTTGATCATTAGAGTTCTCTAATCTTTATAATCTTTTCTTCAATGTTGCTAACCTCTGTTTAAGTTCCTATGGTGGTATGAAGAATGGTAAATGGAGGTGTGCCCCCCTCCCCCCCAGACTCATGTGTTTGAAAGCTTTTGAGTGGCACTATAAGGAGGTGTGGCCTTGTTGGAGGAAGTGTGTCACTATAGAGGCTGGCTTTGAAGTATCATATATGCTTAAGTCTGGCCATGCGACAGAGCCCCCTGCTGCTTGTGGATCAAGGCATAGAACTCTTAGCGCCTTCTTTAGCACCATGAGCGTATGTATTTAACCATACTTCTCACCATGATGATAACGGATTGAACCTTTGAAACTGTAAGCCAGCATCAATTAAATGTTTTCCTTTGGAGGCTGGAGAGTTGTCTCAGTGGTTAAGAACACTGTCTGCTTCTCTTTTAGAGGTACTGAGTTCAATTCCCAGCAACCACATGGTGGCTCACAACCATCTATACTAGGATCTGATGCCCTCTTCGGGCATGCAAGTGCATAAGCAGATAGAGCACACATATACATTAAAGAAAAAGGAAGGAAGGAAGGAAGGAAGGAAGGAAGGAAGGAAGGAAGGAAGGAAAATGTTTTCCTTTATAAGAGTTGCTTTGGTCATAGAGTTTCTTCACAGCAATAAAACCCTAACTAGGACACTTCCCTTCATCGGAAATGCTTAGGAACAGAAGTATTCTTAACTTTAGAATATTTATATAAACATTACTGGTTTAGCATCTTCTAGATTTTGGAATAATTCACATTTTTGGATTAGAGGATGCTAAACCTCTATTTAAAGAGAAAAGTAATGAACCGGACGTGGTGGAGAAGGCCTACATCCTAGCACCTAGGATGTGGAAGCAGAAGAATTAGGAGTTCAGGGAATGTGAGTTGGGGGACTAAGTAATCCACATCACACTGTTCCAAGTATGTGTATAGGAAGTGTGTGAGAACTCAGTTTCCCAAGCATAATACATTGTAATTGACGATAACTGGCATTGATTAGGGAAAAACCTAAAGATAAATTGAAGATGTAGCTGGAATAAAAAAAAAGTCTGCATAGTTCAGAAAACATTTGTTTATCACTGTAAACCCAAGGAATCATCCAGTCATGAGAAGGAGGGAGGGAGAGAGGGAGGGAGGGAAGGAGGGAAGGGGAGAGAGGGAGAGAGAGAGAGAGAGAGAGAGAGAGAGAGAGAGAGAGAGAGAGAATGAATGTTATTATGGCATAGTAATATGTGCATGACCAGCTGTGTGCATCACGGCACCTTAGGAAGATGAAGATGTGCCCCTCCCCTCTCCAACCCTAAAGAAGGGGAAGGAAAGGGGAAACACGACACCTGTGTTTACTAAAAGACTCCCTTTGGGTGGCTGTGCTATTTTGGTTAGCATATTTGAAAGTAATTGTAATTTCCATCTAATGCTAAAATAGTGGTGCTGCACACTTAAATCGAAACTTTCAGCAGGCAGAGGCAGGTGGATTTCTGTGAATTTAAGGCCAAGATAGAGCTACATAGTGAGATTCTACATAAGGGAGGTGGGAAGACAAGGCTAGAGAGATAGTACAGAGAGGTTAAGAGGTCTTCAAAGGACCTGGGTTTGGTTTACAGAACCCATGTGTTGGCCCTCTTCTAGTTTCTTTAGTATCAGGTATACACATGGTGCACAGACATATGCAGATAAAACACCCACACATATAAAAGTAAAACAAATGAACAAAAACCCCAAAACAAATAAATAAAAGAAATAGCTTTAACATAGGACTCTTTTTGCAAGTTTTTCTCTGTACCAAGTGGTTGAGTATTTTGGTTCTAATCTGGATCAAACCTCTTCCAAGTGTTTCCCATTATTAAAGTATGTTTGTTCTATTTATTTTGATCTCATTATTCTTCTTGAGCCTGTACTTAAATGTAGGTTATAGCACTGGACACCACACAAATATCCCATGACCTAAACACTAGCACATAGCATTATAAACATTACCTGTTGTGATCTCTGAATAGCAGCATCAATTTCATCTACCCTTTGTCCAACAGTGTCACTGACCAGTTTGTACTGCTCGTTGGCATCAGACACAAGTTTATCCAGTCCTTCTCTGGCTCTCCAGGGTACCAGCTCCAGGAGAGCATGGCTCACCTCATTCACTGTGTCCAACACCAGCCTGTGCTCCATGACCTCCTTCTTCAGTTCCTAAGGAGGGAAAGTTTTCAGGCCACGCCTTGCTAAATTAAGCCCATCGGCAGCAGTGTGTGGGGGGTTGGGGGACGCCTATCTCCAGCACACATCCCAGCAGGGCACTGACCTCCTTCCTTCATCTCTTTTCTCTCTGCCTCACACTGTCAATCATTTTGAAACCTGACTTCTGGCTTAGCTGCTGCTTACTCACAGCTCTAAGATTTGAGCCACATTGTCTGTGTAAAACAAACAGTGTTTCTTTCTTCCTATTCCTTAATGCTCTAACTAGGGGTATTTAACATAACAAATACCCACGTAGAATTTCTGGGCATCAAGAACTGCATTTGATTCTGCAGCAGATCAGAAGTAACTATGAAGCACCTCCCCCATTTAATTCCTTTCCTTGCTTTGTTCTTGTTCTTTCCCTTCCAGTGCCCCCATCCATCTCCCTTGCCTCCTTTTCACTTGTCTTCTGGTCTCCAAACAGTGCCCCCTTTAGAGAATGAATGGTGGACATGAATTATACGTGACATAGCAAGCAAACTTCCTAGGCACCTGGAAATCAACTTCTTTCAGACTACAGTCTTGTACTTGTCTTTATGTAAAATCTTATTGTCATGAGTACACAAGAGAGAAAAGCAGGAGTACATCTGGTTTAGTTCTAAGGTAAAGGTAAGGAAACATGATTCAGACAAAGATGAAACTTCTTTCCCTGTTACAGTATAAAATGATGGCTTACCTTCTGTCTTTGCTGAAACTGGGGTATTTGCTCCCCTGTGGGAGACTGTCCTCCACTGGCTGCCAGCTCCTCCTCCACCTCCCTCAGCCACCCAGTTAGTTCCTCATATGTAGAATGGAACTTGGTGGCCAGCTGCCGGGCTTGTTCTAACGTTCTGAGGGCCTTGGAGCTAGTGACCGTGATGTCTGCATAACGGGTCTTTATTCCATCCAGCTTCTCCTGGATCAGTAACACCTCCTCACCTGTGGAGAACAGCACACCACTGTTCACACGAAGGAACTCTCAGGATGGAGACTAAAGAAGCCCTTTAATCCTGTCTTTAAATCAGAGCTTAAATTTCATAGACTCTTGCTATGTCCCTACTTCACCTAATATCCCAAACTGAGGGGAAACTGGAAATGAACCCTTAATCACATAAATCATTTCTGAGATTAAGCTCAAAATCCAACTGCAGGTGTTTCTAGATGTTTCCAAAACGTTACAGATAATGCTGGTACTCAATTTATTACGAGGTAGGAGGAACTGCCATCTATAACCAGATATAAGACAACTAAGTCTTGTAGTTTTCAAAAGATTTAGCAGAAAATCAACATGTTACTGGCTTCACTGGAGCATATACAGCAATATAATCAGTGAATATCAAGGTTCCCATAGACCAAGAGGAGTAGTCAGTGCTGGGTGCTTATGATCTTTAAGATATAGAGGTAGGGCTGGCAAGATAGCTTAGAGGACCTGGATTTGTTTCCAAAAAGCATATGGTGGTTCATAACAATCTGTAACTCTACTTCCAGGGGACCGAATGTCCTCTTCTGGCCTCTAAGGGCAGCAGGTACACATGTGGTACACATATATGCATAAAGGCAAAGCACTCAAACCATAAAATAAAACAATCTCAAAGAAGTGCTAAGAGGTATACTTTTCAAAGTACCTGTAGTTTGTTTTAGAAGAGCCTGACCATTTTTAATAGCTTGATCTACATTCTTCTTTCTATTAATAATCTCTTCGTTTAAAGCCTAAAAGGATAGAATAGCATTAATTTCAAATCTATGGCACAACAAAGGGAAGAGCTCTGAGAGTTTTAAAGGGACAGCTCCTAAGGAGACTCGTTAGCCACGCAGTTTAAAGTCAAATATTTGATTCCTTTATTTATCTCTTTGGTTACTCTATTAAAGACAACTAAGAAATAAATGCTTTAGAGGCAAGCTCTCTTTTGTGCTAGATGGAAAAGATTTAGGGTGAAATCAGCTTTACCAATCAACCAGTATCAAACTTGAACACAAGAAGTTTAGAAATGAAATATAAAAATGCCCATTATGTCTAAAATAAAGAAACTTCACAAAGCAAACTGAAACATGGCTGAAGAGATGGCTCAGCAGTAAAGAACAGGGAGTGTTCTTCTACAGAACCTGAGTTTGATTCCCACCATCACCATAAGGCAGCTGGCATCTATGTCCACACAGATCTGACATGTTTGGCCTCTGCACTGACATGCACATATACACATAGACATATAATTAAAAAAAAAAAAAAAAGATCAAAACAGGCATATTACATAAGATAATACAGAAGCTCTTGCATTTCAGAAATATTAAGTTACAAGTGTAAGATGAGATTTTGGATACTGTTCAGATATATATGGTTTTGTTACAGAATGCTCTCATCTGCTCAAATGAAAACCTACTGATCCATTGATGTAATTACCCAATGTGCAGTTGAGATGGACTCTGCCTCTAACCTGTATAATCTGGAATCATTAGTTCAGCTTATTAAATACAAGTATTTATTCATGGACCTATCCAAAAAGAGTCAATACTTGGCAACAACTCAACTATGCACTTATATGTATAAATATACTATGCATACAATAAAGATGAAGTGTTTGGGATGAAGGGGAAAAAAGAAATGAAAAGATAAGGAAATGAAAAGAAACATATCAGAATGACAAAATAATTCAGTAACATAACTATAAGAATGAAAACACGAATACCAGGTGGTCGGCATGCTGTTTCTGCAGGACATCCTGTCTGTAATCCTTTACGAACACTGCACTGAGCTTGTCCTCAACCTCAGCCAGCCAATTGAGCACCTCCACCTCATCCTCCCCGAACAGTCTAGCATTGAACAGCGCCTGCTCAAGCAGGGATGCCTTCCGACAGCACCGGTCTTGGATTTCACTGTATCGGGCCTGCAATGAGTCTAGCTTTTCTGACATGATGCCCTGTTCTGCCGGACAGGTCAGGGAGGAAGGGACTGCCCAATTTTAACTGCCTGGTGCACATCTGTTGCATGGTTTTCTACTTCTTCCTCTAGAGCCTGGAAATCCAGATGGAAAAAATGAGTAACGAAAAAGTAAATGAAACGCAAACATGAAACAATGAGTAACAAATAACAGAACAAATTAAAATAAAAATTCACCTGCTGCACAGCAAAAACAATATGGAAAGTAACACACAAGCTGTTTCTCTCCCCTTGATGTTCACCTATTAGTCAATGTCTACTTTACTCCAACCCAATGTAACTTTTCCAACTAGTAATATGACTTCATCTTAAACTGAAAACTCCATAAAACATCTTCTAGAGAATGCTGCAGCTTTTCAGTCCCTACCTCTGGTTCTTTTCATCTATGGCAGCACCTTCCTACCTTGTGACGAATAATCTGCTGGTGTATTTTGGCAGTCTGAGTGCCAACAGGTTCCGAGTTAGCAAGCTTTTTCTCTGTGACAGATAAGAAGTCAGAAATAGGCTCAGCTGTCTCATGGAATTGTTTAGCCAGAACCAAGATATCTTCCAGCTGTTTTTGCCTACACAAATACATAGAACAAGTTGCTCAGGCAGAAAGTCACATTATGCAGTATTAAATTCAGTAAAAGAGCAGTCTTTACCAGGCATGGTTTAAGTGCTCATAGTAAACAGAGCACACATTACTAGGTGGTACTACTTTGCAGTTGTAAAAGTTTTCACAGCATCATTTTCCGTGGACCTTCTCTAGGGTGGGCAGGATAATTATCCCATGATGATTTCATTTCATGATGAAATGAAAGCTAACCCTGATGACTTAGACAAAGACTTCTCTAATCTCTTCATGAGCAGTGGCAGGCTGAGATGGAAGGAGCTCTTCCAGCACTCTCCCTCAGACCACACTGACACATATCAGAATGGGACATATCATGTGCACCCCTAACATAGGGCCACAATAAATAGGACTTAAAGGAGCCCCAAATCAACTGTTTTCATGTCTTATTCTATCCTTGCTATCCCTGTATGTGGGTTAAGAGAATATGTGAAAACCAAAGTAGTTTACTCTGGTGAGCTAAAAGTCCCTCCCCAGTTTCAAAAATCCAATTAGGCATCTGACAATTTCAAGCCAAATTTAAGTAAGACAAACAAACGCATACTTTATAGGTCATCTGGTATCTTAAATTCTATATAATGTCCACAGTAAACTTGGGTTTTAAGTATACCATAAATTAAAAAGAAGAGAGGAAGCTGTCTTAGATGTATGGGCACCAAATTAGTATTGAAAGGTCATAGAGGCAGGTGGATTTCTGAGTTCGAGGCCAGCCTGGTCTACAGAGTGAGTTCCAGGATAGCCAGGACTACACAGAGAAACCCTGTCTCGAAAAACCAAAAATAAAAGAAAAAAAAAAAAAAAAAAAAGGAAAGGTCATAATGCTGGGTTTTGAGAACAGACTGAATGAAAGCCATTTTAAAAGGCTGGGTACTGCTGGGGCATGCAGCTCAGTAGCAGAACTTTTGACTAGCACAGATGAAGTCCTAAGTTCAATCCTTGGTATGGGAGGTGGGGGCGGGGGTGGGATTATGTGATGTATTTTAGTAAAACTTTACTTACCATCTCCTTTATCCAAGTTACATTTAGCAAGCCTATTTTATTAGAAAATACCTATCTCTTGAATGCCTATATATTTAACAGTATTAAAGACTAGCTTAGGATGCAAAAAACCATCAAGTATCAGTGTAAACTAACAGAAAAGAGACATGTCAAGTTTTAATTCTGACCATTAAAACACTGTTTATGTATGTGAAAGGAGAAACAAAACTGTCAAAACCTCAGACTGTCAGTTGGCTAGAAGGCAAGGGGCCTGCATCCATTACTGGAACAACAACTGAGGCAGCACTGCCACTACTCACATCAAACATCTCTGATCTCAAAATCTATGAGCAATTAAAGCTCAGTTCCTGAGAGTGATATGTGGATTATCTCTAAATACTTATCCCCCATCAGGAGAAACCACTGAACACTCTCCAAAGCAATGCATGAATTATCAAAGAGCTTATAAAGCACTTCAGTGACTGTAATCAAACACGGACCAGAACAATCCTCCTAACACATCTCAAATCCCTTACCTGGCTGCTGCCTTGTTGAGGAGCTCAGTCCATCTACATTCAAGACTCTCCAGCTGCCCAGTGATTTTCTCTCTGTCAGCCAACTCAGCTGACTGGGCTATTCTGCCTCCTTCTGCTTGAAGCATACCCACTGTGGCCTTTCGATCATCTAGGAGTCGCTGGAGCAACTGTGGCATGTGTACATAAAGAGAAAGGAAAGCAACAACTAAGGGTCATTTAAAAATACACCCAGAGCTGGTACACGCCTTTAATCCCAGCACTGGGGAAGCAGAGGCAGGTGGATCTCTATGAATTTTGAGGCCAGCCTGGTCTATATACTTGAGACCCTATCTTGAAGAAAACACAAACAAACAATCATCATGATGAATCTGAAGCTTAACTGAACAATGCATTTTTGAGCCCCCAAAAATGTGATATAGTACAGTTCCTTCCATGCCCACTCACCTCAGTTTTTAAGTAGTACCATTATTGACAGGTAACTTCCTTTGAATTAAGAGACAAGTATATCTGCCAGGAATGGTGGCGCACACCTTTAGTTCTAATACTTAGGAGGCAGAGGCAGGAAGATCTCTGAGTTCAAGGCCAGTATGGGCTACATAGTAAATTCCAGGTCAGCCATAAATCTCAGAAAACAACAAGCAAAAGATAAAAACCACAGAAAAATCAGTAGGCTCTGAAATGACAGATATTTTGATCAGCTGAAGGCAGTCATTTCACAATGTACTATATACATATATCAAAATATCATCTTGTATGCTGTAAATGATATACAGTTTCATTTGTTATACCTCCCTAAAACTTAAAAAAAAAAAAAAAAAAAAAGACAAAACTTCTTTTTAAGATAAGCATGGTTTTTAAAAAAGTTTTTTATCCATTGGTGTACATTCACTGTACCTGTTATTTTTGAAACATGATCTATCTTATGTAGTCAAGGTTAGCCTGAAACTCTATTACAAAAACTCTCCTACCTCAACCTCCCGAGAGTTGGTTTTAAAGACATGTGTCACCATGCTTGGCACAAAGTAAGAAAAATTAAAAGCAAAACTACATTGAAATTGAAACAGAAATTAAACTGACACAATAGGTAGAGGACTGGGGAGACAGAGCTCAGCTGGTACAATGCTTACTCAGCATGCATAAAGCCTGGGCCTCATCCACAGCATTGCACAAACAAAGTGAGGTCTACACTTGTGATCTCAGCACTTGGGAGGTGGAGGCAGAGGATCAGGAACTCAGTGCCATCCTCGGCAACACAATGTTCCAGACCGGCCAGAGCTGCATGAGACCCTGACTCAAAAAAGCAAAAGACTGTTGAGTTCCAAGCCATAAAAACATTTATCTGCCCTCTTCTTCCTGTGAGGCAGCGTGTATGTGCCTAATGCTGACATGCAGACCTGACATGCCATTTAACTAAGCACTCTCAGCAGCTGTGATTACATGTACAGCATCTGTGACACAGAGGATTTGATACAGTTAACAGTAGACGGGAGAAAGAAAGACATTTTTTCAGTAGTACAGTCCCTGGCAGGGTATTCATATCCCTGTGAACAATTTTAGTGACACTGACTAGGTTTCTCTTACAAAGTAGAAGTAAAGGCTAGGTAGGAAGACGAGAGGATGAGTAGAAGGAAGAGAGACAAGAGACGGTAATGGAGTGTGAATGTGATCAAAGTATATTACGTACATGGATGAAAGTGTCATAATGAAACCCATTATTATGTATAATTAACATGTTAACATTAATCAAATAAGACAAAAACATAGACAACTCATATATAACATTCAACATTATTCTAAATATTGCTGATCTTCCAATATGACACATGAACAAGTGTGTTAACTTTCTCAGTTTAAGAAGCGCCACAGTAAACCAGTAAAAATAATTTCCACTTTTCTTCTCAGGAGGACACATGTAGGTTAAGTTCTACTGAAACTCCAGACTTGCTCCATAAGCTATAAACAATGTGTTTGTTGTCTGTCACTGTCGCTTCAGTTCACTGTCTCCACGTTCCCACTCACCTTCTGTTCTTGGATCTGTGCTTTCACCACTTTATACTCAGCAGATGGAGGCTTCTGATTGGCTATGAGCTCCTCCGTGTCTGTCAACCAGCTGAGCAATGGCTCTAAGGCATCTTGAAACTTCCCACAATGTAACAAAGCCTCCTGCAGTTGTGCAATTCTTTGTGCAACCTGTGTCACAGATATGGAGAGCTCAAATTCAAGGAAGGAGAGAACAGTATGGTATTTAAGCTACTACTAACCCACTTAGTAATTATACATGGCAACAATTAATTTTGTTTGTATTTAGTCTCAAGGGCAATCTCAGGTCTAAATGTCTCTTTTTTGCCCCTTCCAGTCCCAGCACAAGTGTCACTTGCTCACCAGCTCACCTTTTTATTCAGTGTATTCCATCTAGTATTGATTTCGTCCATGTCATGTTCTAAACCCTGCACGTCACAGTTTTTTCCTGCACTCTGAATTAATCCCTGGCCAAGTCCATTCACCTGCTGCAATTTCACCTGAAAAGGGTCCACTTGTTCTTTCTGAAACATCTGGAGAATTGCAAAAACAAGCAAATTTACTATAAAGGACATTAAACTGTCTATACCACATATTGTAAGTGGTCACTCTTGAGAGGTTTATGACTTAACGAAGGAGGACAAGAACAAAGGGGACATGTAAGCAGCAGAACCGTGGGGGACCAGAGAGACAGACACATGGGTTTATGTTTCAGTTACATATCTTCTTATGTACCCTCGTATGTAACATACGCCAAGGGACAGCTACAGCACTATTTAGGTCTGTAATCTAGTGACTCAGTTTCTTCTTTCAGATCAGTTGCTTAATTTTTAATGCTAAAAGCTTCAGGGAACAGTGAAGTATTAGCATTAACATATTATAAAATAAATGCAATGTACCTGAATCCTGAAAGGGAAGGATGCTATCAAATTACAAGTACTTAAGTTCTTGGAAAAATACCATTGAGAATAGCCATTTGACCCCTGACAACAGGCAGCACACTTTCCTGGCTAGGATGGGTAACTCAATCAGTCAAAACAAATCAGCAGTGTGAAAAAATGCAAAGTTCATAGCTTAATACCCCTGTGGCCATTTAATTTCATTCTGTTTCAGGGCCACAGACCACATACAACCAATCATCTTGAAATTGTACTCCCCTGTCTACAATAAAAAATTCGCCTACAACTCTGACACATGTACTAAGTAAGTTATAGGTATATAAAATACTTTAAAAAGATGAGACCATGGATCATGTCCCTAATGAAACAAACAAACAAAATTATTAAATTAAAAACAGAATAAGTGTTGTAAGCAATGTCTATTTTTATCTACTACAGTACAACATAGGCATTTCTAAATTCAAAAGTTAGAACCAATAAATGGTACTTTGGAAAACTGGTGTAAGTCACCGAGCCTATGTAATCTCAGCACTCAGGTGGAGGTTCATACCATCAACTGCATATACAGTTTGAGGCCTCTCTGGAGTACATGAGACCTTATCTCAAAAACAAAAAAACAAAACAAAGAAATGCCAAAACTTTAGTCTTCACACACATTTGCCAAATGCAAAGGGAAAGAATGATACAAACATTTATCCTTAAGAATTGGTTTCTCTTAATTACTAGAACATAAAATTAGCCACATTTTACCAGCTTGGCTATATTTCTTCCCCCCACCCCTTTTTCTTCTATATAATTTTTTTTCAGTTTCAGTAAGATGGGTGCATCTATTAAAGTCACAGGATGACAGAAAACAAAAGAGGACAAAATAAACCTAAAAGAGAATTGAATGCTGAAGGAAGACTAATTTTGTTCTTTAACAGATCACACTCTGGTTAGGAATCTAAATTCAAAGGAATGCCTATGAATGGATAAGTCAGTCCATAGAGAGGGAAAGGCCCAGCAAAAACTCAAAAAGGTCATGAAGGAAATCACCAGGACACTTCACTTTATACTACAAGTTGATCGTATTATATTTCATTAAGCAACATATAAAGATTCAGCTTCAACAAAATACAGGAAAAAAATCCCCAAAAGTACCACAGAGCTCTATTCTGAAACACTACAGACGTCAATTTGAAGAAAAACCAACAGGAGTGAGGATGGGGATGGATAAAGGACTAATGATGGTGGGGACTGGAAATGGAGGGACAAAGGGGAACTCAATCAAATCAAATACATCCAAGCTATCTTTTAAAGATTTGTTTTTATTTGTGTGTTTTTGGATACTGTTAATGGCTGTATTTACTTTTTGGTGGTAGTATGTTTTCCATTTGAATCCTGGCTGATCTTTTTTGGTGGTTTGTTCTCTTTCTCCTCTTTTTACCTCCAAATGGAGAATGTTAGTCCAAAGGCTCCTTTAAAAATTTTACTTGTTTGAGACAAGCTTTAGTACATAGCTTAGGCTAGCCTGGAACTCATGAACCTCTTGCCTTAGTATGTGTAAATCACTGTGCCTAGCTATCTCCTTTCTTTTAATATCCTTTCTGAGCAACTTAATCTATCACTTTAATTATTGACTGATAAATGTTTATGACTTAGTTTTCTCTTCGAAGCTTCAAATCCACACATCCAACTGCTTTCTTTCTATCTACACATCAACCACTTACCTTGAACCTAATGGCTTCACAGAAACAGTGCCTCTCACTTTCTCATTCCTTCACATTTACTTCTTCCTAAATCAAATCCTAACATCTGTTCTTGAAATCAATAATTTACTAGTGTCCAGTTTGTATTTAACTATATAAACCAGAATCTATGTTATCCTGGCTGACACAGCTTCATCACAAAAGCCATCAACAGGTCTTAATTCTACTTCCAAAGTATTTCTTGCCTCTATTCAATTGTCTCCAAACCTATTTTGTCAGTTTATAATGATATATTTACAAGAGCCATTTTTGTGCTTCACGTCTGCCTCCCACATGCTACTATAAGGCCCACAAGGGCAGGCACCATGCCAGTTCTATTCACTGCAAGAGGCTAGGATCTGGCACAAAGTTGATACTCAGTAATTATTTATTTCTTGAATGAATGACTCCTTGTATAGAAATTGCTTAGGGGAAAGCAAACAAACTCATGACAGATCTGCCTATCAGCTGGACACTCAAACACTGAATTGTTGTGATACTCCCCAATTTTTGCTTAAAAAGAATTCCTTGGCTAATTTTAATTTTATGGAAACTCTACTTTGCATAAAAGGCTGCCCCCTCTTCCTCGGAACTTTTGACTGTAAAGAAGATTGAGGGAACTTATAGGCAGGGTTTAAGTAACTGGGGACTGCTCTCAGTAGCCTGAGATCACAACATAGAAACAGCAAATAAACTGACATTTAGCTTCTTCTAACCAAGCTCTTGTTAGTACCTATTATGAAGTTTATATTTTAAGAACAGAAAGCTTATATTTTTAGCCAGGTTTACACATGCACATTTGTACATATATAGCACATAAGCTCTGAAGCATTTTACTCTAAATTAAATTCCAGGTTATGATCACTTGTTGAGTCTAAAATATCTCTGCATAGAAACAATAAGTTCCTTTGCCTCTAAATCATCTCTAAAAGCCAGGTATGGCAATTCACACCTACAGTGTCAGCACTCAGGAAACTGATGAAGGACTGCTATAAGTCTGAGACCAGCCTGGACTTACATAGTGAATCCCAGGCCAGCCAGAATAGGATCCTGTCTCAATACTCACATATGCCAAAAATACTCCCTAAATACATAAAAACTGGAATTTATACAATCTTGGAAAAAACACTTTCCTTTTCCTGCAGTGCTACAAATGGACCCTGGACTTTGTGCACACCAGGCAAGTACTCTATCAGCCAGACACATTCCACCTCTGAAAAACTTCTTTTAAAAATCCAACTAATAATTATTTCAGTAGTGTGTCTCTCCCTCCCCCCTCCCATCCTCACTTATAGCTTAGGCTACCCCATTTTATATAGCCCGGGCTGACCTCAAGTATCCCCCAGCTCACCCTAGTGACCCAAGTGCTCAAATTGTAGATATTCATTACTATTCCTGGTTCAATAAATATTTACAAAATAGCAGGTGTGGTGGTTCATACCTTTAATCCCAAGCCAGAGGCAGGAGATCTCTGTGAGTAGCTGTCTACATAGAGTTCTAGGCCATCAGGACTACGCAGTGACACACTACCTAAAATAACCCCACTTCAAAGAATGACACTTTTCGAAGGTGGATAGCACCATTTCCTTCCCCTGGCATTTCATTAGACAGTACTTCATAAACAAGGATCTCCTATACCTGGAGGGATCCTTGGAGGATTACATGTCCCAGAGAGAGACTACTAGTATTGAGGATTTCTCTAAATTCCTCTACATGCAGATCAGATTAGTTCTTTTTTACATTTAATCATTTTTTACTGACTGCTGCTGTTGGCTGTATACTATAAGTATTTCATATTTCAAGAATGCCTGCACAAGGAATTGTTCTGTCACTAGCTACTGTTCTAACTTGAGGGGTGACTGTAATCTCAGTTATCAATCCCATATTCCTTAAAATCCAAAATCAAGATCTACCAACCTGACAGGTAACAAATTCTAATTTGGCAGGAAGCTATATAACAAGATAACTGTCGAGCCCAAGAGGGAACTACCATCACTCAGCTAAGCAGGAGGATTTGCAGCAAAGATGGCAGCTTAAGGAACACAATCAAAATAATTTGTTGCATGTCTAATTGGTATTCTAACAGGTTAAGGTTGCTATGGAAGATTCTGCAATGAGGTAGATGAGAGGACCCATCTTATGTAGTTCCCACTGATATTACAGAAAATTGATCTTAATCATTCCATTAATAGTGGCTACTGTGAGGAAGAACTGTTCTGGGACCTGGGGATTGGGAAAACCCAAACAACCTCCTCACTCAACTACTTAAAGCAGATGGACTCTAGGAAGTGGAACACTGCTTCAATTATTCACTTCTACATTCTGATGTCTAAGGATTTTAGAGAGCTGGGTGTAATTAGTAAGGCTTGTAATCTCAGCACTTAGGTGGTAGAGGCAAGAGAATTTAGAGCTTGAGAGTTAGCCTGGACTGCACAGCAAGACTCTGTAGCAAAACAAAACAAATACCTCCAAGCTAAAAGATCCTTGTACATGTTCTCATTTTATAGATTCAGAAACAAAAGTCTAGAAAAGGAAAGTGACTTAAGAACATAAAAGCAATTTTGCAAGATGACTATAATTGCATACTGACTGAGTTTTCCCTGAGTATGCCTATGGCTTTAAGAAACACACTCTTAGGCCAGGTGTTGATGGTAGTGGCTGCAAACGCCTTTAATCCTGGCATTCAGGAGGTTGAAGCAGGAAGATCTCTGTGAGTTTGAGGCCAGCCTGGTCTACAGAGTTAAGTGCCAGGACAGCCAGGGATACACAGTGAAACCCAGTCTTGAAAAAACAAAAAAACCAAGTCAATGTCCCCCACCCCCGACTCACACACATCTGTATGTTTACATTGCTTTTGCCTAAGTTACTTCTGTGATATCTATTTACAGGATGAAGGGAGAATGTCACTGGCTGAAGTCTTGTGTCTGTGATACCATAAATGCACTGTCACTCTATCCTTTACAATCCTCTTAGGGTTCTGCCTTACCCAGTGAGGAATCTGAGAGAGAAGACTCGTGACACCTAATCTTCCTAGTCTGGTTTGAAGTACTCAGGTCTCACTCAAAGCTCAGGGTAACTCTACCTAACTGCACATCACTAAAAACATGAACTCTCTGGATTTTAGGAAACAGGCTTACTATATTTTTTTGTTTCTTTCTTTTTTTGTTGTTTTTGTTTTTTTTTCAAAAGAAGAATAACACTTTCCTGATAATAAGCTTTTTAAAATTTAAGCCAACATCTATTTACAAATGTGTAACTTTGGCTTCCAACATATGTAAGTTAAAATGAAAAAGATTTTACATCAGAGAAAATTAAGACACATTCCCCTCTAAACTCAATAGAAAATCTAGAAATAAGAAGCCCAGAGGCATAGTGTTAACAAAAGATAGGAGGACCTATGCCACCACTCGTTAACACCAAGTGAGAGAACTTGCAATTCTCACTTTACAGGCCTTTCTTGCCAATGAAATGAGCAACAATTACCTCATGTGAATTTAATCCACCAGTTGCAGCCAGAGGCACTTTCCCATGTAGCATTGTGCCAGGCACCTCTTTTATTGCAAATGCTGGAGAATCAAGGCCTTCCTTGATCCACATTCCAGGAGAGGAAGCATTCTCAAGAACAGGAGTTTCTTCTGAAATGGGCACTGAATCAGTGTGGGTAGTTCCTTCCAGGAAGGGTCCATCAGGAGAGAAAATTTCCTTAGCAGGCACTGCAGTAGCTGAAGTGGCAGACCATTCTGGGATGGACATACTAACCACTTGAGTATCAGGCTTCTCTGGGGTAGGTTCTTCATGGGCTGGGGCAGCAGACTTCTCTGAGGTGGGCCCTGCAGGAGGAGGCGTGTTAGGCTCCTCTGCAGTAGATACCAGAACTGTTGGAGTATCCTGCTCCTCTGAGGTGGGCCCTGCAGGAGTTATTATGGCAGGTTCCTCTGGGAGGAACACTTTAGCAGCTTGAGTGTCACGCTCTTCTGAGGTAACATCCTGGTCTATGATGGGCACTGTAACAGTCTCTACTGGAGGCACTGCACCAGATGAGGCTGCAGCCTGTTCTGGGGCTGATATTGCAGCAGCTGTAACATCCTCCATTAAGATAACCACTGAAGCTACTGGGATATCCTCCTCTGGGATGGTTACTATTGGAATAGCTACAGCAGTTCCCTCTAAGGCAGAGGCTTTGGCAGCAGGCCCCTCCAAGGCAGGCAATGCTACAGCTGGGATATCCTCTCCTGGCATGGGTGCTACAGCATCCTGGGCATCTTCTACCATGGGTACTACAGCAGCTGGGGCAGGCCTCTGTTGGCTGGATATCCATTCTTCTAAACCTGGTATAGTGTTATCGGCTTTGGTGATTTGTTCCTCTGGAAAGATGTTCAGGGTTGAATCTAAATCTCTCATTTCTAGCTCCCCTTCCTGTGATAAAGCCATACTCAGCTGAGGTTCTGTAACACTCATGGTTTCTGCTCCAGCTTTATCGAGTCTCAGGTGCAGACTCAGAACCTCTGACTCAGAAGACCTCCTCTGGAAGTCTGTAAGAAACTGTGCTGGAGCTCCACTCCCTAAAGGCTTCCCTCGACAATCCAGCTCTTTTGTTTCACCATCCTTATCACAAACTTTCTCCATGGATAATTCACAAGGGTCTACATTTCTCAAAGATGCCAGATTGTTATCTTCTTGATTAATTAGAGCTCCTTTTCCACTTTCTAACGGAAACTCATCCGTTAATAAATTTGAATCAGATGATAACACCTCTACTTCAGGTCCTGAGGTAACATCTTGTTCATAGTTAAAAGCAAAACTGAGAGGGATCCTTTCCATATACTCCTCTACATTCCCCTCAGTCTGACTGCAGTCTACCTGGGACAAATTGCCATTTTCTTTGGCTAGCTCAGAGGCAATAAAGACTGGCAAGTTTTCTTCACAAGAGGCTCTGAGATTAGAGTTCAGCAATCCTCCTGTGTCCCGCTCTCCAAGTGGCTCCAGATCAGCCAGAGGTTTACATTCTCCACCAATCTTGGGGCTAAAAGGCACTTTTTCACACTCTTTGCTAATAGTGGAGGTATCCCTCTCGCTATCAGGGTGAGCACTAAGTTCAACAGCTTTAGGCACCTGAGAAGAATCCAGGGCATTGCAATATTCACCATCTAATCCAGTATCAGGGTCCTTTATCCTCACACTTAAAAAACCCACATGCTGTTCCTGTTCTAAGGCAGCTCCTGGAAAATGACTAATTAAAAGTGAATCTTCTGCATCCTGGGTTGGGGCCAGCCCTTCAGAAGAGGCCTGACTCAGCAGCTCAGCTGAAGAAGTTACTCCTTCTTCACACAAACATTCCTCCTCAAGTTCAAGAAACATTTGCACAGAATCTGTGTCCGAGAGCTGCTCTGCTTCAACAGGGCATTGGAGCCCCGAAGTCAGACCCTCTAGGCCCTGAGCAGATCTGGTTTTCATCTCACTGATAACATAGTCACCTGCAGACACACAGGTGCAATCAGGGGGCGTACCATCGGGTACAGAAGCTGGCTGATCCCTAGTTGGCTGCAGGTCAACAGAGCAACACATCTGATCAAGAGCTTGGTGGTCAGAAGTTCCAAAGACAGCCGCACAATCAGATCCACCCTCTATCGCTGCTACTGAGTTTGCTTGGTCACTTTCTTCAAGAGGATCTGCCATGCTAGTCTCCTCATTTGTAACCACAAGACTCTTTCTTTTCTCTGACAATTTCTCTTCCTCCCACTCCTCCTCTGCCTCCATCATGATCCATCGTTCATCCTCCTCAAATTTTAATTCAGACTCTGTTTTTTCTCTCAGGTTAGGTGTCATAAGCATATGTAATTCTGGATCCAACAGCTCTTCACTTAGGCACGGAGAGAGAGGTGGTAGATCCACGGTGCAGGCAGTGTCCCCAAGGGGGTGCTGCTTCTCACTGAAGCCTCCCTTGGAGGAACTTTTCATGGCCCTGGGCCAGGTTGCACTTGAGAATCTGTGCTCCTGCACTTCATCTGTGTTACCACTTGCCGCTGCAGCTCCTGAGTCTAGAGGCTGGAATTCATGAGGAGAGCTCTCACTGTGCTGTTGGAATTTGAAGTCCTGGCAGTCTCTCAAATTTTTTACATTTTGCACTTCTGGAATATCTACAGATTTGGACATGTGTTCCAAAGTAACAGACTCAGACTGAGGTTCCCTGTGGTCAAAGTGACCAGAACTTTCTGTCAATGCAGAACTGGATTCCTTTTTCTCTTGCAAGGAAGGATTTGAAGCACCGGCTTCTGAGACTTCACTGAGAGAAGCCTCCATCCTTTCTGCAAATTCTGGGAAGTTGGGTGGCATGAAGGACTTCCATGATCTCCTGTTAACATTATCTTTGCGCTCTGCATTTGGCCGACGTCTGGGTGGCACAGGTGCTGACTTCTGCACATCACTGCTCAGCTTTAATGCATCAAATATTATCCTCTCATCCAGCTTCTTGCCTTCTGGCACTCTAGATTCAAAAACATTAGATGATGCTCCTAATGTACCATTGCTGGATATGGTACTTCCTTCCATCTTCTCCATGGTGCTTTTTGACGTCTGATTAAGTTTTGACCCCTGGTCAATCTGTTCGTTTATCCTCATTGTGTCGTATATAGACCGCTGTGGAACATAGCAATCTTCTATATAGCCATCCTCATCTTCCCCTTTACCCAGGCAGGTGGGGTTCCGCCTTAAACAGTCTGGCCTGCTAAGTGGCTTACCCATACTTTTTCAATAAAGATGAACCATCAATCTTTCAAAAGTTTTTTTCCCACAGGTTCTCTTAAAATACATTCTACATGAATTAGTAAGTCCTCTTACATGTTTATACTCCAAACCACCAATTGCATCTGCCTTCCAGAAAGATCTGGAAGTTCCAATTTGAAACCATTTTGGGAGAAACTCTAATAAGACAAACACATTTTTCCTCACAAGCTAGTAGCATCATGACTTCAGACAGACAAATGAAATTATTTAATCAACGAGCATAAAACAATTACTTGTATGGCTTCTGGTTTTACTTTTCTAAAGAATACTGCCCTTTCAAATTCAGTCAGTAAAAAATCATTTGATATTAACAAGTCTTATTCAATATCTAGTTTCACTCAATTCTCACCAAAGCTGAGTTGGAAGCAGAAAATTTATACCAACTATGTCCTTTAATAACAATGGCACACCCTCTCTAGCTTTCAAGTATGGTCCAAGCTCCTAAGAATTCCTTTCATTTTATCCTGTGTTCAGCCTTGAAGAGTCCAGCTGGTCTGAATTAGCCATTCGTCCTCTCTAGTTGGGGTGTTTGCATTTGAACAGGGCTGGTCAGCGGATATTCCTGCAACTTTAAACACAGGAAGTCCTTCATTCGGGGCCAGCTTGGGCTTCCTGTCTCCAAAACATCATGGCATTGTTGTGGCTTCCAAGCCAACACTGTATCGTGGCCGCAAAACAAGGCGAGTGGAGGCCCACGCTGAGCCTTTCAGAAGGCGGGCAGGCTGCGGCAGCGACCAAGAGGCAGTCTGAAGGACTCACTTAGTACCGCCCGCAAACCCGCGCCATGCCTCGCGCCCCGAGGGCCAGGGTCGCCTCACCACAACCTTGCAGGTGGCTCCCGGCGGGCTGGCCTTAGATCTAGCGCTCTGGAAGTTAGTTTGTCCCTCCAGCAGCAGAAAGTCCCGTGTCCTGTGGGCGCCGCCTCCCCGACCACTGCAGGTCCCTGGCCCCCAGCCGCCGCGTCGTGGGCTGCATGTCAAGCAGTCTCCTCTTTTCTCCACCACGCCGCCGGCCCTGCAGCCGTCCTCCCGCCCGCAGCTGTCACGGTCCCGGCATGCAAACTTCTGGCCGGGAACAAAAGGCTCCGCTCCGGCCGCACGAGGGGGGTGAGCCCACCTCTCTCACGCCGCGCGGCCCGCTCACACGCCGCTGGCTGGAAGTGCTCGGGTGGCGGGCGGATCTCCTCCCTCTTCCAGCCCCGCCACAGCCGCTGCCCCGCCCGGGCAGCCCCCTTGGAAGCCCGGGAGCGCGCGGCGCGGACAGCTAGGGAGGAGGACGGGGGGCGGGGCCTACAGGGAGTCCCGCTGGGAGGGGAGGGGGCGGAGGCAAGGATTGGAGGCCAAGGCAGCGAGGGAGGGGCTTCTCCGGGTAGGGGCGAGGGACTCCAGCTCACCCCGCACCCCCTATAGCTCACTCCCTCCACACTAGCCGGAGGGTGAGAGGAGCAGTCCTGGTCACGCCGGGCAAATCCCCTGACAAAGGAAAGCCCCGCCCTCATAGCGCTGGCCCGGCCCCTCCGCCCCCGCTTCTTTCCAACCCGCGGGATGCGAGCCCAGCCCAAGGGCAAACCCAGAAGGGGCACCCCCGCCTTCCCCACTACCAGCCGGTTGTGACTAGGGCCACTCGGGGGCCCCATCTGCCGGTAGAGACGTACCGGCTAGGGTGGGCGGTCTACACTATCCTAGGCTCCAACTCTGCCGCCAACGACTGTCCCTGTATTTTTCCAATGTCACCTCTGGCGCTGACCAAAGAACAGGCTAGACTTAAACACAGTCTTTTCTTAGTACGCCAAGGAACTAAGTTCGACACAAGAACCAAGTTATTGGATAAACTCTAGGCACAGTTTCCCTTCTCAAGTATGTCAGTTCTTGGCCCATTCCGCCACCTGGACTTCTCTGCTCAGACTTCAGCGGTCTTGATGACCGGAAGATAGGGTGCGGGTTGCAGGGCAGTTGGGACACTAGCAGGAACAGCCCATGCGCAACACCTGGATTGGTTATAACTGCTGCTCATGCCCATGAAAACTTGAGCCTCTGAGGGGCTAGATGAAAAGCATGAGTCTGTATTTCAAGTCTCAAAAAAGAAAATATTGGAGAAACGTGTTACACAATCCTGCAACGCTACATTCTGGATTTTAGAAAAGCTATCTAGAGATCCTGTAATTGTTAAGAGAAGTCCAAAGAGCAACCCAGAAGACTGCCTGCTAGAGTAGCTTGCATATCTTTGAGGTGTAATACTTGTCTCCCTTTACGATAGTCCCTCAGATTTTATGAAGATGAAAAAGGTCAGTTAAAATGTACAAAGTCCTGTTGGCCCAAGTGATTAATATAGATGATAAAACTTACAAAGAAGTTGTTTCTACTCTCCACACAAACAGTAAATAAAACCAGTCAGTGGTGTGTGGAGATTTGGCAGTGAAGCTTGGAGACTTAGACTTACTTGAGGAGCCAGAAACTCCTTGGCAAAAATGAGGTACAGGCTGAAGCCCATGATCAGATTAGTCAAGTAAAAGACAACTTTGCTTGGCAAAATGTTTTACACTTCATTTCTCACTCCTAAAGAAGCTGATCAATTCTACCCACTCAAGTACAAGAACTTTCCCTCTGTAAACAGAAGAGAATACTGAAATATTGTCCATTGTATTGTTTTATTCTAGATACCCTGTTCTTTAAAGTTAAAACTCCAAAAAGCTGTCTAGAATCCTGTGGCCTCCTGGTGCAATAGTACAAGACACTAGAACACTCTTCTATGAACACAGTGAGAAGAATTGAGAATAAGACTTGATCGAGAGCAAGTTCCAGGAGATATGATCAACATTAAGTATCTGAGGAGCTGGGACGTGGGAGGAAGGAAATTTGTGCTGAATGTCTCCTTAAACTGGCACACCAAGATCCAAGGGCAGATTTCAAACCATCAGTTTTCTCACAGCTATTCAAAGAATAAGGTGTCCCCTAAATGGGTGATCCCAAAGGAATGTGAGTAGAAATTTAGGCAGCCACGTGGAGATAGCATAGCAATCTCAGGAAAATGATTCACAAATCTTCAAGTTTATTCAGGATATGTTTTAAAGTCCCTTCAACCCCTGATACACTGTGATCCTAAGAGTAAATCAACTTACAGACCGGATACTTCACAATTCATGGAATCTAGGTTTTAAGTTTGTTGTAATTATTCAATGCAACTGGAAAACCCCACAGAGGATAGGATTAATTTCACTTGCAAGTCTTCCTGGCCAGATACAATCACCAAGTGTTCAGATATCATAACAGACTCTTTAGCATGCCAGGGCCCCTCTGGTTAGAAGAATCTGAGGAATTCTGGCTCTGGAGTTAAGGGTGGGTGGTTATTCTATTATAAAGAATGGTCTCGATATGGAATCACAACCTTCACAGACAAAAATTCTTTTCCTGTTTCCTCACCAAGTCAGGCGCCAAACAGGTCAGTCTTTTCCTAATTAACCCCTCATCACACTTATCCACCCTGGTTTATTCTTCTCATCAATGTCAGATAAATAAATGGAACTAGCAGCTGAGGTACAAACTCAAACTACTTATCACTTTTAGTCATACTCTGTTTAATTAAAGTGCAAAAATACTACATAGAAACTTCCTCAAAGTCTAAGCAGAGCCTCTAGAAAAGATTCCACAGGGCATGATGGCCTCAGTCCTCTCATGCAAGAAGCAGAAATCTCTGAGTTTGAGGCCATCCTGGTCTACAGTGAGGACCTCCCATTCCAGACAGACAGACACACATCATAGACTCATACAACCTACCTACCCCTTCAAAAACAAAAAGCAAGAAGCCTCCTAGTTTTATTCTTTTTTTTTTTTTTTATTGGTGTGTGTTGAATAGAAGCAAGGAGAGAAAGCATGTCTCTTTTATGTCTTCTTTTTTAATCTGTTCATGAGTTTCTCTTTTTTGGAATTCTGCCAGTAGCCATCTCAGTGACTGAAGTAAATACCTGATTCGGTTTTCTCTTGCTGCCCTTATAACTATAACAAAAAAGCATCTGCACATCTCACATGACGCACTAGACTTTTTAAGGGAGAAACACAGGGATCTTCGGAGTACCTCTTCTGATGCTTTCTCCACTCTGAAACCACAAATGAATGTGGCCAAGCTACATTTCAAATTAGCTTTCAGTTAGTTGATTATAGAGCTCAAAGAATTCCCTATACATTTTGACATTCCTAAGAACAGAATTTGGTGTCAGACTTTCCTTCAGTGAACCTAGAAGAAAGCATTGCTAACCTTGTCTAGTTCCTTCCTATTGTCTTCCTAGTTAGAGTGAGCTGGGTGGAGTCCTCTCACATGCTCATACCAGCCTCTTTCAAGTTTTGGATATAGTATTGCTTTTGTCTGCCCAAGAGCTGAACTGCCAGCCTAGGACAATTTAGAGACACGCTACCTCACCCACCTTTACTACAACTCAGTGCGTAAAGTGCCTTTTCATCCACCTGACAGGTGCTCGATCTCTCTTTCTCAGAGGATTCATTGAAAAGAACAGGATACAGAGGATTCGTTGGATCTTGTGAATTTTAAATCTACAAAATGCCTTTCATCTTAGCATATCTAGACTTCACAATCCTTATTCAGAGACAAGTGGAAACTCCACAGTATGAAGTCTGAGCTTGTTGGGCATCAGTGACCACAATGCTTTGTGTTTTTGTTACTATAAAGACAGCTACAGAGTGGCACACAGACCAGCAGAGAACAGTGTGAAATTTGTCTTAATGGTAAACAAAGGGTTTTGAAGGTATTTGAGTTCTTGTGTATTCCTGAACTCAGAGGAAAACTTTCCACACTCTCATAACCATTGAAAACCCTTTGCTGCTTGTAGACTTTCCAAAAGACAGTGTTTGATTCCTTGTTTAGATTAATGATTAGTTACCAAGACAGAGATGACAACAAAAGCAGGGATGTTTTACAGATTAGAAAAGACCTGGCAGGACGCAGGAGACAGGAAGGTAAGAGAAATCAGAGAAGGCTTCATAGAGGGGGGCATTTATTCATTAGGGTATTTATTATTTATTTATAGGCAGGGTCTCATGTAGTCCAGGCTTGACTAGCTACATAGCTACCTTCAATTTCTGTTCCTCTTGCCTTCACTTCTTGAGAGTATGGACTTAAATGTAATATCACTTTACCTGGTGTATGTGGTGCTAGGGATAAAACCCAGAACCTTGTGCATGCTATACAAGCATTTTACCAACTGAGCTATATTCCCAGCTCATGAGATTGGGATTTAGAGACACAGAATGGTAAAAACAAGTTATTTCAAGTAAGGAGCTAGAGACAGGACATTTTGTTCTTGAGATAAGTGTTTGTATGCGGCGTGGTGGCGACGCCTTTAATCCAGCACTTGGGAGGCAGAGATAGGCGGATTTCTGATTGAGGCCACTGTCTACAGAGTGATTCCAGACAGCCAAAGAACACAAGAAACCTGTCTCGAAAACCAAAAAAAAAAAAAAAAAAAAGTGTTTGGTATTTAACCTAGGCTGCTTCTACTATTGACAATCTTCTGCCTCATCTTAAGTGCGGATTACAGTATGCTCTACCATGTCCAGCAAAAACGAAGTTCCCAAAGAAGCAAATTTTAATTCAATATGCTTAAACAAAAGTTTTGTGGAAGGAAAGAAATATTAGAATGGTAAGAAGCCTAAGCCAAGGACATACAGAGTTTATTTAGAAAAGTGTTGCTACAAGATTTAGTTAACTGTAAGTCAGGTAGAGTGGCTCATGGCTGTAATGCTAACATTCAAGAAGTTGAGACAGGAAGATTAAGATAACCTGAGACTAGGCTGGGCTATAGAATAAGACCTTGTTGAAAGAAGGAAGGAAAGTTAGTTATTGGACATTGTGTGGAAGCCAGTCAGTGCTTGCTCTGCTGACATCCACCTCCTTCTGTGTCACTTGAAAATCTAAATCCTTAACTTTTGAACCTAGAAGTGGTAAATATACTTGTCTTAAAAAAAGAAAAGAAAAAAAAAAAAAAAGAAAAGAAATAAAGTTAGTACAAATGAGGTAAAGGACAGTGAAAAACACTAGAGAGTCAGATTTGGACTTGCTAATTGGGTAGAAAGTAGAGGCCAGAGAGAAAATAAAGATAATGCTATACTATTACTCTGGGGTTACAAGGGCATGGTAGAACTTACAAAACAGTAGGGGAAGAAGATATTTGATTCATTCCATTTAGAGTATTCAAAGACAACTCATGTGGGGCTGTTTAGAATGGCCCCTCAAATAAGAGATTCCACTTTGGGGTAGAGATATAGAAGCCTTGCACCATGGGACAGTGTGGCGACAGCTGGTTATCTCAGCATGGTTGACTGTAGAGGGAGAAAAGGACAGAGGACAGAACTTCCAAAGTCACTTATAGGAGGTGAGAAGGCAAACCCAGAAGGAAGTGGATGGGGAGAGAAGAAAGTAAGCAGGTGCTAGGCATGGGAGCAGACACCTGCAATCTTAGAACCTGGAAGGGTGAGGCAAGAGAACCAAGAGCTTAAGGCTAGCCTCATCCTGGTTTCTCCTGTTTGTGGAGGTATGTGCATGGAGATATGCATGCACACGGGCACCCAGAAGCCAGAGATCAATGCCTTCTTCTATTTTATTCTATCTTAGGAATTTAAAATAATTTTAGTAATATTAAAATAATTTCTCACTAAACCTGGAGTTCATGCATTCTAGTAGTCTGGCAGGCCAATGAGCTCTAGGGACCTCCTTGTTTCTAACTGCCCTTCACTCACACCATCATCTCTGGGGTTACAGATGCATGCTACTGTGTCTGACTTCTTTTCTGTGAATTTTGGGGATCTGCACTGAGGTTCTTATGCTTGTATGATAGGTTATTTACTGACTAAGCCATCTCTTCAGTTCCTAAAATCAAGCTTTTAAGAAAGAAGACAATGAATTAGATAATGTCACCAGATTAGTCAAGTAGGAAGTCAATGAATACTTCTAGGGAAACAGTTTCATCAGTGATGGTTGCTAAGTTAGTCAGGAGAGGTTAAGGATAACGGGTATCTGAAAGGATCTGCTATCCTTCAAGATTCTCTTCTTTGGGGTCCACAGCACAGGATTATCACTATGTCTCTTTTCCAGGCAGTGTTCTTTTGTTTTCTTGAGCTCCCCACCCTACACCTGTACTACTGAAGTCATATTCTTAAAAAAATTATTTATGGGACAGGCAGTGGTGGCTCACACCTTTAACCGCCGCACTTGGGAGGCAGAGTCAGGAACAGGTGGATGTCTGAGTTGGAGGCTAGTCTGGTTTACAGAGTGAGTTCTGGGATAGCCAGGGCTAGAGAGAAACTCTACCTCAAAAAAATAAATAAATAAATAAATAAATAAATAATTATTTATTAGCTGGGTGTGGTAGCGTACGCTTGTAATCCCAGAACTCAGGAAGCAGAGGCAGGTAGATCTCTGAGTTCCAGGACAGCCAGCGACACAGAGAAACCCCATCTCAAACACAAAACAAAACAAAACAAAATATGGTATGTGTATAACTGTTTTTCTGTATATGTGCATGCCTAGTGCCTGTGGAAGTCAGAAGGAACTAGATCACCTAGAATTGATCATGAACATGAGTTACCACATGGGTTCTGGAACTGAACTGGGTCCTTTGTATGAACAAGAAATGATCTTAAGTGCTGAGCCATCTCTCTAGTCTCCTGAGAGTGTATTGATTTTTTCTTTTTTAAACAGTGCTGAAGATTGAAGCAGGACCTTACATAGAAGTAGGCTCATGTCTTACAACTCAGTATACCTCTTGCTCAAAGTTGTATTTTTAATTCTTTTTATCTGTTAAATAAATATTTATTGGGACCTACTTCGCCCCAGACTAGCTAGAAACTGAGATATCTTAATGAGACATGGTCAGGCACCTATATCCTAGTAGCTGAGAGAGACACTTACTTCAGCTATATAAGGACTCTGAACAAAAAAAGCAAACCAAGCTATAAACACATGAGTGTTTATATGTCATGAGTGTATATGAGGTCAGGGGGTTCTGACCTAACCTGCAAGTTCAGGGGAAGCTTTGCTGAGAACATCATAGGATGGCTTTCCTTGGGACTCGAGAGTCGTTGTTTGGTTTCAAGGTGGCATGACTATCACAAAGTTGCTTTTGTGGGCCAAATCACTGAACAATCTTACTGCAGGTGTCCTCTCTCAAATATGAGAAAATCATTTAGAACAATTCCGGTATCTGTGGGGAATCACACATAGAGCCATGTGCACACTCGTAGTGTCATACCATTGAGTTCCATCCCTAGTCCCTACTCAAGTAATCCTCATCACTGATCACAAATGAACAAATACACAGCTCAGGTTTGAGGTTCAAGAACTAGACCTAGGGGCCTGCCAGATGGCTCAGTGGATAAAGGTGCTTGTCACCAAGGGCAATGACTTGAGAACAATTTCTGGAACCCAAATGGTGGAAGGAAAGAATCAACTCTCACAGGTTGTCTGACCTCTACAAGTACTAGGTTGCCCCTCCTTTCCTGCATCCTCTCTCTTTGGAAAGAAAGGAAGGGAGGAAGAGAGAGAGAAAGAGAGAAAGAGAAAGAGAGAGAGAGAGAGAGAAGAGAGAGAGAGGAGAGAGGAGAAATAGCTCATCTTTTGGGAATTTACTGTAAAATGACAGATCTTAGATGGTTTGCTTGAATGACACATGAATTCAAGTAGGATCAACATTCCTTTAGTTCCTTAAATTCACACCTTCTTCCTTTGGATCATATATGCACATATTAGACCATATTAGAAGCTTCTGTTTACTGAAACCATAAATAAAGATTTCTTGTAAAAAACATCTCAGTCTAGGTTGAGACAGAAGAGAATTGAATTATATATATATATATTTTTAAATAATTATCTCTAAAACAAAGCTGGTGGTTTTTGCTTTTACACTTTGATGTTTTAATTAAAGGCTAATTAATATTAAGACTTGTCTCTCTTAAAGATGCTGACTTAGTAGTTGTCATTCACTGTATAGCAACAGAGGAAGATAATGTGGTGTATGATGAAAGCTAAAGTTAATTAGGCCAAGGACTCTGAGATCATTAAAGCTGAGCTGATGAGCAACTGAGTGGCTAGGGAAGTCACTGAGCTGGTAATGTGTTCTGGCTAATTCTGATTAATGATTTGAAAATAATATCGACTTATAGAGCACAAAAGCTGAAGTCAAACTGGTCTTAGGAAACTTGCTGGCTATGAGCTTCTACATAAATAAAGTATGTGTATAGATATGTGTTAAAAGCTGTATTAAGGTACCATGGCCTAAATCTTTAACTTGTATTGCTACTCTCTGGCTACAAACAGCCCAATACACAGTCCCTACAAAAACTGTTCATGAATTCTGCGTGTTCATCAGCTAGTTTCATTAGCACCATAAACTAATTTTTCTTTTCAATCTCTCTTTCTCTCTCTTCCCTCTCCCTCTCAAGACAAAGGGTTGGGCTAGAGATGGCTCAGAGGTTGAGAGCACTGACTGCTCTTTCAGAGGTCCTCAATTCAGTTCTCAGAAACCATATGATGACTGACAACCATCTATAATGCGATCTGGTGTGCAGGCATATATGTAGGCAAAATACTATATAATAAACAGATAAATCTTAAAAATTAAAAAGAGCTAATAAATCTAATGCTTGGCTTTATGCCAAATCTAGAAAATGACCATTTCTAGACACAAAGAAGCAAAGCTGTTTGTTTTTAAATTCAACGTAGCTCAGGCTCGCCTTGACCTCAGCTTCCTATGATGCCTCCACCTCCCAAGTGTTAAGATTACAAGTATGTGTCACCAGGCCCAGTTTAGGGCCTGCGGGGATTGAACATAAGGTTTCATGCATGCTAGGCAAGTAACCAAACAACCCCCCAGTTACTGAACAACTTCTTAGTAAAAAGATTTACAGTAGTCTGACATCGTGGCTCATACCTGCAATTCCAGTCCCCACAAGATAAAGAGGGCTATACAGAACCTCTTTCAAAAAAAGAAAAAGAAATAGGGGATGGAAGCTGGCTCAAATGAATCCCAAGACCAACATGGAAGAGAGAGAGAACTAATGACTGCAAGTTGTCTTCCACAAGAATACTGTGGCACATGTGAATCCACATATAGCCACATAAAAGAAATAGAATTTAAAATGAGGAGGAGCTGGCAGCAGCTACAGGTATGGTAGTATCCATATTTCTTCCTAGTACCAATGAGGCAGAGATGGGCAGTTATGTATTTCTGGATAAACCTTTTTTCCCCGTTTAGGTCCTTCCTTCCTTCTTTCCTTCCTTCCTTTCTTTTTTTGAAACAGGATCTCTCTCTATAGTTCTGGCTGTCTTGGAACTCTCTATGTAGAGCAAGCTTGGCTTTGAATTTATGGTCACCTGCCTCTGCCCACCAAGTGCTGAGATTAAAGACCTGTACTACCATGTCCAGAAAAACTGCTTTTAAAAAAGGATATTAATATTAGCCTATTTTTTTCTATAAAATTTCATTAATTCTCATCAGATCTTCAAAAGAATGTTTTGTTATGCCGGGCCGTGGTGGCACATGCCTTTAATCCCAGCACTTGGGAGGCAGAGGCAGGTGGATTTCTGAGTACGAGGCCAGCCTGGTCTACAGAGTGAGTTCCAGGACAGCCTGGGCTACACAGAGAAACCCTGTCTCGAAAAACCAAAAAAAAAGAATGTTTTGTTGTTTACATTTTATTGCCAAAGTAATTTTCTTCAAGGTCACTCACCTTGTAAATGATCACAGGATTAAAGTTGCACAACTCTGACTTGAATGTGGATATGACCCCCTTACATCCTTCCACTATACAGGACTAAATTAACTATGAAGACTCTCATTAATTGGCAATTAATTATACAAATGATAATGACTATAAAGTGATCAGTAACTACACAAGACTTTGAGAATCTGGCTTTCTTAAGGTATATATGGACTAGCAATTTTTCCCCTTCTTTTTGCTGTTTTGTTAGTACTGAAGTGAGATCAGATGTTCTTAACACATGCTAACAGTAGAAAAGAAAGGAAGCAAGTCTAAGACGGTATGTCTTATAAGACTTAAAAGACTCAGGTCTTGCAGAGTACACAGCATATTGGTTGTGTGTGTTTTGAGACACAGTCTCATATATAGCCCATACTGGCCACAAATTCACAGTTCTCCGTCCTCAGCATCCTGAATACAAGGATTACATGCCACTATGCCCAGATACCATTTTGAATCCTAGAGGCTCATGTGGCTTATGAGAAAAAAGAACATCTACCTAATCAGTTAGATATTCACTTCTCTTCAAGTGAAAGGCCTAAAAAGTTTTGTTGGAAAAATAATATAACCACAAAGTATCTAAATTTGGTATTAGTTAATAAGACCAAATGAGTTACAGTGAGTTAAGTGATTTAAATGATCAGGAGGAGTAAGTTGGAGAGGCCAGGAATACTTTATAATAAGATGGGACTTGAGCTATGCCTTCAAACAAAGAGTAGAAATATAATAGTTCAGATGTATTAGGTATGACTCAGGTAAATAATTGGAGTTCAGGACTATATCAGAAACAGGACTAGAAAAACAATGGAGATCTCAAGTACTTAGTCAAAGACTGAAGAAAAAGACTGAAGACTGGGAGAAAGAAATAGATCAGCTTTGAAGGATGCCACCATTTAATTCATCAGGTCAGCTGGCTCATGCATTAATTTGGAAGAATAAGAAGCACTGCCAAAACTAGGGTGAAGACAGATGCTCAGGAAACCCACCTTGGAAACCCTTGTTTTAGAAGGCTACAGAACAATTTATGTCTCTCTTCTCTGTGGGAACCTTGTGCGTACACGGACTGTCCAACTGCACCGGCTCCCTTTCTCCTAACAGAGAATCCTTTGTTCCAACTATCGAGTTTGATAAAATGACACAGAGGCCAGCACTCCCATCTGGTGCAGGGGCTGATGCCATTCCACAACACACCCTACAGGAAGTAGCTTGAGATACACAGCTGATTGATGCCCACAGCAATAACTTTGTGACAGGGTGGGGCAGGGACTGGTGAAGCACAAGAAAATTCTTTAGCCACTGAGTCAGATAAGTCCCAAAGTTTCTGACCTTAGAAATCCTCAAGGAAACAACCCTATTTCTTAACTATTTTTTCAAAAACGCTGAGGGGAGCCACATAAGCTTCTCTACGCAGTGTCCCCAAATGATTTCATCAGCTAATTCAAACACAATGTGGAATCTGAAGGAAGGTCAAAAACCAATTGCTATCTTTCTAAAAGAGGGTTGTGTAACTTTCATCATAAGGGATTTTCTGGTATATTTTAGCATTGTCAGCAGCAATCACTAGATACTTTTAACAGCGCCCCTATCAATGACAACATTCAGAACACAAGAGATAGGTATACAAACATCTTCGAGTTTGAGGCTAGGCAGGGCTACTCAGTCAGATCCTATCTATAAAAAGAAGATAAGACAAGAAAAGAAAGAAAAGAAGAAAAAGAACAACGTCTTTGGACACTGTTAACTGTTTCCACAGAGCAAAAGTGCTCTGTGTAAGAACCAGGGCATAGTATGAATTTTACATCAAACTCACCTTTCAGTTCCATGTAAAAGTTTATTTGTATGTTGCTTGGGTAGGTTATTTTTAAGTATTTTTAAATTCTGTGTATAAGTCCTTGTGTGGGTTTGTACATGTGAGTACAGAGCTCTCAGAAGCCAAAGGCAATCCTGGGTCTACAGTTGGTTACCAGTGGTGGTGAGTCCTGTGGGTACTGGGAACTGAACTTATATCCTCTGAAGGACAGAAAGCTCTTAACTACTGAGTCTCTCTCCAACTCCATTGAGAAAGTTTGTTTTGTTTTTTCTCTTAAACTCAACCTGCCAGAGGGTTTCTCTATGTAGCCCTGGCTGTCCTAAAAACTCATTCTGTAGACCAGGCTGTCCTGGAACTTGCAGAGATCTACCTGCCTCTGTCTCCCAAGTGCTGGGATTAAAGGTTTGTGACACTATGCCCAGCTTAGTAACATTATTTTTATGTTCAGGTACAACGCTGGTGGCAGGAAAATCTTGTGAGGGCCTTTGGTGTGTTTCCCATGAATCTTGTACCATCCTTGAGAAGGACAGATTGTGTTGAAGTCAGGAAGGTAAGACAAAGCACATTCTTCTCATGGCTAGGTTTTCCAACCTAGGACAACTGAGACTTGGGAAATATCCATTTGGCAGGAGACAGTCTTTAGGGTAGTTCTGCCTTTGGGCAGTGCCCTGACTGGATTGCCTGCAGGACTAACCTTTTTCTTGGCAAAGAAGTCAACTGTACCAACTGCCAGTTCAGAGCTGTTCTATGTCCCCACAGGTTCATGGCTTACTGTAAATGCATAGTCATCTAGCTTCAAATTGCCCAGGTCTTCCCATGTTGTCCAGGTTGGCCTTGAACTCCTGGCTTCAAGGAGCCCACCTTCAGGCTGGAGAGATTGCTCAGTGGTTAAGAGCACTGACTGCTCTTCCAGAGGTTTTGAGATCAATTCCCAGCAACCACATGGCCGCTCACAACCATCTGTAATGGGATCCAATGCCCTCTTCTGATGTCTAAAGACAATGACAATGTACTCATATACATAAAATAAATAAATCTTTAAAAAAAAAAAAAAAAAAAAAGCCCACATGCTTCAGCCTCCTCAGCAGCCAGGACATTGGCACACACCACTGCACTGGGCTCCAGCATAATTTTTAAGGGTCCAAGCTAAGTCTGAGACCACTTGTACTCATTCCAACACATAGCAATGAACTGTGTACTACTGCACGTATGTGATGATCTCCATAATCCATGTTCAGTATATAAAACTTATTTAACAATAAACACAGTTTTTGCATAGGATGCATTCTGGGTTTTTTTGCAAATAGATTTTTCTTTCTTTTTATATAAAAGTGTATAATGACTTGTAGCTGAGAATGCTAGGTGTCGATATTGCATGTAAAGAATAAGCTCAAATCAAAGCACTCAGTCCTTTTCTTTGGTTGATGATATATATTTGTTGCTTAAAAGTCTTTTTGCGCCGGGCAGTGGTGGCGCATGCCTTTAATCCTAGCACTTGGGAGGCAGAGGCAGGCGAATTTCTGAGTTCGAGGCCAGCCTGGTCTACAGAGTGAGTCCAGAACAGCCAGGGCTACACAGAGAAACCCTGTCTCGAAAAACCAAAAAAAAAAAAAAAAAAAAAAAAAAGTCTTTTTGCTATCAAAAGTGAGATCTATTAGCATTTCTTGATGGCATTCCATTCAACATTTCCTGAGGCACTAGGCTTCTTAGGAAAATGTAATGGGTAGAAGCCTCAGATTGTGTCAGGATGCTTACACTTAAAATACTAAGTGGCAATACTTTTTAAGTGATTTTTTATTACTTTTAATTCTTAAGATTATAATATAATTAGATCATTTCCTACCTCCAACCCCTCCCATGTTAGCCTTGCTCTTTCAAATTCATGGTCTCCTTATCTTTAGTAGTTGTTACTTGTGTTTGTATGTGGCTACACAGACATACACACAGAAACACACATACACATTCATTATTAAATATATAAATACAACCTGCTCAGTCTTTATAATGTTACTTGTATATCTGTTTTCAGGGCTGATCATTTAATAATGGGTCACCAATTAGGGAAGACTATTTCTGTTTCTCTCAGTATTCCTTAGTTGTCTGTAGTTCTTTGTCTGGGGGCAAAACTTTAAAAAGAGAACTTGAAAAAGTTTGACATAATGCAAAAAGTTTCTTTGCCTTCTCCCCATTCAGTTGGTAGTGGGGGTGGAGAGGATTATCACAGTGCATTGGAATTCTAGGGGGTGAGGCAGTGGAGGGTAGACACATAAGGGTTACAAATACCAGCAGCCAAATTTTGGGTTGGCTCCAGAGAACAACTAACATTCTGTAATCTCCCCTTAAAGGCACAGGACAAGGAAGCTCCCTGAAGTACTTCTACATAGGAAGTTCCTCTTCTCTTTAGAAATGCATCATCAGCTAAACACCTGCATCAACCACTGTTCCTATACAAGTCTCCTATGCCAGGTAAAGTGTCCAGGACATTTTCTAACCAGATACAAATTGTCACCAGAAAAACAAAGGCTCCAGAGATGGTCTAAAGACAGGCTCACTTAGAAGCAGTGCTGCTAATACACACAGTCATACTCAGATTAGTAGGACACTGCCTGTAATACAACACTTAAACAGCTTGTATCTATCCCAAATGAGACAATGTTCTTCCAGAGCAGAAGTTCTACAAGAGACCATAGCTGCCTCCGGGAGACCTTTGGGAATATCAGGAAACAGTGGTTCTTACAACTGGCAAGTTACTCTTGCTAGTACACTCAGGTCCGTGATGCTGCTCAACACTCTCCAATTAACAAGACAGCTCCCCACAATAAAAAACAACCCAGATAAAAATGTTAACAAGCTGAAGGTGAGAAAGCCAATTTAGGGTATTTTCTTCCTTTGGATCCCAGCTGCCATTGGAGTAGCCTTGTTGAGAAAAACAAAAATAAAAACAAAAACAAACAAAAAACTCAAATTAGGCCAAAGTTCAGTTATCAGTAGGCCAGGGAGGAGGAGGCATGAGGGCGGAGTATACCTCCTGCTGGCTGCTTTATATCTACACCTCAATCAACAGGCAGGTTTTCCCTGGTTTGTTTTCCCTTCCCTCCTAAGGCAGGTAAACTCTGACCTCACTTGCCTATCTAGTGACTCATTCACAGGCAGGTGTACTAACTGGCAAAACTTGGATGGGCTGACAATGCCTTTGTACTACGGTGAAAGGAATGAAGAAGTATCTGTGCAAATTGGCAGTCTTTCAGCACCACTCAGGACCCATCACCCAAGGGTTTTCATCTGTGCACATAAGAGGGGCCTAAACTTGGTTACCCGCGGGGGCGAGAATCAAAGGACTGTGACTAAAGAGCTTCTTGCTCTGCTTTGCGAGAGAGCTATCCAACTCTGTCAGAGAAGCTGCAAGTATCACTGACCCTAAACTCTGCTCAGCTCGTGTCAGGACAGTAGTTCTCAGCCTGTGGGTTGCAACTCCTTTGTGGGGGTCAAAGGACCCTTTCACAAGGGCCACATGGCAGAGATTTACATTATGATTCACGACAGTAACAAAATTACAGTTATAAAGTAGAAAGAAAATAATTTTAGGGTGGAGGGTCACCACAGCATGAGGAGTTGTATTAAAGGGTCGTAGCATGAGGAAGGTTGAGAATCGCTGAGTTAGGAGAACAGTGCTAGGAAGTCTGCTGCTGCACCTCCATCCCAGACTCTAAAACAAGAAAGAAAGAGTCTGGGGGCTGTAGTTCATTAGGTGGACTACGTGCCTAGATGCGCAAAGCCCTGGTCTCATTCTCTACCACTCCATAAAGGGAGGCAGGGAAGCCTGTAATCCCAGCACTTGAGGTAGGGGCAGGAGTCAAGCATGACTGTTGTTGAGGGGACAGGGGTACAAAAGAGAGATAGAGTTAAGACTCAGAATGATCTCAATGTTTGACAAAATCTACAGACAATTTCAAAACAAGGAAAGACTCTTGTTAACCACCAGATTGAATAGGGTTTTTTGTTGTTGTTGTTGTTGTTGTTTCCCACCTTGCTCTTCCCAGGAAGGTCACACTAGGGGAATTCTTTGGCTCAAGTTTCACTGCTACAAAGGTCCCTCCTTTCTTATTAGACATACGCAATTCCTTTTCCTCAGAAACGGAATTTCCTGAAAAGATTAGCTAACATCTTCTCCTCATATTTTCTGAAAACATGCTCCACAGTCATGGTTTCTGGAAAAGCCTCTTCCTTTCTATTTCCCACAGAAAGTAACACAGAGAAGGAGCCCTGGTGAACGTCCCAATGCAAAATGGCTGAGGACTTTACCTGCTTGGACCGGAAAGGCCTCTTCTTTTGGTGTCTAAATGACACTCACTAGCCAACCAGATTCTACAGATTTTGTGGAGGTGGTGAAAGGAAAACCTTCCTTAGGAATAGTAACTTTTAGTTTCCCCACAGACTGACTGTAATCTATGGTTTATCAGTACCAGTCCCGAGCCAGCCAGGAGGAGCTCCACAGAGTGAACAATCTGCCCCTCCCCACAGTGTTAGTCAGTCAGAGCATGGTCTGTGCTGCCTCACAGATTCTTATTTTTCTTACATTCTGTCTAAAGTATGATCTATTTAAAAAGGAAAACTTTAAGCTAAAATGCCTCTTAATATTTATGCTCATTTGATTTTCTTATTGAAAATGCTTTGCATCTCAAAGCTGAACCATGCTTTATCACGCTGGTCTGCTGCTGGAGCAAGGGAAGGTTAATTCATTGCTGAACTACAGCACATCAATCCAGAAACTCAACACTTACTCCCATCATGAACATGACTCCGTCCTTAGAATGGGACCAGAAGACCTTTATGCAACTCCTAGAGGGCTGGGCAACTGACTGAAAGCCTGCCTCTCATTGTTTTCATTTCCCAAGACTGCAGCCAAGAGACTGCCCCTCCCTCCTGACCAAAGTCCTCTGCTGGGAGGAGGCCAAAAAAAAAAAAAAAAGCCTCCCTATTAGGAAATTTAGTGAACTGAATTCTGACTTAACCATCAGCCTTGAGGAAGGGTAGGAGGTACTGACCATTCTCTAGTAAGTACATATTGACTTCCCCTTCACTTGTGGGCTTGCCTTGTCAACATCCACAGCCTGCAGATAAACACCTGCCAGAACCCAGCTGACTGGTTCCTGCCTTTATAACCATGATATTGGGTGGTAGGAGCTTATTCTTAGAACAGGACGAAGTCAGCTGGTGACAGCTCAGTAGCTACTGAACTCTGAGCATTCTGAGGGAACTAACACTCTAGTTAAATAAAGCTCACCCAGTGAATCTTCCAGCTTCATCAAAATCCAGAATATCTCTAAATCAGTAGTTCTTGATCTGTGGGTCATGACTCCTTGGGGTGTCCAAATGACCCTTTTAGAGGGGTTGCCTAGGACTATCTGCATATCAGATATTTACCTCATAATTTGTAACAGTGACAAAATTATAGTTACAAAGTAGCAACAAAAATAATTTTATGGTTTGGGGGGTCACCACATATGAAGAACTTTATTAAGAGGTTGCAGCATTAGGAAGGTTGAGAATCACTGTTCTAAACCAAGGGAAAAAGACTTATCAAATCCAAACACAGCTTATGTCCTCCATGGGCTCCTTTTGACATTAAATGTGTATTTAATGCTTTGGGCTCCTCTTGATATTAAATCTGTATTTAATGCTTTTTGCTTGCTTTTGAAACAAGGTCTTACTTATATAGGCCAGACTGGCCTTGAACTCATGGTCTCCCAACCATAGCCTCCCATGTGCTATGATTACAGTCATGTGCCACCGTGCCTGACTAACACAATTTTCACAGGCTTGTTTACCTCATTTTCTAACTCACTGAAGATTGGACTGCTACAGGCAGACGCAGCACTGCTATGAAGGGGACAGTAGAGGTGCACTGGTGACCTTTGGGGAATGGTTTCAGAACCCTATGCTTACCCAGATTCACACATTCTCAAGTCCACTTTAAAAAGTCACATAGTAATTGCATTTTCTCATCTACTTTAAATCATATCTAGGTCATTTATAATACCTAATGCAATATAGATACTTGTTATGTTATATTGTTTTGAAATTTGTATTATTTTTAATTGTTATATTGCGATTTTCTACCCTGGGTTTTTTCTAAAATAATTTTCAACATGTAGTTAATTGAACCCATCTATACAGAGATAAAAATGTAATTCCTAACATCATGGTAGTGGGGAAAAACTCAAAAATTATCTCCTTACTATGTATCTACATAAATAGCCAATCTAACTGGTACAACACTGTAGAAACCACAAATAAGCACTTTTTTTTCCTATTCTTTGATTAGTCCTTTATTGAAGGTTGCTGGTTGAGTCTTATCAAAGGGATATAACATTGTAGACTGAGGTGCAGCTGAGGGACCACCCATCAACCTTATCGGCTACCTTGGTAAGTGTACAGAGTACATCGGCCATTTGTTTCTTGACGTCAGTGATCTCTTGTGATTTGGATGAAACAAGACTTGTTAAAGTGTTTATGGCCTTAGTGAAGTTGAAGACCTACAGGCTGAGGCTATCAACTGATGTGGCCAAATTCAACACTAAAGATCCGAGTTGAGAAATATCAACTTCCAGTTGCACGACTCTGTAGGAGGAGCTAAGGTGGGAGGGGTTAGGAGAGGAAGAGATAAAAGGAAGAGGAGGAGTGAGAGAGAGCAGAGATGTAGGAGCAATGGAGACAGATGTTCACGCGTCTGTAGCAGTCAAAGGTAGTTGGTATATCTAGGTTGGGTATTGGGTTACACTTCTGATTGTATGGGTATCTTGTTACTGATCATTGCCCAATATATAAGCTTTGATTAATCTATAAGAATTAGAGTCTCATTCTCTTACTGGGCCCCCATGGATGGCAGAATGGTCTGGGCAATGCCCTGCCTTGTGGAGACAGTGTGGAAGATTGGCAGAGCCATCTCTCATGATGGCATCTACTGGGTGGCAGGGCTGGTGTTTCTGGCGGCTGGTTCTAGCTGCAGCATGCATGTGGCCTCCAGCCGAGAAACATGGTGACTGGGCTAGGCAAAGCGGCTGCAGCTTAGATAGTCGGCCTGAGTCAGAGGCCGATTTAAATAATTACAACAACACGACTCATCATCGGTTATTTGTGATCAGTGTAAGTAATTCTCCTTGCCTGTCTGGACTTCTAGGCTCAACAACCCTGTTCCAGAATAGATGTTCTTGGACTAGATCCTCTACAGACATCAATAGTACCTTCGCAGAGAACCTTCTGATTGAAGACCTCAACCAAATCTGGGTCTTCCTCTCTTTGATTGGGACTGACTATTTGTTAACATTGCAGAACCTCAGTAACTCTACCAAGCAGAGAAACTTGTCTCGATTCATTGATGCTTTTTATAGCATTGACTCCACAAATAAGCACTTTAACAGGTACTCAAACTACAGTGATTCAGAAACATTTACTATAAAATAGTTCCAACTGTCTCTTGAATCCTCAAAAATACCACTGTAAGAGAACAGTATCTTCTTTCTAATGTTAACTTGTACCCTTTAGGAAAAATGTACACACAATACATTATTGAAAAAATGAGGCAGGTTGGGGTTATAGCTCAGCAGAATACTTGCCTAGCAAGTGGGAGGCCCAATATATACGTATGTAAAAAAATTTAGGTATTCCTTCACAAACTAGGATCTGTTGAGATAAAACTGTTTTGGAGCCTATAGGAATAAACTTGAGTTTTCTAAACAAAAATCATTTATTTGGTTAGATGGATAATTTTAAGTAACTCAGATCTTGGTAAACTGGAAAAAAATGGACGCATACTTATACAAGTTTCTGCCTGCAAGGACCTTTGAACAAAAAAGGAAACATAAACATATAAGCTAACACAGGACAGGTAACACTGCTAATGAAACAGAGGTATATATGTCATGGGTCTCAATTTTCTCTAACTACCAAGACACTCAAATATGATGATCTTTTGTAGCTACAAATTACACTGTCTCCAAATGTGGCCTTTGCCAATATCACATGGGAATCTGGTCTATAATGATATAACCTCCCAGGGTCAGTGTGCCTCTGCTTTAGTGCCAGTAACCCCTTTCTCCTTTTTGAGATAAGGTCTTACTATATAGGCTGTATGAGAACTTGCAATGCTAAGACCTGAGACTATAGGTGTGTGCTACCATGCCCTCACTTTATATTCTCATAAGGAGTGTTATCTGTGGAAATAATTAGCATTGGTGATAGAATGTAGTACAACATATATTATACCAAACTCATTCCATGTGCCATGAAGGGTATAGCAGCAGAGTGAGGCATTTGGGGCATTTGTAACTACAGCAACTCTTGAGCACAGGCTCACAATGAGAGCCAAGACCCAATACATAAGCACTCGACCAGCAAACCAATACTTTGGAGTCTAGCCATTTGATCACTTCCTATTGTTTTGATTTAGACTCACAAAATCTCAGTACCAGAAAATGTAACTATGGTAAAGGACTAAACATTTTGCAATTAACACTTCCCAAACTTCTACAAGGAATTTGTACTTGAGGGGGTCTTAGGAGTCAAAGCTTGCTTGTTCCAAATCAGAAATTTCTTTGATTCAATGTTTCACTTAATAATTCATGAAAACCTTACATTGTTTCATTATATATCAATAAAGTTTCTCTAAGATGTGTGCAGAATTAACATTTCAGAAGGCTTACAGCTCAGTCTCAGAGACAGGACCATGAACACTTTCACTGAAGTTACCAAATCCGCTCATTTGAAAGTTTAAGAAATCATAAAGAGATTCTTAGACTATGAGACAAGGCTTTCTATCATATCTGTAATTGGCTATAAAGACAGAAGGAAACCACAATAGAAAAATGTTCAAAGCCGTCATCTTAGAAATCTAAGAGACTCACTGGAGAGATGGCTTAGCACCGACTGCTCTTCCAGAGGTCCTGAATTCAATTCCCAGAAATCTAAGAGACTCTTAGACTCTATGCACTGTGTTTTGGTGGTAATGGAAGGAAGAATAAGAAATCAGACCCAAGTGAAAAAGACGAACTCTCAACTGCTAAAATTTAAGCATTATCGAGAAAAAGGAAATAAAAAAGGAGGGCAAAACTTACTTTAAAATCTGCTAGCTGCTGGTTTATGACATCTACTTCAGTCCCCACAATCCACTGAAGTGCTTCTCCCTCCTCTGCAGCGGTGGCGGCATCATTGAGCGCTTTCAGTTTCCTATAGAAGTCCTCTACTCGGCCCAGTGTCAGCTCTAGCTGCTCCTGGCGAGCTTTCCCTCTCTCTGTCAGTTTACCACACTGCTTGTTAAGGGCTTCTAGCTCCCTCTTGAGACCCAGTAAGTCTAAAGTCCCCTCTTCCTCCAACATTTTTCGACACTCTGCTTCAGAGTCCTCTATGTCAAACCTGAGGGCTTGGATTTTGTTAAGGAATAGTCTTACGTCCTCAATTTGTGACTGGAGGCTATCTGTATCTCTACCAATGGCTCCCATGCCATCTAGCTCATCATCCAAGTCAGCCAATTGAGAAAACATTTCTCGGACTCGACAGTGGAACTGCCCAATCCCCTCCAGTTTGTTTTCCATGGTCAAGCAGCTACTATTCACTCTTTGCTTCACTTCTAAGAACTCCTGCTGTGCAACCTCTGCTTGATGCACAAGTGGGGAAGCATCAGATCCATCTGGAGCATCTTCTACGAGCCCCTGAGTAAAGTTCCTCAGGTAGTCAACCTGAGGTTCCAAGGCCTGCAGCACTTCTTGCTGAGCCTTTAGCTTCTCCAGATTCTTGTTACTACAGGCTTGAGAGCCCAGGGCATCAAAGATTTCAAGCTGGTGTTTGGCTCCTTCAACTTTCTTTTCAATATTCTTAAAGCTTTCCTGGAACTCCTTGAGCCTCTGAGTCATTTCTTCTAAAGAGCCCGTTTTAGCCTGTAGCTCCTCGGTAATGGCATCCATGTTCTGGTTGAGTCCAGCCTTCTCATCTCGGATCTCATCTTCATCTATTTCTGAAGAATTGATCAGAATGTCAGCAGCACTATTCAGTATTTCAGCAGGGAGCGGCGCTTCTCTGCCTCACTCAGCATAGCCTTTGACCTTAAGAGGCTGGACTCCAGTTGCACTGGATCCAGGGTAACCTGCAACTCAGACATCTTGGACTTGCAATCTTCTATCCAGGGAACAAGGTCTTCCACATGCCACTGATACTTCTGAGCTTTCTGCAGACAGTCTTTGAGCCTAGACTGTCTGTCTGCAGTTTTTTTACTAAGATCTTCCCAGTGGCTTTTGAGTTCAACCAGTTGGTTTTGTAAAGTCTTTTTCTCTTCTCCAGGAGGCACAGAAAGCAGCAGAGACTCCCCCTCAGCCACAATGACTTCATAGGAACCACTGTGTTGATTAAGGTTCTTCTGAAACTCTTCATTCTCCTTGTAGCTGAGACTGGAGCCCTTCCAATTTTGCAGAAATTGGGCAGTTTTTTGCTTGCTGGCTTTGTTTTTCATCTAACCAGGCCCTCAGCTCATCAAACATTTGCTGGAATTGCTGGGTGCTGGCAAGAGCTGCCTGGAGTCTATTCATGCGGTCAGCTGACATAAGAAAATGAAATTAAAATCAAGCCTGAACATGGGATTTAAAATGTTTGCTAAGTGTATGGTCTAATCTTAAGAATAAGAAACAAATAATAATTGAGAATCTGCCATAAAAATAAGAACAAAACCAGGCTCATACTATATACATTGTATCTGACTCAATCCTCTGATCAACCATGTAACATGACCTGACACATTTAAGTCAATAAAAACTGAAAGTGGGACTGGAGAGATGGCTCAGTGGTTAGAAGCAGTGGCTGCTCTTCCAGAGGACTCAGGTTCAATTCCCAGTGACCACATGGCAACTCAAGACTGTAACTCCAGCTTCAGGGGAGTTCCAGTTCTACCCTGTCCTCACATAGACATACATGCAGGTAAAACACAAATGCATAGGAAATAAAAATTAAAAAAAAAAAAATCAAACAAATAACCAAACAAAAAACTCTGAAAGCCATATCATTTCCAGAAGAGGAACAAATTTATTACAATTTTTTTTGTTAAAAAAAGGAGGGGGGGCAGGTATGATGGCACACGTTTTTAATCCCAGAACTCCAGAGGCAGGCTGATCTCTGTGAGTTCAAGGCCAGCCTGATCTACAAATTAAGTTCTAGAAAACCCAGGACTGTTCACACACACAAAAAAAAACCCTATCTTGAAAAACCAAAACAACAACAACAACATCAACAACACCCAAAATAAAATAAAACAAAACCGGAGAGATGGCTGAGCAATTAGGAGCACTGAATACTACTACTCTTGGGGAGAACCAACCTATGTTTGGTCTCTAGCACCAACATGGCACCTCCCAAGTCCTTGTAAACTCTCCTCCCAAGGGATTAGATACCCTCTTCTTGGCCTCTGTAGAGATACTTGTAAGCAAGTGATAAAAATTTTTAAAAATTTTAAAAATTCCAAAATACACTCTAATTTTGCAATCATGGGGTTGGGGATATGCATACACATCGGCAACACAGGGAAAGCAAGGGCCATGATTAAAAGTGTCTATAACTCCGCCCCATCGGTGTGGCCAGGGGTGGTGTCTGCAGGCTAGCTGATGTGCCATTGAGCCTTATCTCCAGCACTGTGGTGAGCCATGTGAAGCTCCATACACAGCAACACTTACTGTGTAATAACCACTCAACTCCCAGTGTCACTGGAAGGAAGGATAAGTGAACCTTATGCTAGCCCCAAGAAGCTCTAGAACAGTCATTCTAAATGCTTGGCCTGCCTAGCCATTCCTTTTGTTGTTATTCTCACTTCAGCTTACCTGCAAGGTCTTCTAAGCCTTGGAGTGGCAGGGCGACTGTCTCCAAACGCTTCTTCAGCTCATCCTTGAGGTACTGCTCACCAATGAGCAGTGAGAGTTCTTGGCACAGCGTCTGAGCCTCCTTAATCTCATTGTCTAATTGTTCCAAGTCAGACCGAATCTCACTGGTCTCCTCTAGCTGCTGCTTTACAGCATCAGGTTGGGTGCTGATGGCTGACTGGCCACTCAGTCGCTGTCCGACCGCCTTCACCTTTTCTGATAAGTCCTGGAGCAGGTCTTGATACTGAGTACTTTTAACAATAGCTTGGTCAATTTGGCTGGAACGGGAGTTAAGCTTGTCAGTGAGCTCAACCCACTTCTGACTGATGCTTTGTAGATCTTTGTGTACTTGGTTGGTAGATGGAGACACATCTCCAGGACCCGTTAGGATGCCCTGAGCTGCCTCATTCAGCTGCTCATGTTGCTGCCTTCGTGCTTCAAATTCCTTTAGCATAAACTGGAACAGAAATAACACGGAGATGTTTAGACAGAGAAAAGACATCTAAAAGCAGTGTCAAAACAAAAACTGAGTTTGGACTGTGCCAGCCCATTTTGAAAATAAGCCAGAAAACTCTAGGGACCAGATTACTAAGATAATGTAGCACTATCTTTAAGAACTGCTTAATACAACTTTATTTTGAAAGAATCACTGAAAAAAAAAAGAATCACTGATCCTATTTTTCTCCTGCAGTTTCTCTACTTTTGTTTTAGTATTGGTTGCTATGGGCATCGTAGACTGAGAAAATGGGCTAAACTTCAGCAGCCACTTCATATCGGTCCTCTGAAACAGTTTACACACTGCTCCCTGTGTTCGCCAGAGTACTAAGCTTGTCACTTAGGCTCTCGGGCCTCTGATCTTCTTTCTTTACTGGAATTCTATGATCATAGACCATCTGAACACTGTAATACAATACAGCTAGAGAAGACCATCATTAAAGCAAGCACCATGCCTTTAATGAATTTATTATTGACCTCTGCTGCCCTCACCAAAAGAAATTAGAATTACAAGTGCTGCAGCCTGAGGGCCTGTGCCTCAATCCTGGCTGTATTACTCTAGCTGTTTATCCTTAAAAAGATTCCAAAACACCTTCAAACCTTAGCTCCCTCAGAAAGATGAGGAAGACAGTAAAGTTCCTGTCTCAGCTGCTGTAAAATCAAACAAGGCAGGTCATGGACAATTTTTCACAAAATAAGACATGGCCTCAAGAAATAACAGGTGTGAAAAAGTGAACCATAATAAAATATAATGAGGGTGAAGATTATCAATCACTGCATGAGTGTGAAACCTGCTGCCCCGAAAGCCTGGGAGGAGTGATTAAGTGTGGGCTAGAAACAACAGGCCAAAGAGCAGAATCAGAAGAGCTACCCCAGCTGTCACAAGGAAGAATGAATCAATGGACCAGTGAGGGAGCTCAGCAGGTGAGTCTGCTTGCCACTAGGACTATGACTTGAGTTCCATCTTTGGAATCCAAGAGATTTTGGAAATGAGAACCAACTTCTGAAGGTGTCCTCTGACCTGCACATGTGTGTAGGTGGCATACATGTCCCTGTTTCACTTAAAAAAGAATGACTAGGAATACCCCAAACAGCAGGGAGCAGGACTAGTGAAGGGTGCCTCAGTGAGGGCCTGGGATTAGCAAAGGTGTCTAATAAATGAAACTGGCAAAGCAGGAGAGGACCAGATTGTAAGGCTGACACACCACACTGAACAAGAGCTTAGATTGCTCAACAGGTAGTCAAGAAACACCGAGCTTTTGAATATACATAGGTATGGAAACTGTATGTAATTGTGCCAGCAACTGGGATGCTGTTCTGATGTCATAGTCTATAGATTAAATTTTCACAGAGAATGGAGAAGCTATAGTTCTCAAAGGATGGTTCACAGATATGTTAGAGTGCCTAGGCCTTTTCAGAGTCCAGGGAATCAAAACTATTTTCATAATAGTAGGATGTTTTTTGTTTTTTAAAGTTCTTGTTTTCATATTTGGGCATGGCATTGTAGTACATTTTTATTGTCAGTCTATTATCCAGGAAGCTAAAGGAGAAGGATTACCTGCAAGCCTGAGGCCTGCTTGGGCAACATAGTAAATTCAAGGTCAACCTATGCTACAGAGTGAGACCCTGTCTCAACAAAACAAGTTCTTATTCCCTCATGGACATCTGGTGTGGATTTACAGAGTCTACCCAATGATTACAACAGATTGAATGTGGGACTTACATTAAAGTGGTGGTTTTAGCATTATTTAAAAATTAAATAATGAATATATATTAACATTACTGACTTGATAGAGTATCAGTAAATATCAATAGATAAATACAAGAAAGCCCTGTAAGATTCTCAATAATTTTGGGGCCTGAAGTGGTTAAGATTCTCAGAATTTTTAAGAGTTAAAAACAACAAACAAACAAACAAAACAACCAAGGTGCTGAAGAGATGGTTCAGTGGTTAAGAGCACTGATGCTCTTCCAGAGATCCTAAGTTCAATTCCCAGCAGCCATATGGTAGCTTACAACCTGTAACTACAGTTTCAGGGAATCAGATATCCTTTTCTGCACTTCACAGACACTAGGCACACATATGCACACATATGGTGAACAGACATGAATGCAGGCAAAGCATCCATACACACAAGACAAAATAGTAAAATTAAACAAAACAACACAAACACTGGATTAGAACAGTATCTGTAGGTAGACTAAGACACATGTAAGGCTGAAAGAAAAGGTTTCTTCAAAAACTGTTCTTAGACCTGATCTTGAAGAACAAGGCAGAAGGGAGCAATGGGGCAGGTACAGAGAAAGGGGCGGAGCAGAGCAAGGGCTCTAGGCAAGCTTGCACTGGACATGACTTTTCCACTCAATCAGATGCAGATAGATACAAAACATATTAAGTAATGTGCACATGTACTACTGGGAATTAAAAGTAAGGTATGAATTTAATTTACTCAGGAAACGTTCCCCCATTTAAAAATTCATTGACCTTACTGCTTGTTAAAGATATTGAGTTAAGAGTTCTCTTTATTACTTGATGGGCATCTTGATAAAATCTCACAAATACAATCTTACCAATCTGAGAAAAGTAAACTTTGTCTGGGGGTCATAATGAAACCTGCTCACTGGGAGTAGCATTGAAACCCATATGTCTTTGCTCTAGGCATTAGCCAACCTTGCTTACCTGAACCTGCTGCTTCTGGGCATTCAACATGTTGGGGTCAATAGAAAGGGGACCAAGAACTCCCATCATCAGCTCCTTCTCCATCAGCCAAGGGCGGAGCTGGGACTCTGCAGCCTGGAAACAGGCCAGATGGCTTGCAGATTCCTCTAGCTGCTTTTGGCGAGCCACAGTAACCTCGGTGGCCTTTTCCCACCGAGAATCTGTTGAGAGGAAATGAGAGAATGCAGTTGGCTTGGTCCCTAAGCTGTACTCCTTATATACTACAGGAAATGAGACAAGAGCCATTATTTAACATTTTTAAAAATTAAAATTAACCTTAAAAACTAAAGCAATACAAATAGTTCTGTGTGTTCATTAGACTGGTAGTGACAAGAAACCACACTCGATGAAACTGTATGGCAGCCTCCCTGTCCCCAACATGCTCTGTATAAGATGGATTACATATATTATAGTGTTTGTTATTATAAACATTTTCCAAGAAATTTGTTACAAATATTCATTTATATTATGTGTAGTTAAATACCATGACCACACAAATTATTAAATCTCTTTATCAGATTACTTCTCATTTTCCTTTTAACTTTAAATATGCATGTGTGTGGATATCAGCACATGAGTGCAGTGCTCTTCAGAGCCAGATGTGATGGAGCCTGAGCTACACAAGGTTGAGAGCTGACCAACGTGGGTGTCATGGACCCAGTCTGCTACAAGAGCAGTGTGTGCCTGAGCCAGCTTTCTAAGTCCAGGTGTTGTTGTTGTTTTGTTTTTGAGACAGGATCTCATCATGTAGCCCAGACTGGACGGAGCTCATGATGCAGACCAGGCTGGCTCAGCTTTACAGAGAACTACCTGCTTCTATCACCAAGTGCTGGTGGATTAAAGATACTTCCCTCTTTCCTTCCTTCCTTCCTTCCTTCCTTCCTTCCTTCCTTCCTTCCTTCCTTCACTCCTCCCTACTTCCTTCCTTTTTTTCTTTTACCTTGCACTCACAGAGATCCACCTACCTCTCCCTCCTGAGTGCTGGGATTCAAGGTTTGGGTCACTACTTCCCGCTTTCATTTTTATCCCCAATACTTCCTTTAGCTTTTGATCAGAGTAGACTATCAGCTTGACTTGTCCTAGAAAGCCAGATGCCTTTTGACTTGAATTTCTAAAATTTCCCTGGTTCAAGTCATTATCTGGTCCAAGATAGATAAGCCTTTTGCTTCCTTAAAAAAGTTAATTGAAAATAATTCTAGCTTTTTAGGGTATACTAACATTTTCAATTTGCTTTGGAGACAAGATTTTTTAAAAAATTATTTATTTTAATTTTATATGCATTGGTGTTTTGCCTGCATGTGTGTCTGTGTGGGAGTGTTTTATACCCTAAAACTGGAGTTACTGACAGTTGTGAGCTGCCATGTGGGTGCTGGGAATCGGAACTCAGAACCTCTTAAAGAGCAGCCAGTGTTCTTAACTGCTGAGCCATCTCCTGAGACTGGATATTTTAGGAATAAAATATCCCTGTGATGACTTACTGAGGTCCTCTTGCATTTTCTTCCAGTTTTCTGCTTCTTGTGAGTTGGGATATGTCCCCAGTAATCCAGCCAGGGCTTCCTTTACTTTCTGGATTTTAGGGGAATTCTGTTCCAATTCAGCCAGGAAAGCCTAGGGGAAAAAAAGTATAACATATATGCCATGAGATTCTGGGCAGGAGGCACAGCTTTGTGTGTGGTAGAAGTTTGGAAGACTGACTGAGCTAGAGGTCTTAATTGTTCCGTGGCTTGTTCCACAAACTTAGCGCATTTAAGTTTTGCTTCAGAATTTACTTTAAAATGAAAATGGTGGGATCTGAGCTCTTTTAAGTACAACGCATCAGTGAAACTCAACTGAGTAGGGACCATCACTTCTTACTAATCAGAAGTGCCAAGACAAGATGGTGGCAGTATTTTGGTAGTTAAGAGAGCTGACATGCCATGATCAACTGGGACATTAAAAATTTTGAAGAAAATTTCTATGTTCTTATATTTTCTGATAATTTCTTTAGTCTACATTGAACTTTAAACATTAAAATTATTATGCATATGAGTGTTTGTCTGCTATTTCTGTGTGCATCACATGAGTGCCTGGTGCTGGAGGAAGCCTTCTGAGGGAGTTGGATCCCACGGAGCCAGAGTTATAGATGATGTGGGTGCTGGGAACTGAACCTGGGTCTTCTGCAAGAGCATCAAGTCCTCTTAACCATTAAGGCTTCTCTCCTGCCCCAGACATTTCCATCTTAAGAATAAATACGTATCCACAATTTTTAGGTTCCCCTAAGAGCTGCAAAAATGCCTGGACAAGAAAAGCTTAGCTATCTCGTTGTATCACATGAAAAATAAGACTCAATTCTCAATGAGCTAATAATGAGGGAGGAAAGGAGAGAGCTAGCCTCTTTGTGAAAACATGCCCCTTCCCCCGAATCTGAATTATAACAATTTCTTATTTTATAGGTAACAAAAATTCTCAAGGAGACTGGAATGAGGTTATGTTAAAATTTTGGAGGGCAAACATACCACCATTTTCAGTCAAGTACAGATTCCATTCAGGCGTAGACCCTAGCCTGGGGATGAGAACCTGTAGGAACCTCCTCCCCTCCTGCTCGGTTGCAGCTCACCATGGCAACACATGTGGTACCTTGTTAGATTCTGCTTGGGCTTTTACTGTTTCTGTCTTGGTTGGAGACAAAGAGGCATCCATGGCTTTCAGAACTTCTTCTTTTGATTCTAACCACTGTAGTACAGAGCTGGCTTCCTTCTGAACCTCCTCCATTCTGCTGAGGACAGTCTGAAGGCTTTCCTGGCGTTCCCGCAGCGCTCCTCCCAGTTTCTCGTACTTTGAATTTACATCAGACATGTCACACTGAATCTCTGTAAGGTCTAGTAGCATGGAAAAAACAATGAGATTGGTGATCCCTCTCTCCTTCATTTTTTACTCCTAAATGATCTGCCAGGATAAAGCATCCCTCCTAACTCTTCTAGTCAACTAGTGATTACCTTCCTCCAAAGTTCCTGTTTAAATAAACAAAGTAAAAAATAAAACATAACACTAATCTGCTTTCTGGCTTTGGAATTTTATACACAGATGGATGCCATAAAACGCTGAGTAAATATGGCATTAACAGAAGTTAGGTGTCAACTTTAGCATGCTGTTGGGATTAATCAACTTTGAACATTCTTCTGGTTCCTCTTCTTCAAACTATTGAGAAATAGTTTGGAGACTATTTCAGCCAGAGACAGAGAAAGATTACTGCCAGACTAGCTTTTTGTTTGTTTTCAGATAGTCTGATATAGCAAAGGCCAGCAAAGCCTGGACTTCTAATCTTCTTGCCTCTACCTTCCACATGCTGGGCTTATAAACCAATAACACCACATCTAGCTTTAGAATAGCTTCTTTATAACTCACAGATCCACATGTACTTTCTTGCAGGTCTTTCCTTATTGACCTAATCTGGTGACCCAGTATGCTTGCTTGGAACCTTCAGTTCTAGGATGCCAACCTGTTTAGCCTATAGCCAGCCAACAGGGAGATACCGTAGTTACTCCTCTCCAGATTTTTACTCTCAGGTCCCTTCTGGCAGCTGTTATTTCACACATATTGAAACACATACATAGCAAACATGAACATTGTCTCAACACAGCCAACAAGAAGGCACTGCTGAAATGCAGTTCTCACCTTTGCAGGTGTGGTATCCGTTTACACTGCCTACAGAGCTTCCTACAGGGGGTAGTACGGAACCTGAGCAGAAGGACAGGGAGACAAACAGGGCAAGACCAACGTGTTAGGAATACATATAGGCACAGCATTTTTCTCCTCTGGCTCTCATCTTAAGCTTGGGTATTGGAAAGTTAACACAGCACAAGACAACATACTCATGGAAAGAGACAGGTCACTTCAGCTGTCAGACAACAAAGTGTCACTTATGTTTCAGTTCCTCCACAGTAATGATTAGTGACTCTTTCTATAGAAATAACAATTCACCTTAAATCTTCAGTTGGATTCCAGTGAAACCTTTTCTGATTTGTGTGAAGCAAGAATTATTAAAACAATTAAGTCTTTAGAGTGGTATCTACCACATTTCAGAATGAGGATTTGTAATCAAGTTAAAACATTACCTTTAATATCAGAGTCTGTCATTGTAAAAGCAGTGAACGTGAAGCACAATTAGCATAAAAGGTTGGTTACTAAACAGCCCTTCTTAGGTTGTTTCTATAGGAGACGGCTTTTGTTTTCTTCATGACCTCTTTTGGCTCTACATCCTCTACCAGAAAACAGATATAAGCACTGACAACACAGCTTATAAGTATTCTAAAAGTTTGCCTTTGAGTGCCTGGTCCTATTTCTAATAGCCAAAGTTTCACCTCTATTCTTCCCAAGTGACTTCCTTTTATTTTGGAGGACTTTCTAAGTTAAACATAAATCAGGGTATGAAGTTACTAAGATTATATAAAAGTCAGAAATATTCATGACACAATGCTGAGATGAAAGGACAGAAGCATAACTCTCCAGCACCACATTTATTCGGGCGTTTTGTGTGTACATGTCTGTGTGTAATTTACTTAGAAGACAAGTTGGAGTTGCTTCTCTCATTATGTATCCCAGGTATTGAACTCAGATCATCACAGTTAGCAGCAAGTGCCTTCACCTGCTGAGCCATGTTGTTGCCCTGAATGTTAGATTTTAACTATTTGAAATATTTATTTATTTATCTTTATTTATGAGTACACTATCGCTTTTTTGTTGTTTTTGTTATTTATTTATTTATTTATTTATTTATTTAAGTACACTGTCGCTCTCTTCAGACACATCAGAAGAGGGCATGGGATCCCATCACAGATGATTGTGAGCCACCATGTGGTTGCTGGGAATTGAACTCAGGACCTTTGGAAGAGCAGTCAGTGCTCTTAACCACTGAGCTACCTCTCCAGCCCTTGAAATTCTTTTTAAAAATTTTAATTTTATGTACATGGGTGTTTTGCTTGCATGCACATGTGTATCATATGTATATAACGCCTTTGTAGGCCAGAAGATGTCATATCCCCTGAAACTATAAATACATATACAGTTATAAACCATTACATATTGTTGGGAATCTAGCCGTGGTCCTCTGAAAGAACCCTAAATGCTTTTAACCACTGAACCATCTCTCTATCCAGCTTTTTGAATTCTTGACTTGAATCAATCTTTCCCTTCCCACCCCCTCTGACAAGACTCATATATACTAGGTAAATTCAATATGTAGCAAAAGATGGCCTTTACCTTCTGATCCTCCAAATCTCAAAAAAAGTTTGGATTATAGACATGGGCCACTGTGGCCAGTTTATTAATATTGGGGTTTCTCTATATAGCCCTAGCTGTCCTAGAACTTGCTCTGTAGACCAGGATGGCTTTGAACTCAGAGATCCATCTGTCTCTGCTGGGATTAAAGATATGTGACACTACTCTCAGGCTGATTTAAGTTTCTTAAATAAGAACTATTCAATTGGCTGGGTGTGGTAGTACATGCACTCTGGAGGCAAGGGCAGGGTAGGAGGCTCTCTGTGGGTTCATGACCAGTATGGTCTTCATAGCGAGCTCCAGAACAGTCAGAGCTACATAGTGAGATCTTGTCTCAAAAAACAAAAAACAGCCTGGCGGTGGTGGCGCACGCCTTTGATCCCAGCACTTGGGAGGCAGAGGCAGGCGGATTTCTGAGTTCAAGGCCAACCTGGTCTACAGAGTGAGTTCCAGAGAAACTCTTGTCTCGAAAAACCAAAAAAAAAAAAAAAAAAAAAAAAACCAAACAAACAAAAAAAACCAAAAACAACAACAACAAAAAACCACACACACACACACACACAAACCAAACACAAAAAACAACAACAACAACAAAAAAAATCATTCAATATATTTCTTCTTTTGTTTTGTTTTATTTTCCCAGACAGGTTTCTCTGTAGCCCTGGTTGTTCTAGAACTGGCTCTGTAGTCTAGGCTTGCCTCAAACCTAGAGACCCTACCTTTGCCCCCCAGCCCCTTCCCAGTGCTGGGATTAAAGATGTTTGCCACCTAGCTCATTCAATGAATTTCAATTTAGGATTAGGACAGAATTTTCGACAATCTCTGAAATGGCCATAAACATACACTTTCTCTCATTTAGTGCTACATAATTACATGAAATGGTATTCGCAAGATTGATGAATATAAAATAGAAACAATGATCAAATCTAATAAATGTTGAAGATTTCTACATCTGCAATATCCAATATTCAGCCAAGATTTTATTTTTTAAGGATTTATTAATCTCCTGTGTGAATATATAGCATGTATCATTCCATGTATGTTCTGGTCTATGTATGTTACAGAGGTCAAGGGGGTCTGTTGTTATGATGTTAGATGCACACTTTGATCCAGTACTTGGAGGCCAGAGGTGGGTGCATCTCCGTGAATTTGAGGCCACGACTGGTGTATAAAAGTGAGTTCCAGAACAGCAGAGAAAAACTGTCTTGAAATCAATCAATCAATCAAACAAAAAACAAAAACCCAAGTACATAATATACACAACTAAAAAACTCCAAACATGCAATTATAACATAAATAAAAACCAACTTTAAAGTACGAAGAAAAGAAGTTGTTTTGATGAAAAAAGAGAGAATGAGAGAGAGGATTAAAGTCTTGAGATGAGATGAGAGAGAAGAGAGAGAGATTGAGAGATCATTTCCTTAGGTATTTAAAAAGTCTTTAGTAGATATACTTAGTCTGGTAATAACTATAAAATAATGAAAACAATATAAGATTCATAACAATCATAAGGACTATGAATCGCTGATTGTATTTAAAGACTTGGTTATGGTCAAGATATTACATGCACTAGGCCAGCATTTATGTTCCCTTTGAAGGTGTGTTCAAGTCCTTTATGTACAGTAGCTTACAAGTAAACTAGGTTCCAGCTAGACACTTCACTTACTCTGCCTAATGACTAATCATTACTGTATTTTTACATGGCTCAAAACAGTAAAAACTCCCAAGATAGAAATTAATGTACATTCACTTTGCCTAAGTTGCGCCACTATTCACTTACCTACAAGAATTTTTTCAAAATGGAGCAGCATTGTTCAAGCTGGTAAGCAAACAGATCAGAATGATATTCAAATTCGCTTTCTGGATCTTCTTTTTCCCATACTCAGCTTTCATTTTTATTTTAATTAAACAAAAAAGCACCCAAAGGCTACAAGCTAAAGAGTGGTGTATGCTTCATTACATTCCCCCCAACCCCAAGACAGGGTTTTCTGTGTAGCCCGGCTGTCTTTGGAACTCACTTTTGTAGACCAGGCTGCCTTGTACTCAGAAATCCGCTGCCTCTGCCTTCAAGTCTGGATTAAGGGTGCGCCACTGCTGGCTCATTTGTTACATTTGAAGACCTATACTGTCTTAGCTTGGAATCAGGTGCTGTGATGTCCATGATGAGACTTTCTAAGGAAGTGCCCTTGGAGTTGATTTCTTCCACTAGGACTCTTTTACTTGCCCAGTCATCTAAAAGACCCTGTTAAAAGAAACCAGATTGGTAAATGAAACATCTAGGCCTTCTTCCCTCACCAGCAGAGACAACTGTTTTTTTGTTTTTGTTTTAAATTTTATTTATTTACCATTGCTCTTTTCAGACATACCAGAAGAGCGCATCAGACCCATTACATATGGTTTTGAGTCAACATGTGGTTGCTGGGAATTGAACTCAGGACCTCGGAAAAGCATCAGTATTTTTTTTTTTTTTTTTTTGGTTTTTTCAGGGTTTCTCTGTGTAGCCCTGGCTGTCCTGGAACTCACTGTAGACCAGGCTGGCCTCGAACTCAGAAATCTGCCTGCCTTTGCCTCCCAAGTGCTGGGATTAAACGCATGTGCCACCACTGAGCCATCTCTCCAGCCCGAGACAACTGTTATAGACATAGTTCCTACCATTTTTTTTATGTGTATGAGTGTTTTGTATGCATGTATATACATGTCCCATGTGCGTGCCAGATGCCTGTGAGGTCAGAAGAAGGGATTGGATCCCCTGGTACTGGAGTTACAGACAGTTGTAAAACACCACGTAGGTGCTACAAACCAAACCTGGGTCACGTGAAGAACAACAAGAGCTCTGAACTCCTGAACCATCTCTCCAGCAACCCTCTTACCATTTTGACAAGAAACTATCCCCATCCTGAATATAGTGGCAGATGTCTTTAATTCTAGTACTTTGGAGGCAGAGGAAGGAGGTACTCTGGAGTTCTGCAGACAGATTGATTCTTGGACCAACCAGAGCTAAATGGTAAGACTTTGTCTCATGAAAGAAAGAAGGAAGGAAGGAAGGGAGGGACAGAGGGAGAGAGGGAGGGAAGAAGGGAGAGAGGGAGGGAGGGAAGGAGGGAGGGAGGGAGGGAGGGAGGGAGGGAGGGAGGGAGGGAGGGAGGAAGACAGACTGTGTTCATAAGTCAGCCATTACAAGATACTTGTTTAGTCAGCTCTTAGAACTCTAAGAGTACAAGAGGAGACAAGGAGAGAGGAAAACATTGAGTTAAAGCAGTGGTTTACAAGTGTGAAAAAGAAGAGAGAAAATAACCAGAAAACAAAAGTCAGTTATCTGAGATGTACAGATATGGAGACTACACTGTACAGTTATTAAGGGATCCTTATGTTGGGTTATAGACAGAGGTCAAGCAACCACACACAGAAAGCCATTAGGAAAGACAGCATCAGGCTAAGAGAAAAGGACCAGGCAATGCTAAGTCCCCAGGATATGACAGCCTGCCATAGAAATGGGGCACTAATCATACCAGAGCAGGGATGTGTCTTAGCCTTTAGCAACTTGCTCTGCGAGACCACTGAGAGCTACCTTAGCTTGATTTTATTTCTACCTGTAGAGCAGCAGCAGAGCAAGACAAAGAACCTTAATATCTAGCAAGCTCACATGCACCACACTTCAAACAGACAGGCAGGCAGTCACTGCTTGTCAAATCAGTCATTAATCACTCTTAATTGTTTAAGGTTTCAGACTTAAAACACTAAGGGCCCTATGAACTAATAAAGGAAGAATCTCTTCTTCCCTCAATTATTCTATCAGCAAAAGTAACCAAATTCTTCTTTCACCTGCTCTAGCTGCAGCTTGCTTTTTCAGAGAGAAACGAGTTATTTAGAATGAGGTGCTGTGTGAGCATGCGTCAGAGCGGAAGCCTGGGTCCTGCCGTGAAGCTGTTTTCAAGCCTGCGTTTCTCATGACGAGCCAGAGTTCTAGTTCCTCCCCCAAGAGCCTCCTGACTCAATGTCTGCTCAGTTGCTCATGTGCAGCTGTCTAATTCTCAAGCATGAGTAATAATAATTCTTAGCCCAAGATGAAAATGCAAGCTTCTCAAGAAATGGACTTAACCAACCCTTTTTATGATGTATTTTAAATTTCCCATGACATCATGACAGGCATCTAAGAATAGTCTGTGCTGGTTTTTTGGAAACTATGTTTCAAGCCAAGGCTGGCTCAAACTTAATGCTCAGCTGAGGCAAGAGTTTTTCCTTCTTCTATTTTCCAAGTTTTGAGATTATAGATATGTACCACCACGCCTGAGTTTGGTTTTGAAACAGGAGATGTTACTGTGCTCAGTTGTGGGTAGGGCATATGGAATCTCATCAAGAAAGGAATTTTGATGTGGAAAGATAAACTGGGTTTTTTATGCCACCCCTCTATCATATCCGGAGTTCAGTTTGTATAAACTTTCAAACCACTGTCTAGCCAGATTGCTGGGGACACTATTGTTTACCTACCTTTAAGTGTTCAATCTGGTTTTCTAATGCCTTAGCACTCACGAAAGTCTCTGCAGGTGGAAGATTCCCTTCAGTTTCTTTCAGCCATTTATGGAAGGTCCTAATCAGTTTCCGGAATTCATCCAACTGCTCCTGGCAAGTTGATGCATCTTTCTCTCTGTGAACAAGGATTTTTTTTTTTTTAAACTCATCAGAGTAGGTTTGTAAAATGGACTTGAACTAAAAGGTAGGTTCATTCTGGGACTCTAGGCACTAATTTCTAACAGGGCCCTTCCTTTCCATAGTAAGTTTGGCTGTATATACAATGTAGAAAAGCATCAAACTCAAGAATTATTGCCCTTCTTTGGACATTTTTAGGGAAAGAAGTCTTTAATCTTACTCTAGGCTAAAGCGAAAGTGAGAAAACTAAAGGAAGCCTGCTATTTAGATACTATGATACAATGGAAAGAATGCTGGCTTTGGCTCTCCAACCCAGCAAACTGTTATACTGAAGGTATTTGACTCTTTCAAGACTCAACTCAAGGGTCTGAGAGATGGGTCAATGGTTAACAGCACTTACTGCTTTAGTAGAGGACCTGGATTTGGTTCCCAGTATGTATATGGTGGCTCACAATCACCTGATTCTCATTTCAGAAGCCTTCCTCTGGCCTCTGGGGGCTCCTGTGTGTGTGTGTGTGTGTGTGTGTGTGTGTGTGTGTGTGTGTGTGTGTGTGTTTGTATGTATGTATGTATGTACATATATATGTATGTATGTATGTGTTGTATATAAACTCATGCAGATACACACATACATACATACATACACACACACACACACACACACACACACACAGGCACACACAGATAACTTAAAAAAAATCTGACTTGAGTGCTGAATTGAAGACTGAAAAAAGTTAGATGATTGGCCATGAGCTACACATGTTCATAAAGAAAATAAATCAAGGAATGATTGTATCTTCCAGAGATCAATCCAGAGATCCTGGTTCTTCCTGTAGCTTCAACAGTGAGGAGGAAAAAAGCCCCCTAGGCTATTGTCCTCAACCAAGCCACTCAATTTGCTGCTAAGTATTCATTTATTTCTGAGTCGGGGTCATTTCTAGCCTGTGCTGGCTTCAAACTCACTTGTTACATATGCAACCAGGTCTGGCTTAGAATGTTTGATGCTTCTGTTCCCACTCTGAGTGCTGGGATTACAAGTCTGTGCCACCACACATAACTCTAAGTATTGGTTTGAGTAGCAGTTTTCCTTTAGTCATCAAGGTGGCCGCCTGCTAAATCAATATTGCAATTGCTTCTAAAAAACCAAGATAAGAAGTCTTATTCATGGTCTTAAAACCCATGTGAGGTTTCTAATGGAAAATAATAAGTTTGCAATAGTAAACTAAAATCTGCAAGCATTTGTCATACATTCTTGTATTTGTACTAAAAGAATCCAGACATTTCTTAATGTTATCCAAAAGATATTCATGTGTACATGTGTGTGCCTGCTTGTCTATCTGTGCACCATGTAACTTATGAGGCCAAAGAGAGCACTGGATCTCCTGAAATTACAGTGTGGGTGATAGCAACCAAACATAGGTCTTCTGAAAGTGCTCTTAACTGCTGAGTCATCTCTCTAGCCCACAAATATAACTCATAATCATACCTGGGAAGTCTCTAGATTTTGTCTTTATTTTAAATTCAGCTATAATCTTACTTATAATCCCAAATTTGTTCTGTTTGCTTCAGGTAACCTGGGCTTATGGTCACTCAGACCTGATACTGAGACGAATCAATTAGTAATGGAAAGCAATAAACATCAACCACATTAGGTAACTTGCCTAAAGAGGCAGTCTTTTAGGTCAGTAACAGAGTTCTGGATCCTGTTTTTTATGGTAAGGAAGTACAGTGTCTCACTCTACAGAGAGACGGGAATAGCTTTTTATCAATGACCAATGCAGATGAGCACTCACCTTTCTTGAACTGTCTTCTGCAGCTCTGTAAAATCCTTCTTAAGGTTCTGTATCTTGTCTTGGTGCTGAGACAGGTCCAGTGCAAAGCCACAAGAGCCCAATGCAGTAACTAGGTGCTCAAGAGTATCTAGGTTCTCCTTTTGGTCTTCCATTTCCAAAGTGAGTTCCTGTTTATTAAACATATTAAAAGCAATATACTAAATGATCCGACCCATTATCTTATTTTTTTAATCTTTCTGTGCACATGTGTGTATATGGTGTGGTAGTGATGGTGGTGGTGAATGTGTGTGGGTTCTTGTGTGTGGAGGTTATAGGACAACCTCTATTGTAGGTCCTTGCTTTCCACCTTGTTTGAGATAGAGACTCTTTTTGTTGTTCCTTCCTGCACATGCCAGACTAGCTGGCCCATGAACTTGCAAGGATCCTCTTGTTTCTGCCTCCCGTAGCCCCGCAGGAGCACTGAGGTTGCAGAAGCAAACTTGTGTTCAGCTTTATATACTAAAACAAACAATAAAATTTCAATTCTATTTAATGTGTGTTGTGGTAGAGACAGCAGCACAATTTCACAATCCTTCCATCTGTGACAGAACAGTGACATCCCAGCAGCTTGTTTACTATACCTAGTGTCCAGAATTTGGTCATTCCCTAACAAAACAGGAATTCTTGGAGGAAAAAAACAAAAACAAACAAACAAGAAACTGATTTCAGCACAAGAAGAAGGCACTGCTATGTTGATGGAGATATGTCAAAAGGACATAAGAATGCAGCTTAAAGGGGATCCTACTGACTGAATTTGGTGAAACTTTTGCATATCACAAAGAATAATGAATCTTGCTCATAATTAAGCTATCTCTGATATTTTTATAAAGAAATAAAATAATTAGCAACTGGTGAATCTAGGAAAGACTATGCTGTTATTTGTTGGGCCATTCCTACTTTACTACAAAGTCTAAAATTACTCAAAACAAAGAAAAGCATTTAGGAACCAAAACAAAACAGTAAGATCCTACTTAGAAAACAGAAAAAAGAAACTTGAGTGGGTCTGGTGAAATGGCCGAGCCAGCATAGGGACTTTCTCCCAAGCCTGCTGAGGTGGTTTCAACAGGAAATGTCCCTCATAGCTCAGGTATTTGAACACTTGGTTGCCAGTTGGTGACACTGTTTGGGTAGGTTTAGGAGGTATGGCGTTGTTAGAGGAGACACGTTATTGAGCGTCATCTTTGAGAGCTCATGGCCTCACCCAGCTTCCAGTTCTGTCTCTCTGCATCATGCTTGTGATTGAGGACGGAAGCTCTGCTACTTGTTCTAGTCACCATGACTACTGCTTGCTGCCATTCATCCCTGCACAACAGGTGCCCATCTCTCTGTAACCTCACATAGGACACAACAAACTCTTCCTTCTATAAGTTGTCTTTGTCATGGTATTTTATCACAGCAACAGAAAAAGTTTTAAAACCTGATAACCTGTTTGAGCTCCTGAGGCCACATGGTGGAAAAAGAGGACTCACACTAGCTCTCCTCTGAGCACCCCTCCACTTACAACCTCTTTCCCATGAATGAGATGTAAAAAATAAAACAAGTAAGTTGAATAAACTTATGGCAATAATGTAGGAATGTATGTGAGGTACTACAGACAGAAATGTGGGCTATCTAGACATTCTGGAATTCAAACTGGCCACATACTTACTCAAGTTAAGTATGTATATAACACTATGACCCAGCAAATTGTCCTCCTCGGTTTTTATTAGTGGTAGTTGATAATGCTTTTCACCTACCAGCTCTTCCTCCTCTAGATATATTATAAGACTATTTCACAATGTCTTTCAAAGTTGGGTATGGGTATTTAAACCTGGCTTTGACTAATGAAATGCAAATGGCTATGCCATACACTCCCCATCTTACAGAAGAAGCCATCAGAGCACATGTCAGGGTGAAGTCTATCAGCCTGCCTGTGGCTACACTGAGTGGAATGGACCTGCTCATCTCAGATTAGCCTTGTATATGAGAAGTGAAGATGAAATCCACACTGTTTTGTTTACAAGCTGGGGGTCATAGTTCTAAGATAATACAGGTAGAGTTTCAAGCATCCACACTGTGTGTGCTTGGTAAATACTACTTTTCATCTTGCCCTTGCTTTTATTCTAAGATGACAGGTATGTCTCCTCACCTGGATCTGCTGGGAGAAATGTGCAATATCTTGATCTGGCTGGTTCCCAGAGGCCAGCAGTCGACTTTTGTTTTCCATGAACTGCTGCAGCTTGTTGGAGAGCTGCTCAAACATCTCAGCCTGGGGCAGGAGTTTCTTTAGGTTGCTCTCCTTTTCCTGCTGCTGGAGTTGGAGCTGTTGGAAGTGCTGGTTCAGCTCTGCCAGTTTGCCCTGCAGCACTGAGGCTGAGCTGCTGTCAGCTGTCTCCATGAATCGAGTGACCATCTCACGGGTGGCTTCCAAGCTGCTTTTTTGTCTAGCAATGTCTTGCTTCAGTTTCTGTCAGCAAGACCAAGTCTGTCAGTTGGGGCTTACTTATGCTAGTATATCTGAGCCATCAATTGCTAACTTTGTAATAATGCCATGCTCAAGGAGCCTGGAAGACTGTAACTGAGCCTGAAGAATGGCACATTCTTTATTTCTCCATCCACTTCACCAAATTATTTAACTCCCACCACTTTTCCTTGGGTTCAACAGTAGTTTGGAAATTAGGAAGAAAATTTTTCTGTCTTTTTTATGGTGTTAAAAATCAAACTCAGTATCTTCCCTATGTTAATAAGCATGCATTTTATCACTGAGTTATATTTTCAGCCCCAGTAGCAGAAATGTCTACATGGATTAGTCATCATCTTCAAGTCTTATTACAAGATTCTTGGACAGGAAACATTTTCCTGTTACTTTGTCAAAGTTATATTATTACAGAAACGGCAAACACATCTCCTAGTGTACCTCTCAGGAGAAAAGCTTTCTTACCATGTTGTTGGCCAAGGCTTCTTGGATGACTCCTGATGAGAGTGTTGCCACCTGCTCCCCTTCCAGGTTTTGTTCAACTTCCCTCATGGACTGCAGCAGGCTCTCCATACTTTCCTGAACACTCTGAGACTGAGCAATTGCCTTCTGCAGCAAAGCAGACCGCTCAGCCAAGCTACAAGAGAGGTTCTGGAAGCGTTGAATATGGAATCTGGAAAATTGAGGCCATGAGAAAAAAACAGTAGAGGCTATTTTTATTAGATATTTTTAAGATTTAAAGGTGAGTGTATTAGGATATGCCTATAATCCTGGTATTCAGGAGGCTGAGGCAGATGGACTTTGAGGCCAACCTGATCTACATAGTAAGTTCAAGGCTAGCCCACATACATAGCAAGTCTCTGGTCCCCCCCAAAAAAATAAAGAAAGAAATATAGAGATAGATAGATAGATAGTAGCCCAATAGTCTACACCTTTAATCCCAGCACTAGGGATTAAAAAGTAAGAGGTTTCTGTAAATAGGAGGTCCCCAGATCTATATAGTGAGTTCCAGGACAGACAGCGCTACATAATGAGACCCTGCCTCAAATAAAAACAAAACAAAAACTCAAACAAAATACTCAGAAAGTAAAATTTATATTGTATATATTAATAAAAATAATTAACATTAAAACAAATGGAATATTTTTAAAGAATATTAGTAAAGTAGCCAAATTCAATTAATTAGTAATTTGGCATTTAATAAGAACCAGAAATTATGCAGTATGCCAAGGATTAAAGATTATTAAAATAAAGTCTCTGGTCTTAACAAAATTAAGGTTGCAAATCAGCATAGGCAGAGAAAAACATAACATAACTCACTGTAAAAAAGCCCTGAGTACTACATTAGTACTAAAAGCATGTCCTAGAGAAAGTCAAAATAATTCTTTCTTTCTTTGTTTCTTTCTTTTAAATGATAGTGTGTAGTCATTTGATGAGATGCTCCCTCATAAGTCATGACCATTTAAATACTTGGTCCCCAGCTGGCAGGATGAAGAGGTGTGGCCTTGTTGGAGGAAGTGTGCTACTGAGGTGGTTTTATTTACGGTTCCAAAGCCTCCTCCCATGCCCAGTGTACTCTCGCTGTGTATTTAGCTTGTGGTTCAAGATGTGAGCTCTCAGCTGTTCCTGCCAACATACCTTTGCTCTGCCATCATGAACTCTATCCCTCTAGAACAGTAAGCCAAAAAATATTTTCCTTTATAAATTTCCTTGGTCATGGTATAACTAAGAAACAGGGTTACTGGTTAGGATTTAACAAAGGCCATAAGCTCTCAGTCCTGTCTCCTTTCTTCCCTCACCCACCTGTTGTAAGTAAATCTGATAAAATATTTTTGGTATACAAATTATATTTTAAGATGCACACATATTATAGAATGACTACATCATGTTAGTAATATAGCTACTTCACATACTTAGCACTTTTCATGTTAAGAATGTTTAAAAATCCATCCTCTTAGCAATTTTCAAACTAATATGTACTGACTAAAGCCACTATGATGTACTGCTGATGAAATCTTGAAAGATAAATAGGATTTCATCATTCATGGAGAGTATAATGAAATAAATGTCAGATAAGAAACAGGAGAAATATCAAAGGCAGTAAAACTTGGGAATGGTGAGTTTCCTTAGAAAATGAAAGAAACAGAATTCACTGACAGCAGATACTGAAAGGCTTGAAGCCATATAGTGAAAGCCATTGAAAGTGTAGTAATAGAGTTCACTGGAAAGTGAGCTATTTCATGACACCTTATACATGTATGTTACATGTAGCTTTTGCTACCCACCTTGTGTTCCTGGTAGGTCACATGCTTGCACCCACTTAGGAGTTATCCCAGATCCGTTATCCCACTTAGGATTGAAGAACACACACAACACACACACACACGCACACGCACACGCACACGCACACGCACACGCACGCACATACGCACACACACGCACACACACGTCAGTTATTCTCAAAATGCCTTGGCTAGCAACGACTAATTAGGGCATACCTAATTTGTCCCTACTAACCCAGCCATTAGCTAACATCTTTATTGATGGGATCAAGAACCAATTGGTGAACAGGACCTTCAGCATCAGTACTTGCAGATTCCTGATTAAATCAAAGATTCAGAACTGCTCCCTACACATGTATGTCCCCTGCCCTTAGCTTAGTGCTCTGGATACCTATTCACACAGTTTGCTACGTACTATAAAACAAAGATTACAGTAAGCCTAAGGGGAGGAGTACTGTGTGTTTCTTCATACCTGTAGTTTCTTGAATAGGCCTATGGTCCAGGACTGGCTCTCCTTCAATGTCCATTAGGTCATGAGCTGCTTTTTGAAGCTTTTCTACAGGTACTTGGTGTTCAGCCAATTCTTCCTGTAACTGCTGCTTGCCCAAAACAATAGCAAAAAAAAAACAAAACAAAACAAACAAACAAAAAAGCCAAAGAATTTATGAATCTGATCTTGCCTAAGACGTCTCAACTAATGTATTTTTAGTAGTATTTACTTTTATTAGTTCTCTCTAAGCCATGAAATATAAGACCTTGACACACAAACATGGTCTGAATCTGCCTACCTTTGTTGTTGCAAGCTGCTGCTGCAGGATTCCAGGGTCAGAGGCAACAGTGTCTGAGAGGAGCTTCTCCACACTGGCCTCACAAGTCAACATCCAGGCCTGCAGGCTGTCAGCACTGCTCTGGAATTGCTGATACTGGCCTAGCAGCATGTTCAGATGAGAGCCCAATCGTGTTACACTATGCCAAAGAAATAAAGAAGTCGAAGGTAGCAGCTTCCAGAATAGAGTCCAAAGAAAGAGTCTTTCCTGGCTACAGAGAACTGACTACAACTTTACACAATGAATTAACTGTCCACAAGGAGGATCACTGTACACTTCATCTCACCCTTTAAAACCCCAGGAAGACTTAATGAGTTGGATGACACACCACCAAGAAATATACATCATACTAAAGGCAAAAGTAAGGACTTAAAAGTGGGGAAAAAAATGTTCCTTTTGGGAGATTAGAGATGTTGACAGAAAGATAAAGAGTGGTGTGTAGTAAATTCTAAACTTTAAGAACTTTAAGAGGAATAAATTTTTTTCTTTTTTTTTGATTTTCAGGAAAATAAGGATTCATCCTAGAACAAATTGTCTAAGAAAAAAAGAGTGCAGTTGGCTTGACTTTTGCTGTGCTCTGTGTCTTATAAGCCTAAGCTACTGGACAGGATACAGGAAGATGAGTACCTCTCTCTCCACCGATGATGTGATACATATTCCCAACAGTAGCAGGACTAGGGGTTAGACCATGGACCCACAGAGTCTGAATTTTTTTATAGTTGATGAAACTCATTTTCCTTTGTTTCACAGACACTGTGTCTTATGACTCATATTTTGAGCCTGAGGAATTACTCATAGTTGTTTAAGGACAGCCATAATTGTTTCCCTGAAGCTTGATTGGGGTGTGTGTGTCTTTCCTTACCTTAGTGTGGAGAGTGGTGTATCTTTCTGTTGCATCCTTCAGTTTTTCATTCACTAAGTTTCTGGTGGCCGATGGCTCCTGGCCTTCCTCAAAATTGTTTTCTGTTTCTAAGACTTTCTGTCCTGAGATAGTCACAAATCTCAAGTCTCCTTTGTGGGAAATGACATCCTCTGAGAAGCTTCCTTGCCGCTTTCGCAAGGAGTTGAGAGCTTCAGGGCTGCTGCCTCCCTTATGCATACTATCCAGTTCATTCTCAGATCGTTCCAGCCAGGTTTCAAATTCCCTGTGGTCTTGCAGGAACTTCTGCAGTTCATCTCTTAGAGTCTGCGTCTGCTTCAGCTCTGCCTCTGACCGGGCCAGGGAAGCTGCATATTGCTCCTTAAGCTCACCTAGCTTCTCTTGAAGCATCTGTCGCTCCTCAGGTGTAAGATTGTGACTGTGTTGGTCCAGGAAGGACTGAGCTGATTGTGTGGCCACAATGAAATTCTGCTGCTGAGACAGCAATTCTTGGTGACGTGCCTGGTGAGTAAACAACCCCAAAGACCATCAGTAGGAAGATGTGAACAATTTGGTAATATTTACAGCTAAAGGTAGAGATGCTGGAGGTAGAGTCGTCTCTACCTCTTTCAAAATACCACTCTCTTGTAGGGCCAGGTGTGGTGGCACATGCTTTTAATCTCTGTGAGTTCAAGGTGAGCAAAAGCTACCTGGTGAGACCCTATCTCAAAAACCAAAACAAATTATAAAACCTCTACCATGTAGGTAGACAATACCATACTTAAGATGAGATATGCGAATGCCAAAAAGATGTTACAGGTCCCCACTGAAGTTATGTAATGAGTTAAGAGTCAGAAGTGACTAAAGTCTACACTGAGGTCCATAAGAATATACAAATAGAATGAATGACAGTACAAGGTGGGAAGAATATCCTCAATGGAAGATTAGTGAAGAAGTGCTTTTTAAAGGAAGCAAACTCTAAATTAGGATCTGAAGAATAAACAAAAAAACAAAAATTAATCAAGAGCCACTTCTTCCTTTATTTTTGACATTCAAGTTTTAAGGGTAAGCAACACTTCAGGAGAGTGAAGTGAAGGAATGAGGTCAAGTAAGTAGGACCCAATCTTCAGAGGGAGGTAGTGAGGACAGGGAACCATAGGAAAAATATGGACTTAATATGAAGGTAAAAGAAAGTTATTCAGGGACACACCTTCTTAGAAATACAGTGACTTAATGTGGGAGAGTGATGGACAGAGAGAAGTCTGGAATTATTACTAGTCTGAACAGTTACATAAGAATGAACAAAGAACAGGTTGGACAGACAGGCAGCCAGGTCAGATTGGAGATTACAGAAGAATTCTGTTTTCAGGTTGAAATATGTGTGGTTACAGGTTGCAAAGAGATAGTTGGATACATATAGATATAGATGTCAACTGAAGATAAATAGATAAATAGTTACATGGAATTTGTCAATATTGGTAACTGAAGTACTACAAATGGACAAGGGTACCCAAGAAAAGCATATTGTTTTTTGGGTGTGTGTTTGTATATGTGACTCAGGTGCAGCCAGAGATCAATTTTGGGCACTGTTCCTCATAAGTTGTCTATCTGATTTTTTTGAGTTGCTCTTTCCTTTCTACCTGGAGGCTAAGGTGGCTGGAACCTCCATCCCTCAAGGAGTCCCCTTCCTTATCTCCAACATGGTAGGATTACCAGCCTGTACCACCATGCCTAACATTTTATCATGGGTTCTGATGATCAAACATGGGTTCTCACGCTTGTGTTGCAAATAGTTTATCAACTGAGCTATCTTCCCAGGCCCAGGAAAGCATATTATGACAGACGAGAAGAGGGCTGAGACCTACTGGAAGCATAACAGTATCTCAAAGGCTGGTCAAAGGAAAAGAAGGATGATTAGAGTGAATTAATGCTCAAGAAGCCAGAGGAGAATGCATTTCAAGAACAGTCAACGGTGTCCAAGCTGCTGATATACCAAAGACACACTAAAGCTGTGATCCGTTTTCTAGAGTGAGATAGGTTGCTTCCTACAACCATGGCAAAGAGAAGCTAACACCCTTACCTTCATTAACTCATACTGCCTGTCCAGTTTCTCTGGTACTTGGTTCACATCCACAAAACCATCAGTGGCATTCAAGGCTTGTTTTTCCAGGCAAGCTCCAGAGAACTGCTCCATTCCTGGAAGGCTAGTCTGTGGCTGTCTATCAGGTGACCCACAGAAGTCACCCAGTCCAAGAGAGCATCAATCTTCCTCCTGTTCTCTGCCAGCTCCGTTGCTGCTTTACTCTGAAATCCAGAGGAATGCCAGTGAGAACTCTTAGGCACTCCACTATGAGAGCACCGGTTCAAAGTTAAAGTGAGAGAGGAACTCTGTGCTAAAGAAAAACCAATGTTCTAGTCTGGGTGTAAAATCTTTTCATACAAAAAAGAATTACGATCTACTAGAATCAGTGAAAATAGTTATTTTAAAATAAATTCCAGGCAGGGCAGTGGTGGCACACACCTTTAATCCCAGCACTTGGGAGGCAGAGGCAGGCGGATTTCTGAGTTCGAGGCCAGCCTGGTCTACCAAGTGAGTTCCAGGACAGCCACGGCTGTACAGAGAAACCCTGTCTCGAAAAACCAAAAAAAAAAAAAAAAAAAATCCAGATTTCTTCAAAAGCTTACTGCTTAAAGAAAAATAACCAAAAACATCTCAACAAAACAAACAAAAGGAGAAAATGCCAGGATTTAGAAAGGTCCTGCCAACCCTGCCAGGTTTTCTAACTATATAGAGGTGATACACTGGAAGAGGAAGACCCACCATAGGCACAGTTCTTAGCTGGCAGCTCTTCTCTGAAGGGACAACTGACTTCTGTCATCTTTACCTCAGCCAAATAGAATTCATCTCTCACTAGTTTTACAAATATTGACTTAAACAAGTTGTATTGTCTAGTCACTTATTTTAATATTCATCTTCAGGTGGTTTACTTCCCCTTCCATGATGCCTACTCTCTCATTAGTACAGGAGTCCTAGGCTGAAGAAAGGAAGGAGTCTATTCAACCAGCAGTGCTGAATAAAATCACTTAAAACTTCACACTTCTGTTTTGTTTAAGTTTCTCTTAGTCCCACACTCCACACTCTAACTATACAGCTACCTGGAAACAAAGCCTGTGGCCCTAAATGACTCCATAAAGATACATATATTTTTAAGATTTATTTATATGAGTACATTTTTATGCACACAAAAGAGGGAATTGGATTCTATTATAGACGGTTGTGAGCTACCATGTGGTTGCTGGGAACTAAACTCAGGACTATTGGAAGAACAGCTAGTGTTCTTAATTGCTGAGCCACCTTTCCAGCCCCATAGATATTTTTCTAATACTCATAGGTATCAATATTTGGTATTGATATCAATATCATATCAAAACCCATATCATCTGCTTTTTTCTTATAATACCGTATCAAAGTCAAAGTAGAAACTATAGGTAGAGCTAGCAAGTTTTAATTTTGTTTTTGGTAAAATACACTTTTTACAAACCACTCTTGACCTGAATTCCTGGATATTTTTTAGAAATGAAAATACTGACTCTCAGGCTTGTTCCTAAAGACCTCTTCTGTGATTCTAAAGATTAACCTGATGTGGCTTTGGAAAACCAGTAGCAGGTCAGTTACCTTCTCTGTCTCCTGCTGTAAGGCTGACGTCACTGCTTCCTCCAGCTCCTTCTGAGCCACCCGTGTCCGTTCCTGGAGAGCCTCATATTGCTCCTTTGCCTGATGAAGTTTTTCTCTAAGAGCTGTCAGCTCCTGGGGCCTCAGCTTGGTCTGGTTCTCTTCCAGGAAGCCTTCGATATCTTTGACAGCAGTGGCAAATGAGGTGGAATGATTCTGAATGTCACCCTGCAAATCCTTAACAAAGAATGACATATATGTATATAACCACTGACATTTTGATGATAATTCACTTATGGCTTATATCAAATCCAACAAAACAAAACAAAACCAAGCATTCAGTGTTAAATAGCATTTAGTGCAAAATTATTTTACTTGGCAATAACTTGTCTTCAAAGAGAATTCTTTTCTTTCTTTTCTTTGTTTTTGTTTTTTTGTTCTTTTCAAAACAGGGTTTCTCTGTGTAGCTTTGGCTACCCTGAAACTAGGTCTGTAGAGCAGGCTGGCTGGAACTCACTGAGATATACCTGCCTCTGCCTCCGAGTGCTGGGATTCAAGCTGGGAGGAGAAAACTGACTCTGTACAGTTGTCACTGACCTCCAAAAGCATGATGCGGGACATACATGAGGGGATCAAGGGCAATATGGAGAGAGATGCATTTCCAATAATGATATATAAAAAATAAATTTAAAATTAAAAAATGCTGGGACTGGCAAATGGAAGAAATAAAAGGATGACATGATTCTAGCAGAGTGAAGCCTGCCAGTCTTGGATAGTAGACCATGATCAATTATGATCTAAAATTATTAAATAAAAATGTCATAAGTCTTTCACATTTCCTAAGTGCACCATCCTGAATTAAGTGATTGAAACTCATTCCTAGTAGGCATGATGGTAACCCTTTAATCCTAGCACTCATGAGGCAGAGGTGCTCAGTCTTCATGAGTTCAAGGCTAGTTAGGTCTAAATAGCAAATTCTAGGCCAGCCAAGGCTCCTGTCTAAAAGGAGAGCGGTGAGGTGGGCTGGAGGGAGACTTAGCAGTTAAGAGAATTTCTTCTTGGTGAGGACCTGGACTTAGTTCCTAGTATGCACATGGCAGTTCACAACCATGCATAACTGTAGTTCCAGAATATCTGACACCACTTAGGGCACTGCAAACATGTGGTCATATATGTACATGCATACAGACAACATATATAATACACCCATACACAGTAAACAATTTTTTAAAAAATCACTTCATCTTGCTCTCCTCAGTCTGATATGTGAAGAGCTCCTTTGTCTAGTGCATCCAAGCTGTACATGTTACTTGTACATTAGTCACACATAGGGTCATCTGTCGTGCTATTATGGCACTTACATGCCAAGAATCCTCATATAACAATGGCACCAAAGGGCAAGAGTAGTGATGGTTTTATTACAGTATATTGTAATAATTGTTCTAATTTTAGTTATGGATCTATCTTTCATTGTGCCTAATTTATAAATTAAACTGTATTATCTATATGAGTACATAGTATTCACTCATATCTGTTTTCTGGGACTGACTGGGTGGCTTGGAAAGTACCCACTCCTTTCTTTAGGGTTTAGTGGACAGAGAGACTATTCTCCTGGTTATCGTCTTTGCTCCCTAACGTGGCCTACAAATCCAAGATAAGAGCAACATCCATGTCTCTGATCTCCACTTCCACTAATCTTCCTCTTGTTCTTTGCAGCCCAGCAAAAGGGGCCTCCTTTCAATTCTTGACTACATTATGCTCAGAGTCCCTGCATGGTACATTTTCTACCTGTTACACCATGGTGTACTAACTCCACGTGATACACCACTTTTTAGTTTACCTGACACTCTTTGAAGTCAACTTTCTGGCAGATGTTTTCATGTAACTTTACTTTTCTGCATGTAATGGTTATAATCTGCCCACTTGTCTATTTCTTCCACCAAACTGTAAATTTCATGAGGGCAGTAATGTCTGTTTACCACTAATATTGCCACTAAGCACTGTAATGGAAGCCTTAGCAAACACTTACTGGGGGAATGACAAGATGGATTAATTCATACTGACCTTCAAGTCACTTTGGTTCTGCTGCAGAGCAGAAAGCTCTTGCTGAGAGGCTCCACCCTGGTGCCTCACCAGTGCTCTTTCTGCCTGTCCCACCCAGTTGCAAAGATCCTCCAGTTCTTATGGCAGGTGTCTTGTTGTTTCTGCAGAGTCTAATTAAAATGTAGAGGAGTCAAGAAATAATTAACTCTCATTTTACATACAAATACAAGTTAATTTCCTGAAATGTAAAACATGACAATTAAATATCAAAGATGAAAACGTTGGTGGAAAATTGGAATAGAAAAAGGCACAGAAATCATATCCGGGAAGCTCCCTCATCTGGGCAGTCTGCTATGTGGGTGTGCAGTTGGAGTGACAGTCAGATAGTGGAAGAGAGGTGCTCCTAGTTCAGGTTTGAGTTTGGAAGCTCCTGTGGAGGCAGCTGTTACCATCTTTGGAATGGACAACATCGAAACCAAGTGACAGTGGTGATGATGAGAAATTTGTCTCTCTGAGAAGTTCTTCCTTTAAAACAAGAGGATTTGCTATTAAGTCAGAAATGTGGAAAAGTAGAAGAATTAGAACAAAAAATCCCAAGAGTCTGGATAATTGATTAGCCAAATGAGGTTCTTAATAATTGAACTGACTTTATAAATCAAATGCCTCACAACTACAGAAGAACCATTATATGGCAGGCTTGAGGAGAGGGAGTTGGCTATTTTAAGAAGAAAACTGCCCAAGAATAGCAACTGTCTCAATCTTTTGGGTGTCTACACTAATACCACTAGAAAAGTAAGGGCCAGAGGGGGCTGGGGGGGATATGTTTCCATGCCTGATCCTTTTCCCATCTATCATGTCAGTTCCATGATACTAAAGCACCTGACTGAGCAACAATTGAGCATGATGTGTTCTCCTGATCATCCTTCTAAAACCAATTTCTACCAGATTGCCTTCTGATGGCATTCTGATCTCATAGTCACCTGCACTTACAGACAGGTACCCATGCTGGCCCTCACTCCCCCTTTTTTATGAAAAACAGAAGGGCACTGGAAGAGAACTCCTAAGAGCTCTTCAGCTGTACAACAGGATCTTCATGGGTTAGGATGAGTGCAGACTGAATCTGAAAAAAGCAAAGCAAACAAGTTAAAGCACACATACACTCAGAGCAAATACAGAGAGAGGCAGAGCATTCCTGACAATGTTAATGCACACTGTGGAATTAATCCCATGTTCAGAATGTTCGCATGCAATTCTATTACCTGTTGCAATTAAGCTTAAGGTGGCTCAGACCAATCTGCTTTATTAATTATTCACATGATACAATACACTATATAAAGGGTTCATTGCACAAAGTTCAGATATGGAGACAGACCTGAAATATTTCATCAGGATTCATTTCAATTTCAGCATAGTTGAAATAATTAGACAGTAGCAGGAGACGGAAGGTATGGACTAACCTAGTTTTCTTTAAGTTTCACTCAAAAGTTCAACTATACTTTGTATAATACAGAAGCCCTTGAGACAAATTTCCTGGGATCATGACAATGCTGTCACTTGCTGTAAACCAATGTATCCAATGGCAGAGATAACAAAACCATCACTGAAGATTGTCTATATCTATGATGTTACTAGACACTGAATTGTGTTGAATTTAAATTTGCAACAGGAGACTTATGGTAAGAATTGTATGATAGTCAAATATATATAAGAAAAGAAACATCAACCCTGCTTTTGTATATTGTGTTCCACTGTGAAAAACGGAGCACTTCAGCATGTAGAAAAGTGCAAGAAAATAATAACTTAAGTATCCCCAAAACAAGGTAGGACATAGTAGCTCATGCCTTTAATTATAGCATGTGGGCAGAGGCTGGGAATCTATGTGAGCTCAAGGCCAACCTGGGCTACACAGAGTCAGCCTGCACTGCACAGTAAGACACTGTCTGAAAAACAAAACAGCAAAAAATAACTAGAACAGTATTATTCTGATTAGATTTTTTGTTAGCTGTTTGTAGACTGTCAGGGAATCTTATTATGAGTTACTTTAAAAGCCCTTTAATAAAACTGATTTCTCAGAGCCACACTTATCAGTGTTCAGAGTAGCTAGGTGACCCTCACAGGCTCAAATGAATGCTGGGAAAGCAATAGGAAGAAAGGGCCAGCTACAATTTTACATGAAAAGTTGAGACAATGGGACATAGTAAAATAGAGTCTCACTAAAATAAAAACACATGCACATGCAATCACACACAAACATATATTCTCTCATACACATAAAACAAGAAAAAGAGCTCAGAGCAAACCACATTGGCCTGTGTGACATGAAATTTTGAAGTTGGTAAAGCCAGGTTCCTGGAATCATGATAGTTGGAGGCAGGCCAGGAAACCCCTAGAAGATACCCCCAAAGAAAAACTGAGCTCAGTTGCTGGGTCAGTCTGACCTTGACCTGAACTTCTTGCCGGACTTGTTGAAGATGACCCTGCACCACATCCTTCTGAGCTGCAGTGTGTTCCACAAGGCCCTGGAAGGACCTCTGTAATTCACTCAGAAACTGCAGCATCTTCTGATTCTGCTGAAGAGACAGGTCCTGTGGGTGCTCAGATATAAAGAGCTGAATATCCAAAGCAAGCGCATCCAGCTGAGACCTCCTTTCAGCCATAGATTGTTTCATATCCTAAGGCAAATGGGAAGAGAACAAACAAACACTTTTTATTTCTCTAGTCATAGAAAAGCTACTGGTTTTGAGAGTTAAAGTTTAATATTCTATATTTTATAATTGGTTACAAAAAGAAGCACCACCAAGTCTCACCTTTTTTGTTCTTTCCAAATTCCCAAAATAAGGCATTAATTCCAAGTGTGTTTCCATTACTGGACCTGGTTTCACAATGCAGTAAGCTTTCAAGTTTTTTATCCTAACTCTGGGTCCTCTGGAAAAGCATCCTGTGCTCTTAACTGCTGAGCCGGCTCTCAAGTCTTGGATCAGAAATTAATGTAGTTTTCCAAAACTTTTTATTTTAAATTATGTCAGGGTTGGTGGTATGGGCCTCTAATTTCAGCTACTTGGGAGGTTGAGCTGAAGGAATCACAAATTCAAGGCCTTTCTAGGCTATAAAATGAGTTCAAGGCCAATCTGAACAGCATAGTAAAACTGTCTTAAACAATACAAAAGGAGCTAGGGCTGCAGCTCAGTGGAAAAGTGGCTACCACCACTTGGTGATTTATTTACTTCTAGCCTACAGAAAACCTTGCCTACTTACACTTTAGGTCAACAATGAAAAGCTCCCCACAAATTGTGCAAGATTGGATACCAGGCAAAAGAGAAACAAGAGGCAGATCCTAGCTGCTCAGTATAAAATAGATATAAAATTGGTAATATAAAGCCTTACTTTGGGCTCTCAGAGAATAATTTCAAGGAGAAATAGTCAAAGGTCCCGGACCTCTAGGAGTATAATAACCTTAAAAATTAAGCATAACTCATCCAATTTCTGAAAAGGAGATTTGGACTTTCTAAGAAAGGTTAAGTATCAATAAGGATTATAAGTCAAGGGGCGTGGTGGGAATGGGTGGGGAGCTTACCTCATATTGTTGGAGAGTGTGACTCAGGCTGTCAGCATCAGTTTCAGTGCCATATCCCTTGCTGTTCAGAGTAAGACTGGTTCTGCCAACCCAGGCTCTCAGATCTTGAAGTTTGCCTTCCAGTTCCTTGTGCTGATTTAACACTGTGGTCTAGGAAATAAACAGCAAGTCAGACTATACCTCTCCAGATCTACCCAGCTTTGTGAGAGCGTTTAAGAATAAAATTGAGCAAGGTACTAGGGCTGGAGAGATGCCTGGGTAGTTAAGAGCATTTGCTGCTCCTACAAAGTGCCTGAATTCAGTTCCTAGCACCCACACCAAGCAGCTCACAAACATACTGTAACTCAAGTACCAGGGGACCTAGTACCTTCCTTCTATCCTCTACTGACACCTGCACTCAAGTGCACATAGCCTTCAATATGCATAATTGAAAATAAATCTTAAAAAAAGAAGAAAATGCTCACAAAAAAAACCCCATCCCCAAACCAAGACACTACCTGTTTTACCTCCACAGCATTCTGGAGGTGGAGGAATCTGGAACTCCAGGAGTCACTAACTGAGCCTAGAGACTTCTGAAGAGTCTTGGCATCTTTCTCTAATGCCTTCAACAGCTGAGCAGGAACTTCTTGTGGCTGACTGATAACAATCCGATCCACACACTCCAATTCCTGACTCACCACAGTGGACAGATCTTTTAACTCCTTGTCTAACACCTGAGGAGACAGAGAAAAGTTACCCCCAAAGTCAAGGTCAGCAGTACCATGCCCGGGGATCAGTAGAAGAGCATGTGCCTACCTTTTTTGAGGCCTAAACTCAATGCCCAGTACAGAGTAGCAATTTTACCTTCTGGGAATCAGCTGTGTACACGTGCTAGCTCACCTCACAACTACGTAAGATGGTTTTTTATGTAGGCTCCTTAGTTTAATCACTAATCAACTAACATTCCTCTCAGTACTAAACAACATGGATTGTTTTGTTTGAGGCGACCAAACAGAAACAGGAGAGTAGTTAGGACATGGGTTCAGGCTTCTGACTCAGTGTAATACTCCGTCTACTACACCTTGACTCCTCCCTAAGACCATCAATTTTCCTCTTTCCAGGCAGCTGACATGTAGAATTCATGTGCTTCAAGGGAAAATAACCAAAAAGATGACTCTTTCCATCCAAATTCTAAGGGGAAAGAACCAAAGAAATATAAAAATATCTGAAACCAGTCTTCCCACTCAGCTGTTCTATAGTATTCTTACTTTTCAATAGAGAAGCCAGTAGTGGGTGGTGGAAGAGTATAACAGTGTTCTTTTTGAGGGGTGGGGGAGAATAGCCTCACTTCCCTGTTAGCCATCTATTTATACTGCATACTGGACATTGACAAACGAGGCAAACTTCTGCAGGCTCGATCTTCATCTTCCATCTTCAATCTCAATGAGTGACTTGGTTTCCCTTTCAAGGCTTCGTTTTGATCCATTCTAATGTTCTTAAGAGCTGGCTACTATCTTTACCAATTTCTCCTCCCTTATCTTCTCCAAAATTCACTGAAAACATTTCTGAGTCATGCTACGTCCTACCTCTTTACTTGCCTGCAACACGAACACTTCAGGAAAGAATGACATTCAGTAATCACCTGTCATCTCATTTAAATCTCACACTCCATGGAAACCGTTTTTTTACCAAGGTCATCTATGAATTAGTCTTCACTGGATTCAGTATCTCTGCCCTCTGATCTTCCTAGAGGTCTTTTCCTTCAGATTCTATAAGGCCAGTATTTCTTGGTGTTCTTTGAACAACTGAAATAGGACTGGGGATATGCCTCAGTAGGTAAGAGCACTTGCTTGAGGAAGCATGAAGAACTGAGTTCAAATACTATAGTCCCACATGAAAAGCTGGGCATGGCCATGAACACATGCAACCCTAGTGTTGCAGAGAGAGATGAAGAACAAGAAGATTGCTAGGGTTCGTTGCTCGGCATCCTAGTTCTGGGTTCCATGAAAGACCTTTCTGAAGGTGTAAGATGAAGGGTGATAGAGCAGGACAATGAAATAAGTCTCTGTGGCCCACTTGTGAGTGCACTCAGGTGTATACAACCACACATTTGCATCTACACACATACAAAAGAAAAAGGAAAAAAAAAAAAACACTAAAATCAACCAACTCACCAACTAAGTACAGATGGTTTTACTTCTGAAATTGTGAATCAGTTTTTTGGTTTAACACACATACACACACAAAGCACGTACACTCTACAGACAACTTGGAGTGTAATCTTCAGGAGTTCCATCTACCTCCTTTGAATCTTTGATCTTTCATTCGTCTGGAACCCACCATTTAGGATAGAGTAACTGCCTAGTGAGCTGCTATAGGAATTTTCTTTATTTCTGCCTCCTCAGTGCTGGGATAACAGCCAGTGTGCCTGGCTTTTGTTTTGGTAAGACACAGTGTCACTGTGTAGGCCTAGCTGGCCTGGAACTAACAAGGTAGACCAGGCTGGCCTCAACCTTGTGGTGGTCCTTCTGCCTCTTTCTTTTAGTAGAAGGATTACAGGCAAATATATTCCCATGCCCAGCTACAAATTTAAGTAAAACACTGCTGATTTTCCCAGTAGGGAAACACAAGCATTATGGGGCTGGAAAAATGGCTCAGCAGTCAAGAGCACCTACTGTTCCTTGCACCAGTGCTGGGCAACTTACCTGTTAACTCTAATTATGGTCTCCATAGGTACCTGTAACCACATGTACATACTTACATATAGAGATACACACACATACATAACAGCAAAATGTATTTACCTCATACTGATGGAAAGAATGTCCTTAGATCTCTGTCCTAAAGAGTATCAGTTATACTTTTCCAATGTTATTATTAATGTTACAGTCTTTTAAATGGTATTAAAATTGCATCCATTCATTCATTTATTTTATTGAGTTTGCATGTGCTACAGTGCAAACACAGTGTGGAAGTCAAAGAACAACATGCAGGAATTCCTTCTTATCTACTATGCAGGTCCTGGAGATTGTTAAATTCAGGTCTACAGGCTGGACAGCAAGTGCCTTTAGCCATTAAGATATTTCACTGACACAAATGGTGGTGATTTCGGAATTGCCTAAAAAGTTGCCTACATATCCTACATGCAGAGATGGGTCTGATAAATATAGGCATCACTGAGGGGACGGGATTGAGCCCTACACTTGGGAAATCATTCCTATTATCACCATCAGGTCTTTGATTTCCATGGGTGGGTGGGTCAAATCATGGTGGGCCTACACTTGGGAAATCATTCCCATTGTCACCATTAGGTCTTCGACTTCCAGGGGTGTGTGGGTCAAATGAAGCTCATGGGTTAATCACCTTCATCTAATCCTATAACTTCATAAAAGAACCCTTGCCTTCAACTGTGTCTTCCTATAGAGTCTAAGTAGATGCTTTCTTCAGAAGACAACCTTTAGTCTTCTAGAAGGGGGAAAAGACATATGCAACTTCTATGCTACTGAAACAAGTTGGCAACCGATTGGCTTACTTGCTTCTTACACTTTAAACAACTTACAACCCTGTTTCCATATGTATCTGCTCTCTGGTGTTACTATAAAGGGGCTTTAGGGACTTGTGCAATGTGACTTCACCTACTGAAGTTTGGGAACTAGTATTCTTAGGTTAGCTAAGAGTAGACCTTTTTAAAAAAAATTTATATCTTATTATTAATTTGTGGGAGTGTGTGTGTGTGTGTCTGTGTGTGCATGTGTGTATGGAGGCCTTCCAGTGCTGGGATTAAAGGGATATATCACCATGCCCAACTTACTTCAAATTTCTTAACCAATCACACTGCTTTTGAACTTAACTTCATTAAATCAAAGATCATATAGGTAGTACATGTCTATCCAAAGTATATTCAAGTATGATTCTATAAAATCTTACTTGTTCTAACCCAGCATATCCTACAAATACCTAACAAGGAGTCTAAGATTTTCTTTCAATGGGAAAGAGTGAAAGGCAGGTTCTTGTAAACCTTGAAGTCTTCCAGAGGCCACCATCTGGAAGCCAGTGGGAATAGAGGAATGTTTGGGTACGTACCTTGGCCTGATCCAGTAGATCTTGAAGCTCTGCCACATTAAGCTTCAAAGGTTGAATCTGTTTGGTTCTCATTTCAATGTCCCGTAACAGAGACAGATAGGAGACCAATTTCTCATCATGTTCTAAAACAAAGTCTCCGGGTAAACACATTCTGTCAAACCAAAGTAAAACTCATGAAGTTCTGTTGTTTTCCTTAAAGTTAGCTTTTAAAATAGAAGCATTTTTTTTTTTACTACATTTAAGACAGGATGAAATATGTTATTCTGCCAGAGCCATTTCTAAGCAATAGACAAATTGACTTCCTCAGAAAGCAGAAGCTCATAATTATAAATAAATAAACATCATTTAAAAACACTTCTAAAAGCCATTCTGATTTCAAGTAACATCACTCTAATATTTCAAATTAGCTTCAGTGCTTTTAATTTTAGAACTCCCAGGCTGGAGATAGATATTGGCCGTATATGACTTGCATAGGAAGCCCTGAGTTCAATGCTAGAGTCACAAAAATAAAAACAGTGAACAAAAACTCTTGCAATTTTTAGAGAGACATTCATGGGCAAAGCCTAATTTTCCAACAACTATATTATGGATGATAAGTGAATTAATAACTTAAGAGAATTGGCTAACACACAAAGTAAATATCTATGTACATATGTGTGTGATTTTTGTATTCAATTAAGACTTATAACAGTAAGCTAGGGTTGAGGATAAATAGCTAAGTAGTAATAGAGCACCTGCCTAGGAAGCAATAAAAAAAAAAAAAAAAAGAATTATCATAGCATTAAAGCTATTTATATCTTTTTGTGTGTTTGTTTTTGTTTTCTTTAAAACAGGGTTTCTCTCTGTATCCCTGGGTGTCCTAGAATTCACCCTATAGATAAGGCTGGCCTCAAACTCAGGGATCCACCTGCCTCTGCCTCCTGAGTGCTAACACAACTTGTAGTTTGGGAACTAGTAGTCTCTGGTAAACTAAAAGCAGAGAATACTTTTTTCTTTTAAAAAAGGATTTATTTCTTATTATTAATTTGTGTGTGTGTGCACGCACATGTGTATGTAAAAAACAAACTAAAAAGCTAGAAATGATGGTGTGTCTTTAATCCCAGAATAGGAGGCAAGAGGATTGCCACAAGTTGGAGGCATCCCTCAGGATACATAATGAGCACCAGGCCAGCTAGAGTCACATAGCTAAACTCTGTTTCAAACCAAATCAAAACTAACCAAACAAAAATACTCCCAAACTCTAATAAAACAGAACTCAACACATTGGTATACTTGCCTGAGTTGCTCTGCAAGGCGCTGGGTTTACACCTTCACTCCCCTTCCCACTAGGTATAGCCACAAAGGGGTGTTGTTCATCCCCAAGGCTCTCTTTGTGCTTTTCCTCAGGTACCTTCTCATCCACCTTCATTGCAGAACATGGCAGGGATGGTGGCATTTCTTCTCTGATTTCGGCAACAGTGAGACTGACAGCATCATGCTGCCTTATATTCTCACTCTGCACTGTCCTTTTGGGCATTTTCTCCAGAGGAAGAGGTGCCAAGATCCTGGGCCCTCTTAGACCCACTCTATCTTCAGAGGCCCCTTCTTCTGTGTCTCTAACTAGGGGATTTACTACTTCTAGATACTTTGTTTCCTGGGTTGTTGTTATTTTAGATTTCTGATGTTCACAAAACCTATAATCCGCTTTGCTATCCTCATGAAGACCCTTTAAATCTGAGGAATCTAGATAACTGACACCTTCCGTATCTAGAGTAGAAAATGTGGTTTCTTTCAATTTATTAGCTCTTGTTGAGTCAATAGGTATTTCTTGATGTAATTTTTCTTTATAATTCTTGGATGGGAAGATCTTTTCTTTGGTCTCTACAGTCTTAGATGTAATACACAGGTCTTGGTCATCAGTAGTCTCCTGTCTTGAGGTAATTTGGGCAACCATGTCTCCTTTGGAAATGTGGGGTACATCTGAAATTTGGGATTCTCCATCTGATTCCTGGGAGTTCAGTCTTTCAGGTCTTGGGATCTCAGAGGAGAATGGCTCTTTCTGGACAGTTCTAGCAGTTTCTTGAGATAATTTTTCTCCTGGTTTTAAAATTGAACAGATGTTTACAGTTTTCATTTCCCCTTCGCTGAAGAATGTTAAAGCATCTCGATTTTTTAGGGAAGCATCTTTGGATGTCATATGGGAAGGGAAGCCTTCGATTTTACAAATAAGAGAAAAGTTCTTTTCTCTACCAGCTTTGTTTCCCTTGTCATTTCCAATCATTTTCATAGATTGGCTCTTTACAGAGGAGTCATGTTCATCACCAATTGTAACTTCCTGGTCCAACTCTTCCTCAGAAAGAACTGCTGCTACTCTGCTCATTTGGACACTCTGCTCTCCATCCATCTCTCTCCTCACTCTCCTTTCAGCTTTCCCATTCACTGACTGCTCACTGCACAGTCTGCCTGCTGTTTCATAGTGAGAGTCTTGTCCTTTTGAAGTCATTCTCCCTTGACCTTCTCTTGCTTCTTCAGCATCTAGGCCTGAGGTTGACTGCTTTCCGTGAGAAGTCGTTTTTATTTGTGTTACCACTTTCTCCCGCTCTACATCTGCACATTCTCTCATATGACTTCTAGCTTCCTCTCTGAGTTTCAAATCAGAAGATTCTGGGCAAGGATGCGTCACCAAAACTTGGTATGAAGATTCACCCTCAAGACCTAAAGGACTTATGATGCTGGCAGATACTTTATTGTCTGTAGAAGCTTTCTCCTCATCTTGACGCTGGCCTTCCATCTCTACTGAGACCTTCTTGTCATTTTCTGCCTTTTCCCCATTAGAAACCCTTATGTCAGCCTTTTCTTGAGCACACTGACGACTGTCAACTTGTAACACTTCCTCATGTTTCTTTTTATCATAACTCTCTCCAGTAGTCTTACTAAACTCAAATAGTAACTCCTTTCTTAGAAGCTCACCCTTCAATTCACATACTCCAGTCCCACCTTGCTTTCCTAAGGTATCTACTTGGATCATAGTTGCCAGTTCAGGGCTAATCAATCTTTTCTCAACAGCATCATTTAAAGTCACTCTTTGATCATTATATATATCAATAATTCCTCCAGTTAACACCTGATGAGATGCAATAATCCTGGCCATGTTTTCATCTAACAGTTTCTTTTCCAAAGCTGATGCCAATGTCACTCTTTTTCCTGTGGCGATATCTATGATTCCACCAGTGTTTGCCTGAGCTTCCAAAACCTTCAATGTAGATGCAAAGTCTACTTTTCCATGCTGGATTGCTTCAGACAGTGTTAGCACTTTGTTGCTCATCTCATCTTTAATATCAGAGAATGGAATTACTTCAAGATATCTCCATCCAGATTCAATGTCAATCCTACATTTCTTTACCAATTCTGAGTAGGGAATAATTGTGCAGTTCTCAGGATCTATAACCCCATGCGTCATTCCTGAAGGTAATTCTGTTTTGTTAGCTAAGGGTCCTCCTTTGTTAGCTTTTGCCAAGGACAATTTCTGGCCATAAATGAAATCCCCTAAGTTCCCACTAAAGTCCTGAATCTCTTGGATTTCTCTTTTCAAGTCTGGAGAAACAAGATCTAATTTTATGGCTTCTGAGAAGGAAAGAGCTTCCTTTGTTTGAGGATGAAAAAATTGATGGTGGTTAAAGTTCTCAACTTTTCTGAGCTGCCTGGCTACATCTTCACCAATCAAGCCATGTTTAAAGGCATTATCAACAGAAAGTCTCAAACCAGACATATGATGAATGATACCACCATCAAGTACTTGCTTAGTCAACAGATAAACAGCTTCTTCTCTCTCTAGAAGACCTCTATCAATGGACTGCAAAACTGTTAATGGTGCTTTACTTTCAGGGTCCATAAGTCCTGTTGTTTCCATTTGTAGCCTGATTAATCTCTCTTTAACTGCTTTTTCAGCACCTCTGCCTTTGGTAGCTTTTTCCAGATTGATAAGTTCCGTCTGGTCAGCAGTGTCAACCAAACCAAGATTTGAGGCCAAAGTTACTGAAAGCTTTTTGCCTCGTTTCAGGTCAACAATTCCACCAGTTATCACCTGTCCCTCTAAAATCCTTGTGGCTGTCTCCTTGTCAATCAGTCCAGCTGCCACAGCCTCCTTTACAGAGCACAGTGAGTGGGTCCTGGGGTCTAAGATACCACTTATAGCTTTATCTGACATAAGGACATTATACAATAATTTCTCATCCATTAGACCTTCATCAATGACTTCTTCAGTTGTCAAAGACTCACAGGTCTGGGAGTCAAAGAAGCCCCGAAACATGTTCAATTTCCCCATAAGTTTCACAGCAGTGTGGCTAGACACAAGGCCTTGGGCTATGGCTTCATTTAGTAAGAGTTTCTGACCTGTATCTTCATAAAAGATCCCACCATCCTGTAGCTGTGCAGATAGTGTACTTAAGGTAGCGTCTTCAAAAGGAGAGCTATACAACAAGGCAGGCTCATTCCCACTACCTTCCGTATCAGCCTTTTCTAACACCACCATCTGACCATCTGCAACTCTCTGTCCTTCTTGGCTTTGTTTGTGGTGACCCTTAACCAAAGGTGCTTCATTTAACTCTTTCTCCAAAAGATTAACATTCATATCATGTTCTGACTTAAATTCTGATTTCAAACTTACAGTAGTATCTACCTGAAATTGTGATGTTTTATTTTGAGACTTTATGAGTGGTATTCCAGTTTCACTTGGAATATGGCCAGCTTTGACAGTCTTTACTTGTTCTTTGTGACATGCAAATGAAGACTTTGTGTGGAGCTTGGCGGTTTGACTTCTCAGTAGAAAGGTCTTTGTCAAACACCAAGGCCATCCCTTCAGATTCCTCAGGACATTCTACAAGGAGGGGGTCTCCGCTGATACTTTCCTCGCTAAACATTTCTGTTTGTTCTTTCTTTCTACTTCCTAACAATGGTCTTTGTAGCTCTAACTTGACTTTATTGATGACTTTCAAACTGCCAACATTTTCAGTAATGGCTTCTTGTTCTCCCACAAACAGCTCCCTTTCAGGGCTCTCTGCAGAAGAGCGGTCTATTCCTTCCACAGACCTTTCACCTTTTGCTTCAGTACAGTTTTCCTGCCTGGGATAGTCTTTGTTCTGAGAAGAAAACTGGGATTCACAGGGCTTCCTAGGATGCTTAGCACTGGAAATTTGGGAAATGGTCCCAGTATTCAATTCTTGTAATTCCTCAGAAGTGTCGATTCTTTGATGCTGAATTTCAAATACTTCCGGAAGAATTATTTGACAGTCATCTCTGGATGTTAGCATCTCCACCAGCTCTTGATCCAGCAAAAGCAGCCTCTGTCCAGTGTGTGCATTAATGAGGCTGTGAGTCATCAGCTGTAACAGCAGCTTCTCTCCATGGCTGGACCTTTTCTCTCTTTGGCATGACACAGGTGGTTTACCAGCAGCAAGGCCTCCCTTGCTTTGTTCTGCAGAGTCTGCTAGCTGTCTGTGGGGCATCATGTCAGGGATACAAACTGACCTTAAGTTACTGGCAAGATCTTTATCTAGGATACCACTCTCTGTTGCTTTTTCCCAGGACCAAATCTCTGTGAGTGTTGGTAGGAAAAGAGCCTCAATTTGCTGTCGGTTATGGAGGATTTTATGTGCTAATTCAGTAGACACAATACCTTGTTCTAGAGCATCTGTAATTGGGAGGATCTCTCCAGATTCAGGCAATAGTAACCCCATAAATGACCAGAGGGATTCTAGAATTACAAGAGCAATCTTAGCAGCTACTAGATTATTGGTCACTGCTTCATCAATAGTCATCCTATCCCCTGTGACAGTGTCAATGATGCCTCCTGTCTGAAGTTGCCTTATGAGAATAGTGCAGGCCATATCTTGGTCAATCAAATTGTGTCTCACAGCCTCTTCCACGGTAAGTCTGTGTCCTGTTCTTGGATCTACTATGCCACCAGCAAATAGCTGAGCTTCCAACAGCCGGACAGTGACCTGCTTATCTATCAGCCCTTCCTGAACAGCACGGAAAATGCTAACTTTCCGACCTGATTTCAAGCTCACCATGCCCCCTGCCAACTGCTTGACAGGCAACAATTTCAACCCTGACTCTTGATGGATGATACATCTCTGCATCAGTTCCAGCAAGCCAACTTTTTCAGCTGTGTTGGGGTCTATTAAATTCTTGGATGATCTCAGGTGAGACTGCAATTCTGAATGAAGCCATGATGCAATGAAGCCTTGATGAAAAGCTTCCTCCAGATTAATACAGTTCTCACTAGGGGAAAGACTGAAACCTCCAGTTGCCAGGTGAACTTCTAAGACTTTCAGTCCAAGTCGCTCACTGATTATTTTCTTTTCAATTGCTTCCACCACAGAAAGGGAGCCTTGGGTCCCTGTAAGCCTGCTTATTAAAGACAGAGAATCCCTTAGTCCCAGGAGCTGCTGATATATTGGAAGGTTAATGAGATTTCTGGTGAGACCCTCTTCCAAAGAGAGCTTTTCACTGTTCTCAGGAGCAATGAGGCCAGACATGATAACCTGGGATTCCAGGAGCACAAGGCCTGTGTCTTGGTCAATGAGGCCCTTTTGCATGGCTCTGAAGATGGGGAATATCTCCACTGTGCCTAGGTCAATCACCCCAGCAACTGCTCGGCAACCCTAAAAGAAAGAATTAAAATGAAAACTGAATCAGAATCAATGGTTAAAATCGTAACTGTTGGAAGAGAACCACAGGAGATGAAATTCTAATCACAAGAAAAACCTACCCCGAGTAAGTCCCAACCTGTACGAAATACCAAAATGGAAGCCAGGCCATTCATACTAGGAAGCCATTTTTCTAAACTGCCAAATGTTTAATAGAGCCAGAAGTTCACAGATTGCTCAAAGGATGATAGACAGCATTAAGCATATGGGAGTAACAAACTTTATTTACAAAGTAGCACGCAGTGAAAAGAAAAGATAATAGCTTTTAAAAACCCATCTTATTTATTATTTACTATATATTTAGTGTATAGGGTGTGTGCATGCACGTAGGCATTCAAGAGCCACAGCACTCATGTGTAAGTCAGAGGACAACTAGTGGGAATTGGTTCTGTCCTTCCAGCATGTGGACCTGATAGGTATTTTTACTTGCTGAACCACACTGCTTGACTTGGGTGGCTATTTTTAAATATTTTTATATTTTAAATATTTTTTACTTTTTTAAATTGTGTGTATGGGTACATATGAGTGCAGGTATCCTAGGAGCCCAAAGGTGTATCAGTCAAGCAGTGTCTGCTTGAGAATTAACTCTCTAGGAGGCCAGTGCTAGGAAGACCTGAAGGGGCAAGTCAAGGGAGAAACAGACTGTGAACCACTAGAACCGCTGCTTCCGGTCTGGGCTAAGATAGGTAATGTAACAAATATGATGACAACTTCCACTCAGATGTGTGAAGAATGACATATAATCTTCACAGTAGTCCTTTATGAGTAATCTTAGTTCTCATTTAAGAACATGAGACACATGCTAGGTAACGTGCCCAAGGTAACAAAAAGTGAGTTCCAGAAACCAACCTGATCTGATAGTTCTTGGAAGTATGAAACAGTAAAGTCACACCTTAAACAGTAGTTAGTCCCTAAATTCAGGGAATAAAGTAAACCATATACATTGATAAAATTACCTTTGTAAATTCTAGAATCACCTGCTGAAGAATTCTCAATTTAAAGCCTTTTATTTCAGATTCCAAACCATTTAAAGAGTTTAGCCACTTGACTGGATGATCACTTGCACTGGGCTCCGTTTACAGCTCTTTTTCCTCTTGTTTGTTCGTTTTCTGAGTCAAGGCCTCACTATGAAACTCTGACTGTCCTGGTATAAACTATGTGGAGCAGGCTGGCCTCAAATTTCCTGGCAGCAGACTCCTACCTCTGCCTCCAGAGTGATAGGATTAAGGACATACACCACCATTCTCTTCATTCATTGTCTCTCTTAAAGCAGTATTATTTTTGGATTTTTAAAAACTCATAACGTATTCCTACATAATCTAGACTTAATTGTCAACCACTTCCCTGTCTACCAACAAGTGCACTTTGTTTCTATTCTCAGTGAGAGATAAAATATATTAAAAGCATAGTTTTTTCTCTATGTGTATAGGAACAGTATCTGCAATACAATGAACAGTGAATGAATAAATAGATAACATGTAGGAAAACCTTTAACACTATTAGGCCATAGCTTCCACTTTAAAGACTGAACAAGGATTTGAAGCATGAGGACTGCACATAAGAATGAAGACTGGATAGCAAAGAGAGACTTGTCTCATTTTTCCAGTTCATTGTATATTCTCAATTAATGGCATAATTCCCCATGCTATGAAGTATATTATTTACTATTCTCCTCAATCTTTAATTTTTGTATTGCAGGGTTCAATTTATATAAATGAAACATACATACCATTCAGATCTACTATGTGTCTATTTTATAGAGATTGAAAAAAACGCTCATCGGTGTATGATTGCTGATTGAAAAGCCATAAACCAGGTGTTTGCACACACCTCTAATCCAAGCACTTGGGATGGAGAGCCAGGAGGATCTCTAAGTTCAAGGCTAGCCTAGTTTATAGAGCAAGTTCCAGGACCTACCTCAAAAACCAAAAAGGGGGAAAAAAAAAGAAAAGAAAAAAAAATCCATATAAAGCCTATTGAGAAAGAGATGTTATAACAGAAGGGAAGACTATTGAAATTTTCCAATTTCTTCTGTAAGAGTTATAATCTCCAAAATGCTGACATTGAAAAAAACCAAATAAAACAAAAAGAAAACCCTGGAATTGAGCCAAAGAGAAAAGCCTTTATAATTCTTTCCAATACCCTCATAACTGGAGGCTAGGCAGGCAGCACTGTGCTGGGAAGTAATCCAGAGATTACTAGCAAACATGGACATTCTGACCTAGATGAGCAGTAAGAGACAGGGAGAAAAGGAAAGAAAACAAAAGGCATCTACTTACCCACAGTGCAGAGCACGCTTCGGGCAGATAGGAAACAGAGCCTTATGGAGCAGCTCAGCCGTATCACATACACAGTGTAAGCTTGGGGTTAGCGTCCAGCATGCGACTGTTTGTTTTTTGCAAAAAGAACCCCAAACAGGTCGTCCTCTTTTCCCTTTGTGCATTTGTGCTTAAACTCCAAAGGGTTAGTGAGACTTGTAAGCAAGGATGTCAGTTAATCAGAACAGTACTTTACATGAGACACACACAGTACAGGGCACATCATGCTCAATGTGGTGGTGCTCAGCAGCCTGTCCCTTGTCCTGCTTTCTTCCCCCTCCCACCCCTCTTTAGCTTTTCAAAATGAGAACTGGATGTTCTCAGCAAGCAATTGTTAAAACTTTTCACATACTCCTTTATATGGTGAAGCAACAGCCATCAGAGTGGGCTGCTTTACACAGAAAATCCACACCAGCACATGCTTCCTGGAAATGTACTATCAAAGCAGGGCTGGTTCTATCCTGTAGCTTTTATGAATTTATACATTTATATCCTTGTTTCAGAATCAAGTACATTTTGTTTGACAATCATTTTTTGAATCATGTAGACCAAATGTCATTTACCACGTTAGCCTTCCACACATAAGACTGGCCATTGCTTCACAACATAGGAAATAAGCAGGCAAACACACTGTATATCCCAGAGACACATGTATACAATTTGGTTAAATGTACACACACACATATCCAGAAAGAACTTAAGACGATCAACAGCAACTATAATGACTTCCATGTGGTACAAAAATGAAGGTGAGGTGAGAACTGGTAATGTGCTATGTGATAGGATGACCATGGATGGTGAGGGGAACCAGCGTCTCAGTCAGTGAAGCTCACTCTTCCTGGTCACTCTACAGAAGGAAGAGGGTTATAAGCATGTTCTTGCCAATATCCACAACTCTTGGCTATCAACTCTTGGGTGACAATGTCTCAAAGAGTATAATCTTATTGACCTGTGATCAGATAAAATACAGAATTTAAATTCTCATTAACTGTTTTCCAATATGCAATGGTAAAATGTAGGTGGAGGTGGGAGTGGAACCATACAGAGGGTTTGCTGTAAGTGCCTCTGATATTTTTGACTGACCAACACATCATGGAACCCCGGGAAAGAAACACATGACAAATGGCTGCTAAGGTGAGGTTAAATATTAAGTCACATTGGTCATGGCAAGCTAGTGAACACGACTCTCAATCATCAAAGCCACTTTCATACCATTTAAAAGGCTTCCATAATATATGGAGCCCAAAACTAAAAATACCTTTTGTTCTGTCTGCTGAGCCAACTCGCTTTGGAGCTGCTGGAGCTGGCTTGCGGAACCATCACAAAGGTCATGATAAGTCTTGTTCAGGGCACTCAACTGCTCAGAGATCTGTTCCTTCTCTCTTTCTGAAAGCCTGAAGGATGAAGCATTATATTTCTCTCAGGGGAAAAGTTCTACAAACTATATTCAAAACTGCTATAATGTTGCCATGAATGGATTATCTGAATATAACAAGTCTCCTATACTCAACTTTGACATCTCACAAGTATCCTGTGATTCTTAGTGATGTCAATGCTATAAACTCTATGCTTATAGTTCTGTAACTGTAATCAAAATGACCTCCTTGCTTTTTTAGTCTTACTCATATACAGCAAATTTGGATGCTGAAGTAATATAAAATCATTGTGCATTTAAATTATTAGACCTCAAAATGTATGATATAGTCTTATTTTATGTCTTCACTCCTTTCAGTTATTCTCATTTAAAAAATTATAAATCTCACTTACCTATTGACTACCTAGTCATCTTTAACTTTTCTTATTTTTAAAGCCTTTCTATGTAGATCTATCTGTTGAGTCACATTCCTCATCATACCCCCTTTCCCTTGTCACCTCTCCCAATCTTAGCCATTCTTGTTTGGTTTGGGTTTTGTTTTTAAGAGATCAGGTCTCTGTGTAGCCCAGGTTAGGTGAGCTAAAGCTGGTGACCCTTCTGGGTTAGCTTCCTACGATGGGATTACTACCATGCAATAACTATTTCATAACCACATTTGCTTTAGGTAGGAAACAAGATATTGTGACCTAATGTCACCATGTGTTTGTCACCACAGCCATTCATTTCCTGTCTTCCTAGAGGTTCACAACTTAAATCTGGTGAATCCTGAAAGTTGGTTGCCTCCCCCATATTAATTCTGAGAATGAACTATACTTATTTATGTTAGAATTACCTATGAACTAATTGATATTCCCCCAAGCCTTCCTTGACTCTTCAAATTGATCTGAGTCTATCATTTTCTCTATCAGTTACCTTCAGTTTATCTCTGGCATCTAAACCCTGCAATGGATTTTCTTAATCAGGTCCTTAGTATTATTCTTGCCTGTCCTCTCATTAATTAGATAAAAGCCAGATCTCTAAGATCCCATATGATGCCAAATGCACCCTGTGAGGTAGGGGATATCCCATAGACATATAGAAATCCTACGTATTTGTAATTTTAACTGGTCCTAGGAATGTCCCTTAGAAAATCCAAGTGGGAGTCCTCAATTAATCACTTATCATTTTGCATGAGCACTACCCTAATCTTCAATAAACCCCTACTTAAAAATAAGATACAGATAGACCACTAGCTATTACTTCTCTTACTCTTGGACCTCACTCTTGACAAAATTACCTTGACACACCCCTTTCCTGAGCCTATATTCTTATACTGCAGGGCAAAAGCTGTCTTGACTACTGATTAAGATTGTACTTTCTACCTACCAATTACTTCCAACTTCTCCCACTCCCCTCCTTCCTACTATTAGCTCTTTGCTGTACTTCAGGCCTTCCACCTTCTAAGTAAAAGGCTTGTGAGGGTGCATGCTGTCTCTCATTACTGGTATTAATGCCTTCTTTTCCTACAACCACGCTTTAGGAAGGAGTTGAACTTCAGTTTCTTGGCCTCCTGACCACTCATTTACTTACTGTTCATCATATTGACTCTGACTTCACCCAACAACTTCTCATCAATACCACCAAAAAGTTCCAACAGCCAAATATATTAGATACTCATCAATCTTTCTTGAGTTTTGCTGTCCTCCCTCCTCTTTTGAACTTTCTTGGGTGCTGAGGTATTACCCACCAACATATTCATGTTCCTTCTCTTAAGTTTCCTTTACAGAGAAGATCTGAAAGTCCCTTTAGGTTAATTTACCTTATGATTTCTACTACATTAGTGACTTAAATCTTTGTCTCTTTAGATTTCTGTCATTATTTCCAAACTTCCTACACAGCTGCCCACTGGGAATCTTTGGTGAGTGTAGCTACCTAAAGCATGAATAAAGTAATCCATGAATCTTACTACATACCAGGTATTTCCACTCTGAGGTTCTATAGGCTCTCATATTCAACAATGCCTAAGCTACATTATTCTGCAACTCCCTCCTTAGTCTGTGTTTTTGATCTGTGTGAGTGGCACCATCATACAGTCAATAGCCTATGCTAGAAGCCTAGCAGTTTTTGTTTGTTTTGTTTGGAGACAATGTTTATCTATATATAGCCTTGGCTGGCCTACAGTTCACTATGTAGTCCTAGCTGGCCTTGAATTCAGAGATCTCCCTTCCTCTGTTGGGATTAAAGGCACGAACCACTAGTCTAATAGTTTTTCTAATGATTTTCCATGTGATCAAACCTATAGATTCACCATCCTTAATATCGTTTTAAAAATGTACATTTATTTATTGTATGTGTATTTGCACAGGCACAGTGCAAATACATATGGAGGTCAGAGGAAAACCTGAGGAGTTATTCTCTACTTCTACCCTGTAGATCCTGGGGATTGAATTCAGGTTGTTTGGCTTGGTGGCACCTTTATGTACTGAATCATCTTGCTAGCCCCTTAATACCTCTTGAATCTTTGTCACCTCTGTACTCTACTGAATTTATTGCATTCATTATTTTACACTTGCCTCTCATCCTCTATAATCCCCCCATGTCAATCATATCTAAGATTCCTTCCCATAGCTGAGGTTAAAAAACAAAACAAACAAACAAACAAAACAAAAAACTCCTCAGTACAAAATACAAGGCTCTTGTTGCAGGAATTCTCCAGTCTAACTTCTCATCATGACTCTTAAGATTCAGCCGGTTGCAAAGGTCAGGCTCAGGCTGGAAAGATGGCTCAGTGGTTAAGAGCACTGACTGTTCTTCCATAGATCCTGAGTTCAATTCCCAGCAACTACATGGTAGCTTACAACCATCTGTAATAGGGATCCAATACTTTGTTCTGGTGTGTCTGAAGACAGTTATAGCATACTCATATAAATAAATCTTTAAAAAACAAACAAACGGAAAGAAAGAAAAGATCAGACTCACTTATGACCATGTTTGGCTAAGAAGATCTGCGAAGTTTTAATGGTCTCAGAAACTTGTTCTTTCTTGGTTGTCAGCTCTTCTGCCAGAACCTAGTAGTTGAAATAAAAAAGTAACATTTTTTTTTCAAACTTAAGATTTAAGAGTCAAATAAAATTTCAATGATTTCAAATAAAATTTCAAAAACCAAGGAGAAAATACAATCTAGGTCAAGCATTATAAATGGGCTACAGATGTTTAAAAAGGTAAGTGAACACATAGGAAGCTGAAGTTGTTTTAAGTCTTGGAAGTTAGCCATTTCCAAAGTGAGAATTGTTTTTGGAGCAGCCAAGGGAACTGTTTCATGCATGATTCTACCTGTGCAGAGAGAGAGATGAGCTTTCTACTCACCTGCTGCTCCAAAATGGCCTTTTCAATGTCTGCAGATGCACTAGTGTGAGATGAGGTAGTTGTTCCTTGTGTATTTCTTGCCAGAGTAGACACCCAACCCAAAAGGTCTTTAACCTTCTCCACATGTTCTTGCTTTTCCTCTTCTACCACTTTCTGTAACAAGAAATAGAAAGTCAGTGCTGTGATCAAAGTCTCACTAGGCTGGCCTGGTGTTATGTTTCCAAAGCCAGATAGGAAATGCATTGTCCTTTATGTACAGAAGCTTGCTAGTTTAATAATTTTTAGAACCATGAGTGAGCAGAGAGATTACATGTAAGCACCGACATAATGGGCAAAAGATATACATTGCTATCTAATTTCTAACAGGAATGGGAATGTATACTATATACACTAAAGTATATTTCCCCAGAAGTTCACACCTAAACACACTTCTAAAATTGTTTCTATACAGTGTTGTACCTTTGTCAATACATAGTTCTTACTAAAATCATATCTAGTATAATAAGCTAATATATAAAATTATAAATCACTTTCTATGACAATTTGTTTAAATCCATTACATTATTTTTAATAGTGTCATAGCATTTTCTATACACTATGGAGATTTCTAATATTTTCCTCCAACAAATTATGTTTTACTGAAGATTTCCACTTATACCATGTGGTGGTTTGATTGAGAATAGCATCCATAGACTCATGTTTTGATTACTTGGTCCCAAATTGATGGGATGGGGAAGGACTAGAAGGTGTGGCTTTGTTGGGGGAGGAGACTCAGTGGGGAAAGATTTGAGGTGTCAAAAGACTCTTGTAATTTCAACAGTGTGTGCTCTGCTTCTTTCTGTTTGTAGATTCAGATGGACTCTCATACACTGTTCCAGTGTCATGTCTGCCTGTCTGCTGCCATGCTCCCTCCATTGGTGATCACAGACATTAATCATCTGAAACTGTAGGCCCCAAATAAACTCTCTATAAGCTGACTGGGTCATGGTATTATACCACAACAACAGAAAAGTGACTGAGACATACCCCTTTCTCTAATGAAAATACTTAAAGGTGGGAATGACAGGCATATTTGTTCTCTCTCTCTCTCTCTCTCTCTCTCCTCTCTCTCTTTTTTTTTTTTAGGTGTTTTGAAACAGGGTTTCTCTGTGTAGTCCTGGTTGTCCTAGAACTCACTCTGTAGACTAGGCTGGCCTCGAACTCAGAAATTCGCCTGCCTCTGCCTCCCAAGTGCTAGGATTAAAGGCGTGCGTCACCAATGCCTGGCTGCAGGCATATTTGTATATTCTGTATTTGGAAATTTTCACCCACTAAAATTTATTTGAAACTCCAAAGATCACTCAAAAATGATGCAGTGAATGATGAGAAACTAGTTACCCGGTGCCTATACCACTATCTGAGGTTCTATTGTCACATTGTACAGTGGTTTGAATGAGAATCACTTCCTGTTGGTGGGTGTTGTTTGGGCAGGTTATACCATCTTTAGCAAGTAGAGCCTTGCTGGAGGAATGTGTCACTTCGGGTGGACTTGGGAGTTTATAGCTCCCCCTCACTTTGTATTCCCTATGTTTCCTATGTGTAGATAAAAATGTGATCACACCTGCACCTGTCACATTGATGGGCAGAAATATGATAGGAGTAAATCTTACATATTTGATAAATATTTTGCAGAAAAAAAAAGTTACAGTGCTTCCAAGAAACAATAATACACATTAAATAAAATGCCTTTAAACAAAAATACACATAAACCAGGCTGTATATGTGACATGGAGCTTGTAGAAAGTAACTATTTCCTCTAGGAGCACTGGTTTAGTATTAACCAACAACCAAACTTTCTAGAACAGGATCACTATAAAAAAAAATATGCATGAATTTTATTTATCTTTTAAAAGATGAGGCATGGGAATTTTAGTATGTAGTGATAGGATCAACTTGATAGTACAGGTTAGCTACAAGCAATACTAATGAGCTACACCCTCTGCTTGAGGCATAGCTTTTTGTTGTTAGTTTATCAAGACAGGGTTTCTCTGTGTAGTCCTGGCTGTCCTGGAACTTCCCTGTGGATCAGGCTGGTTACACTTGCTTCTGCCTCCTAAGTGCTGGGACTAAAGGCATCACCACCATGCTGGTGAGGCACAGCATTTCTAATCATTCTCTCCACAAGGATGAGGACCCAAACTATTCTCACCTCTTCCTCTTCCAACCGCCGGAGAGCATCACTGATATATTTTACATGCTGAGTTGTTAATGTCACCAAAGCTGTGTAACGAGTCCTCAAGTCCATGAACTATAGTGCAAAAACAATTCAGTTATTATCCAGAAAAGTAAAATTCAACAGTTGAATAAGGAAGACAACAGAAAGATGAGACAAATGAGAGCTTTTCTTTTTTTCTCTATTATTTATTTATTTATTTATTTATTCATTCATTCACTTTACATCCCAATTACAGACCCTCCTCTCCTCCCAACCCACTTTGCAGAGCCCCTCCCCCAACCCCCCTAAGAAGACATGGGATTTCCTCCCATCCACTCACCTCCTGTGTGATGGCATCTGAAGAAGAAATCATACGACGGCGCTTGCCTGGAGATTTCTGCTGTGACTCCACGAAGGCCTTGTATGTCATTAGCTGCAACTCATAGTCCTGAGAACAGGAGAAATTTGACTACCTTTACTTAAGATGTCACAGCTAACATATCACACAACACAAACATAGTATTTTCTTGCTGGACTACATTTAGTGTTTGTTCAGACTACAGGTGGCAAATACTGAGTCATTCTGCCTGTCAGAAATACTAATTCTGTCTCTATAAATGAGTGTGGCTATTTATAATATAATTTTACTTATACTGAAAATTCAAGTTCTTATCTATTTATTTATTGGCCAGGGTCTTATGTAGCCTAGGGTGGTCTCAAACTACCATTGTAAATTAAAAAAAAAAAAAAAAAAAAAAAAAGACCTTCTGATCTTCCTGCCTAACCCTTCCAAATGCTGGCATTTGGTGTGCATTGCCACAGTCTTATGTGATACTAGAAATTGAAGCCAGAGCCTCACACTAGGCAAGGTGTCTGTCATATAAACAATACCTATTACCCAGTTCTTATTCTTTTATATAAAAAAAAGTATCATAAAATATGATTCTTTTAAACTTTTTCATTGGCCAAATAAAAGAAGACTATGTGGCCTAGACTCAGCTCGTGGGCCATGCCTTGCTGAATCATGAGTTCTAACCTGTGATTTGATGTCCAATTCTTTGATCTCACTCTTGGAGAAACTGAAGTCCAAACAGGGAAAGTGGATTTTCCTAATTCAGTACAGATTAGAAACTGTTTTCAAATCCTTTTCTCATTTTACTACATATTCTCATTTTACTACAAGTTACTTCCCCTGCAACTTACAGAGTGTTTTGCTCCCCACCTTCCAGACTTTCTTCATTTAAATAATATCTTATTTACGTATTATTTGTACTACTTCTACTCTCTCATGCTCCTGATACCATTTTTGCCCCCCTCAAGACAACATTTCTCTGTGTACCCTTGGTCGTCCTGGAATTCACTCTATAAATCAGGCTGACCTCAAACTCAGAGATCTGCCTGCCTCTGCCTCCTGAGTGCTGGGATAAAAGGCCTGCATTACCACTGCCCGCCTCCTGATACCTTTTCTAAAAAACAACTATGATCATCTTGTTTCTCTGACCAAAATCTTTCAAGGATATAGGTAGGCCCAGTTTCTCAAACACCAACATGTGTAGAAATCATCTGGGGGAACCTTATGAAAATGTGGAACCAGATTCAATAGGCTGAGGGCATTTCAAGCAGCACCTCAAGTAATAATGTCATTTCTGGCTCAGAGACTACCTCTGAGGGGTGGGAGCCTCTAGAAGAGCTCTGCATAATCTGTCCAGAGAAGGACTTACAGTGATCATGTAACGTTCCTAAGCTGGAGATCATTTATTCCTTCTGGGATAAGGTACAATTACCTTCACAATAGTGGAGTACTGCTGGGAAAATTTTTGACATTGGTCCAGTTTTGTCTGATTTCTCTCAATTTCAGCAAACAATTCCTAGAAACCAAAGTATCACAAACATTATCATCACTCAGCAGTGAGAACTTACTATATTCTAAGGCAGTGAATCTCAAATCCTAGAATCATCACAGTCAGAAAGACTAGTTAAACCACTGACTGAAGGGCTAGTCCTACAGGTTTTGAGTTGGGCCCAGGAACCTGGATTTCTAACATGGCTAAGGTGATACTGATGCTGCTGGTCTTGGAGCTAAATTTGAGAACTACATTCCTTTAATATTTTACATGTAGAGCTTCATGTAGTTTTAGCAATAACTTCATCAGACAGTTTAAAATAATAATAAACTGTGTCTGTTTTAAGGATAAGGGAATAGAATACTGAAAGGTGATTAATTTCTTCAATGTTTTCTAGCTAGTAAGTAATAATAAGCCAGGACTGTAATCAAGACAATTAAACTCAGACCTCATATACTTAATGACATGGTATTAAACAAAGTAAAAGAAAACACCAACCAAAAATGCTTTAAATAATTTTCTTCCACTCATAGTTTTCCAAACCCCTACAGTCTAGGCCTAGTGTAATAAAATATAATATCGAGAAACAAAATGGCAATGTTTAGTAGTTTCAATAAATAGCCATAGAAACTCAGGATTGGAGGACCTAATGGGTCTTTCTCTGGCCAAAATATAAAATCAGTATCTTTTTCAAAAGCACAAACAGAGGAGGGCTTTGATGTCTCACCATCTGGAGGAGTTTAACTGCTGCAGTACTGTCATCTTTAAGATGAGCTAGCTTCTATTGTTCCCCTTCTCTTGCAGCCACACTCACCGTCTGCTGACTAAGCTGCTCTGACAGCACTCTGCTATCCTCCGCCTGGCCTGGCTTCATCATTTCCTGCTGGGCAGTGGTTTCCTCAATCCACTTGATGAGAGTTCCATGGCAGGCTCGGTAATCTCTCAGAACTTCCTGGATACTTTCTACCTCAGATTGTCTAGAGGAACAAATGAAAGCACTGTCATACATCTTAATGTTAACATAGAGTGCAGTCGCTCAGGCCTCAGGCCTTTCACTTGGGGATAAGTGATGCAAGGCTGAGTGATGTCTATGAAAGTACCCAGGGCCCTAAAAGTGAGTAAAACTAGACCTAAAAGCTCTGAAAAACCCTATGGAGCCAAACATCTCAAGATAATTCCTGTCAAATTTTTCATTTATATCTTTATTTTACAGAGTATCTGTCAGGGTACCAGGACTATGATTTAAAAAGCACAGTAATTTCTTGTAGCAGGAAGTGAAGAAAGATAGAGGTTACTATCTTTAGATAGCTGTCAATCTCATTAGCTTTAGAGTGGTAATTTAAGTGGAGGCAATACAGACTTATATGAGTTGATTAAACTCCTGTCCCTGCATATTTTCCTTCCCTTCTTAGCCTAAGAAAGATCATTTTCTGTCTCTACTAGTCATACCTTACATCATAAGCAAGGCATTAGATGACAGAAGTGAACTGAACCCACTAAAATCAGCAACTGTAACAAAAGCCACAAAGTCTATAAAGCCTCATTCTGAAAATGGATCAAATTAGATTTAAGCCTAATAAAACAAGAACAAAAATATAGGTTCTCTCCTCAGGAAAGGGTTATCATACAATCATTCAAGTCCATATTAAAAAGAACACATAGCACCCGAGATGTGGCTAAGTGTCTAGGACATACAAGAACCTAATTTAATCCCAAGCACTGGGTGGGGCATTGTCATAAATGGCTTAGCTAGATAAGGAATGGCACTACTAACAGTATTCCCAATATCTGAAAGCAAGCCTGGGGATATAGGGTGAACTGGCTGAGGTACCTATCACCCTATTGATTGTCAGGATTGATAACTGATCTAGTTGGCTAATTAGATACCTCTTTCTTCCCTTACTGCTTCATCTTCATGTGTGTCTCTTCCAAAGCTGTGTTTCCTTCCAAAAAAAGCTCTCAAAAGCGAGCTTTGGGCTAGGATTGTAGCCTAATGGTGGAACATATGTGCTGGGCTTTAGGTCTGCTTTAAAATTAATGATTCCAATTTTTTCTGGGGCTTGTCATGTTCAGGATCCATGCTGTTTTAAAATTCCACACCTCTGTATGAATTCCTACCTTTTTTTTTTTTTTTGGTTTTTTTGAGACAGGGTTTCTCTGTGTAGCCCTGGCTGTCCTGGAACTCACTCTGTAGACCAGGCTGGCCTTGAACTCAGAAATCCGCCTACCTCTGCCTCCCAAGTGCTGGGATTAAAGGCGTGCGCCACTACCGCCCGGCTGAATTCCTACTTTTAAAAACATGAATGATAAAATGATAAAATAGTTGATAGCTCATCTTGTTTAATTCTGAATCCCTTACCGGGTTTCTAGCTGGGCAATGACACGGTGCCACCGCTCCTGTAGCTGAGAACCTTTCTCCTGATAACGTTCCAAATCCAAGTTTGGCTCTGATGCTGGATGCTGGAACTGTTCTGCAACTTCCTTGGCCTTAGTGATTTCCTCATCCAGGACTGAGAACACTGAATTCTTATCCTTCACATCACTAAGCCAATGCTAGAAAAACACAAGAAACAGGTTAAACATTTTCCTTGCTAAAAGAAGACTAAGGCAAGCAAAAGGACAGGGTCTGCAGCGAAGTCGCACTGTTACTGTGACCCAGAGACCAGGCCCAGGACAGGCCTTTGCTGGGGATAGGCTCAGCTTTCCTGATGCACACTGGGAAGGCAGGGGCAAGAATGTCAAATGGGAGAACAGGGACACCATATGGGAAAATGTGCAGATAGCTTTTCGTGTTTGAAACCTAAATTTACTATATTAAGCTGTGAGACAAAGCAAAGTTATGTAGCTCACCAGGTCTTTGTTTTCTAATCTGTCAAGAGATAAAAATATCTCTCCTATTCACTTCTCACAGCAGCTAGTGAGAGTCCAATGAAGTCACAGTAAAATGCTTTACAACGCTTCTTTGATAGAAATGTTGGACATGTTTAATTAAGCCATGATTAGACAGGAGAAAAGGCTTTCTTACTCTTCCCTTTTAGCCTTTTCTCTCCCCTTTTTACTACATATTATTAAAATACATTAAAGCAACAGCGTGCCTAATTCAAGTGCAAACGTGAATCAGTGTCAAGTCATCCCACCCTGAATCCTCTGTTAACCCAAAGCAATGGTGACTCAACTTCTTAAGAAACTAGAGAGCCAACCTGTAGCGTGGTCCGATGGGACTCCAGAGCTGAGAGGTCTGCTGGCACTGCTTCTTCTTGACTCAGCTTGATCTCATACCCTTTGACCAGCAGTTCAGCATCCTGTATGCTACGTACTATAACGTCAATTGTCTTTAGCCTGTGGGGATAAAATCAACTCCTTCATTAGCACTTTACTTTTTTCCCTCAGAGACATGATTTCTCTATGGAGACCTGGCTATCCTGGAGCTCACTCAGTGGACCAGGTTAGCTTTGAACTCAGTGATCCACCTGTCTTTCCCTACCAAGTGCTGGACCACACAGCATGACCAGCTTAGAACTTGAGTTTTATTTATTTTTTTTAAAGATGTATTTATTTATTTTATGTATATGAGTACACTGTGACTTTCTTCAAACACACCAGAAGGGGGCATTAGATCCAGTTACAGATGATTGGGAGCTACCATGTGGTTGCTGGGAATTGAACTCAGGACCTCTGGAAGAGCAGTCAGTGCTCTTATCTGCTGAGCCATCTCTCCAGCCCAGCACTTAAGTTTTAAAATGTGAATTACTTAAGCTCACAAACTACAATTGCCCAAATCAATTTTACCACATTAAATGATAACAAGTTTTTGTAAAAATGAGAAAGCCTGATCATGTATACTGTTGGTTTAAGCTAATTCAGAGTGAAATTTTAAGTGGCACTGGGATAGGCAAGAAGGAGCGAGGCCAAAAGTCTACTTAAAACAAAAAGAACTAAGATCTGCCATTGCTCAAACTTACAGGTAGAGATGGATGAGTGGGAAAAGTTTCAAACACTAATGAGTGGTATAGTTTTAATTCTTTGTCTCTTCCCCTTTTCCTTACTATCTTTAAGTGTTGTTTCCAGAGGTGTCCAATCAAATAAAAATGGGTAAGAAACAGACCTAACAATTCAAGTTTATTCATCACCCATAACACTGACATTTGTTATTATAGTCCAAATAGATTTATTCCACGTAATTTAGGAACTAAAGCCAAAATTTCTCAGCCTAGACACCTACTCTTCAAGATCTGCAGTCTTTCTGGATCATTTATTGAATGATCTCACTAGAAAATGACTGCCCTTAGGATCTAAGACTTCAGCTTACTCAGATTGATAGTAGAGAAATCATAGACATGGTACTCACTTATTCAGATAGACAGTAGACAGACCATAGACGTGGTCCATCTTCTCTACCATGAGGTTCAGCTCTGAGCGCAGAGCTGTGGCACTTGAGCCTGATGGAGACTGCTGGAGAAAGACGTTGCATTTCATAGAAACAGCATCCAGGTCAGATCTCAAATGCTGCAAATCCTCCTGAGTGTGCTATCAGGAACAAAATGCACAACAAAGATGTAGACACAAATAAATGAACAATGTTACAAAGTAGTCCTATTTTCAATTGGAAATGAATCAATTCAATTATATATTTGAAGCTTCAATCCCATTCTTCCACAGTAAATGGCATTCTACAGGGCGCAGGGATGGGTGAATTCCTGAGCAGGACTGGCTTAAGCCTATTGCCTCACTTCTTAGAGGCAACACATGTTTACTTCAATCTAAAAGTAGTTGCTCTTCCTCCTGCAGCTCACCTCCTGCTCTGCAATCCTCAATGCGATGTCCTGCCTGGCATCTTTATCAGTCTTAGAGCTGGCTGGAGACTGAATTTGTTTGAGCAGTCTCTGCTCACACTCCTCCAGGCGTAGTCGGATATTCTTCAACTCTGAGATGTATACCTTGGCCAAAGTCTCTTCTTTGTCCTCTGTGAACACACAAGCATAGATCACTAAGCTCCACCTGAAGACAACAGAGCTAAGACAAAGGGCACCACTGGCTCCAGCAGATCAGAAATCTCATTGATGAAAGCAGGAAATATCTTGTTGACCTTCGAGTCCCTGCATTACACATTAGCATTAAGGTTCTGAAGAAATGGGACAGGCTGACTATCATTAACAACCAAAGTATCCGATTCCACAGGATGTTTCTGAGAATTCATCTTTGTAAGACTGTGTCTGGAGTCTGTCAGTGCCCTTCAGGGCTTTCCTTCTCCCACTCTCCCTCCCTTTGCCTCTCACACACACCAGTCTCCATTGATTTCATCAGGTGCTGGAAGTGGGCTTTACAAGCTTCCACCTCCTCCTCTATTCGCAAGCGATCAGCCACAGAGAAGAGAGCAGAGTCATGACTGTCCTGTAGAAAGTCTTCATAGTGGGCCTGGAGGTTCTTCATGACCTGGTGGCACTCTCCTGGTGCTAAGGAACGAAGCTAAAGACAATAGAATAAATTTCTTTAGAACAGAAAAATAACACTTTCGCTCTCCTTCCTTTTTTATTGATTCTGTTGATTCTATAAACATATATTCAAAAATGTACAAATCAGCTGGGGATAATGGCACAAATCTTTACTCCCACCACTAGACAAAGAAAAGCAGACAGCATGAGTTCCAGGCCAGCTGGGGTTACATATTCTTACCTTGTCTAGAATGAATGAATGGAATAATCACTGTAAATCTGTTGATTTTCAATAACCAAATTCATCTACATAATCAACATTCCAATCTAAACACTATTAGTAGCAACCCTACCCTATACTATCCCTCAGACTCCACATCACAATGTTCCTTGTCCTTCCCATATTCACAGCCTTACTATATAATCTATGTTGGCCTTGAACTCATAATCCTCCAGTCTCAACTCCAGATGCTAGGATCACAGAAGTATGCCATTGGTTGCCGCCTGGATGTAAGCTAAAAAAAAGTAGACTAGTGGCCACCCACTCTTTACTCTGTGTACTCTTACACAAGGGTGGCACCTTCTCCACACAGTGAGAAAACTGTACTCTCTCACTTTCATCTGCCATTTCTTTACCTCTCAAACTGCTAGTTGCTAGGCTCTCAGGTCCCTAATCCTAAAATAGCATCCTGGACTCAACTGTACCTCATTGGTCTGTGGGAAAAGTTTCAGAAATGAAAGTACTTCAGACAAAGCTTACCAACCAGGTATTGGCCAAAGGTAACAGCTTTCCAATTACCTTTTCTAAGTTCCAGGTCTGTATAGCATCAAGGTCCTTCCGCAAGTAGTTCCAGGAGATAAGGCTTTTGGTGTTAACATGTAGCTGGTGCCAAAGGGCCATCACTTTCTGGTAAGATTGTTCCACCCTAGAAACAACAGAACTACATGTCAGAGGTGAGACTGCAGAGTAGAGGTGTGTACTAAGAAGGAAAAGAAAGCTAGTTCTGACCACACAGATAATTTTGGAATTTACTGTAATATTTGATTTGGATTGTCTATGGAATTATGTCAGAACATACTTCCAGTAGAATAAAAGTTACCTGAATGTAAGATGATTACAAGAAGCCAGTTAGAAAATATGACAGGGAAAGCATGAATACAAAGAATATAGATAAAAATAGTCCCTATAGAACTGTTGGAAAACTGTACCAACACTTCTTCCCTCCCCCACTTTCCTTTCCTCTCTTGCTCTGGCCTGCTCACTCTGGCATTATTTTTTTTTGTTTGTTTGGTTGGGTTTTTTTTGTTTGTTTGTTTTTCGAGACAGGGTTTCTCTGTATAGCCCTGGCTGTCCTGGAACTCACTCTGTAGACCATGCTGGCCCCGAACTCAGAAATCCGCCTGCCTCTGCCTCCCAAGTGCTGGGATTAAAGGCATGCGCCACCACCGCCCGGCACTCTGGCATTATTTATTTATTTGCCATATGTAAGTAAACTGTAGCTGTCTTCAGACACCCATAAGAGGGCATCGGATCTCATTACGGATGGTTGTGAGCCACCATGTGGTTGCTGGGATTTGAACTTAGGGCAGTCAGTGCTCTTATCTGCTGAGCCATCTCACCAGCCAGTACCAACACTTCTTAAAAGTGATTTATTGTGCTCCACATCGTCAAAACATCCTGAAATAGTTAAAACAATAGCAACTTAAGTTCACTTGGGAAACAACGTAAGTACTCCATGCCTATTTCAATCTGAACCCTAAGAGGGCTTGCAGATAAACACACAGGTACTCAAACCATCAAGTTATCTCAAACGTCTTCAAAGGAGAAGAAAATATGAGATATAAAATATAAAACAGGATATTTGGCATCAGGATCTCTGTTACTTAAAAAAAAAAACCATCAGTTTCTTTTCCTCTATCCGAGAAATCCCATAGGAATTTCATTTAAGTGGTAATCTCAAAAGAAGAATAAAAACACTAAGAAAAAAGTAGAAAACAAGGTATTAGAGAATGAGCCTTGGAGCCCCAGTATGTGATAAATGGAGTTTCCTGAGAACAAAACAAATCAACCTAATCCCAGCACTTGGGAGGCAGAGGCAGGCGGATCTCTGAGTTCGAGGCCAGCCTGGTCTACAGAGTGAGTTCCAGGACAGCCAGGGCTACACAGAGAAACCCTGTCTCGAAAATCCAAAAAAAAAAAAAAACAAATCAACCAACCACTCAACCAAAACCCAGAGGACAATACAAATAGAAGTGAATATCATATTAGATGAAATAATCCAGTCCCATAGAAACCAGTATTCCATGTATACTCGCTCACATGTGGAAACTGAGGTGGGTGGGGGTGGGGCAGATGAGAGACAGTAACATGAACCTGGATTCCTGGGCATGGAAAGATAAGAAGGTAAAGAAGGTGACCAAGTACACTCTATGAAGCATCTTACTTTGTATAATACATGCTATTTTTTTAAAAAAGCAATAACTTTTTTAAACTCAGGAACTTTTTTTATGAGATCTGAAAGAATTCCCAGATTTTGTTCTGGTCCACTGAATAGAAAGAGACTCATCCAAAGACAGAAGATCAGAAAGAAGAGTCTAAAGGAGCTATACCAGAGAAGCAATGCTTGCATCTAAAAGGCAGAAGTTCTTAACTATTCTACATCACTATGCTGGTAGAAAAAAAGATTCTACTCAAAATCATCATGAAGATGAAAGAATATAAATTTTGTAAACTTGTTACAATTGCTTGCTTACTAGAAATGGTGACTTTTTACTGCTATATACATATTTAAAAAGAAACAAAGATACTATCTTTGTCACTAAGTTTACAGAGAACATGTTCTACCAACCAGGCAGTAAGTCAACAGAGAAGACTCGGAACCTAGGAATCAGTGGTTACAACTCCAGGGAGACATACAGAGAACCCTAAGCTGAAGGTGATTTGAATGCTGGATCAAGCTAGAATCACATGGGGAGAGGAGAGCAAAATGGGCCAAGAAAGGGTTCCAAGAGAAGTCATCTGTGGAAGTTGGCAATATTGAAGAGCCTTTTGAAGAAAGAATGAAAGAAAGAAAGAAACAAAGAAACAAAGAAGGGAGGAAGGGAGAGAGGGAGGGGAACTTGGAAATATGTCTTTAATATGCAGATAGAAAAACAGCAAATGCAAGTGGAAACTGTTACTCTAAGGAAACAATTACTAACCCACTGGTCTGCTCACCTAGTCCTTCATTCTTGTAATTCAACAACCATTTATTGAGAACCTACTAGGTGCCAAGAATGGGTCTAGAATTATTATTGAATTGTTGCAGGATTTTTGATCACAGTGTGAACCTTAAGATTGTTTTATTAAAAAAAAAAAAAAAAAAAAAAAAAAAAAAAAAAAAAGATTGTTTTATTTACTGAAAATAAAAATCAGAGTTATGGCACACACCTTTAATCCCTCAGGCTGGAATCCAGACACACCATTAGTACATACCTTTAGTCCCAAACAATGATGCAGTTAGATTGTAGAAGGAAGCACCTCTTCTTGAAAGTGATGTCTAATTGAGTGGCAGACAAAGTGACAAGAACAGGCTACACCCAAGCACCTTAAAAGAGCAGTAACTGCTAACCCTGCTATTAACCCTGAGCTACTTAATTAGCCCAAGCTACTAACTCTGAACTACTTAGAGGGCAGTGAAGAGAAACAAAAAAGAGAAAAAGATAGCTTTACTGGAAAATTTTTTTACAGAGACAGCTAGTCACAGGTGAAGACAGAACAAGCCATAGAATGAGAAGAAGCCAGGAAATTAGAACAAACTGCCAAAGTTAGTATGAGACCAAGCAGAGCAATTCAGGAAAACTGAGAGAGAGAAGCCAGATTGAATCAGTCAGCTTGGAGAGAAGTTTGAGCCAGAACAGGTGAGTTGAGTCAGCCAGCCTGAGTTCAGAAAGAACAAGAAAGGGTAAGCTTATTCAGCAGTAAGTCTCAGAGGTTGAAAATATTCGAGACTTAGATTAGATTGTACAGAGGCTAGAAGTTTCCAGGACTAGGCCTAGGTTAGCAGACAGAGACAATAACTGGGAGACAACAATTACTACAGGAGAATAAAAACTACTTTTACACTGGATTATTTCACCTGAAGAACAGATTTATTAAAGATCTACCTGGCTGGCAGTGGGACACTTGATACACCTAATGGGAGGTCTGTACCAAATAGCACAGTTCCACAGTTACCTGCTGGCCATTTCAATAGCCTCCTTATTCGGTGGGGGGATAAGGAAGCAGACTGATGGCACCATTGCTTCGTTCCCTGTAGGGCTGATCACCTTCCATTTGGTCCGCTGAGAATTATCTTCCAGCACACATTCATCATTTTTGCAAATAGTGATCTGAAAAGATAAATTCACAAATTATTGCTACAGAGAAACCAACAACCACTATTACCTGGTATCTAATCTTTTTTTTGTTTTGTTTTTTGTTTTTTTCGAGACAGGGTTTCTCTGTGTAGCCCTGGCTGTCCTGGAACTCACTCTGTAGACCAGGCTAGCCTCGAACTCAGAAATCCGCCTGCCTCTGCCTCCCAAGTGCTGGGATTAAAGGCGTGCGCCACCACCGCCCGGCAACTGGTATCTGATCTTAAGGTTACATACAGCATAGCTAAAAAAAAAAGTCTCTTTTCACAGTGATGGCTTGTATATGCTTAGCCCAGGAGTGGCATTATTAGGAGGTGTGGTCTTGTTGGAGTAGGTGTGGCCTTGTTGGAGTAGGTGTGTCACTGTGGGCATGGGCTTTAAGACCCTAGCTGCCTAGAAGCCAGTTTTTTCCTAGCAGCCTTCAGATGAAGAAGAAATCTCAGCTCTTCCTGTACCATGCATACCTGGACTCTGCCATGCTCCTGCCTTGATGATACTGGACTGAACCTCTGAACCTGTTAGCCAGCCCCAATTAAATGTTGTCTTATAAGAGTTGCCTTGGTCATGGTGTCTGTTCACAGAATTAAAACCCTAACTAAGACAATCAATGGGTAAAGGTCCTTAGTTGCCAGGCAGGCCTGATAATCTGAACTTGACTCCTGAAACCTACATGGTGGAAAGTAAAATCAACTCCTGAAGGTTCCCTTCTGACTTACACTCACACAGGAGAACATGTGTACCAGGGCATTCACGTATCCCTTACATTTATACAAGCATACACCTAAGCATAAAATAACTAAATGTTTTCCTCAGGCAGACCACCTGTTATCCCAGTGACTGGGAAACAGAGGAAGAGATCCCAGGTTAAGCTGACTAGCTAGACTAGCTCAATCAGCAAGCTCCAATTACCAAGACTCCCAACCTCAGTAATAAAAGAAGAACCTCTGTGCTCTGTACACATATCCTGTCATATAAACACATATACACTAATGCATACACACCATACATGCTTACATATGCAAAACATAAAAGTTGTATCAAGACAGTATTTTGTTCACTGTCCCTTGCAAATATGCTCAATAAATCTGTTTTATTCTTTCTTTAAGAAAGAAAAAGAAAAGAGACGGAGAGACTAGGAGGAAAGACTGGTTCACTACCACTTAGTGAGAGCCCCTGAAGTTTATAAATTCATGTCCCATCAAATAAGTCAAGGAAAGGGGTATTGATCAAGCACATTGCATGTGAGTGACTAACATGTGAGTTCCAAGGAGATCCTATGACGTCAAGAGCAGTCCCTGTGCCAGCATCATAGAGTAGGGTTGCCCTATGATCTTCCTCAAGGCTCCTGAAAACGCTTGATCATTTTAAATCATCAGTTCTTTGTCTGGGATTATAAGTATATATCATCATACCCATTTCACTCTTTCTCTTGTACAATAAAGTTTTACTCAGTGCATGCTGTATGTAGCTCCAAAGTGTAACAAAGTCCTATTCCATCAACACTTAGGCAATGAATGCATGATAATGTCAATCATTAAGGCAAGGGGGAAGGAGTTTGGGTTTTATTGTTTTATTTTGTCTTGTGTTTTTAATGATAAAAGAGATATTTTTATGCTTAAATTCCCATTTTCAAACACTCTTAAATAGGACTTCTCCTCCTCCTCTTCCTCCTTCTTTTTCCCCTCACTGTCTCTGTCTCTGTGTGTGTGTCTCTCTCTCCTCCCTCCCAAACAGGCTGACTTTTATCCTCTTGCCTTCCTAAGTACAGGGTTTACAGGCTTGGTTTCTCCCTATCAGTGTAACACTAACTGAAGGCTTCCCTTCTCATCTCTCCTTCCCTCTGAGCTCAGGTGCCTGTTCCACTCTCACCTCAATCTGCCTGTAGTCACAGATGGCCTTCACAGATAAAGTGCTCTTCAGCACATGGTCTGGATTGCGTGGCTTTAGCTGAACAATGGTTTTTGATCTCCCAACAAGACTGGCAACAGAACTCTTGGACTGTATAAGCTGCTCCTTTTCATCCTATAAAATAAGAAAACCAAAAAGACATTAATGGTGGTATTCTGAGTCACTAAGCCAATAATGAAAATGCAGTGCTTCACTCCCTAAGAGAATATTATTTCTCAGTTATGTAGGGATACTTAGTGGAGCTATCTTATGTAATGATATAAACAAGGATAAAGAAAAAAGGAGAGACCATCTGTCTTGGTTCCAAGGCTTTTGTACTCTAACTTTGCAGCCTTCTCCTTGTACTCTTAAGAAATGACAAATAAAGCCACATGCAAGAAATAAACAAAACAAATGTCTAGCTGCCAAATACAGTTATGGAACTAAGGACTTCCTCAAGTACAGCTCAGAACAAATGCTGTTGGTGAAAGCGTCATGACAAATGATTTAGGGTTAACCTCGTCGTGCTGTGTTTATCTATACTTAATTGGGTTGAATGAAGTAACATGCAAAGTCAAAATTCTAAAATCTCTGTAAACCCAATTACCTTAAAAGCTAATAAACTTGTCAACAAAATTGGTAGCAGTATACTACCAATTCTATTGGAGAGTAAATGGTAACTTGTTATCTACTGGCCAGAATGTTCCAACCCATGGTGAGGCATGAAAGTCCCCAGAAAGAGAACTTTCTTAGGATGGACAGGGATGCAGTAAGAGTAAAGAGTTAATAATGTTAAGAAATACCATTAAAGGATTAAGAATATGCAGGTAAAGGAAAAGAAATTCTTAAACAAACTACCTGTGCCTGTCCCCGGGAGCATGATTGGAAGAAATATAACTTTAACTTATTAGTTAAGAAAGAGGAATGGAATAATTCAGGGAGACAGCCACACTTCTGTATTTGAGAGCTGGTCTACCCATTCCAGTTTCCTTGCAATAAAGATGTCTAACCCACAAGCCAAATATCTCTAGCTCCAGAGACCAAGTGCTCATCGTGGTAAAAGCTCTGAAAAGAACCAGAGGCCAGGACAGGTGCTCTGGAACCTGGTGGACAAGCTGAGGGGCAGACCCAGGTGTGACTCCACGCCCGATGATGCCGCCAACCCGATGCCCCTGACCTGGAGAAGAGGTAACAGAGCAGCGACCACCCTCCTCGAGAAGAGAAGATATGGCAATTCCAGAGGAGTTACCCTATGACCGGAAGGTACTCTGTGGGAGGGAGGAGATCAGAGCCAAGGATGACATTCCTCCTTCACACTTGCAGTACCTCCAAGAGAGACAGTTTAGAGACAGAAACTGTAAAGTCAGATTTTATCCTTCATTCCAAGTTAACACTCCATTTGCCCAAGTGAAGCACTGAATGTAAATCTACTCATGGGCTCACTATATCTGAAATCATTATTAAAAAAGAAGGAAAAAGAGAGAAAAAATGAAAAGAAACGAAACTTAGGCTAAGGCTAACAGTGGTATAGGCTTGCATGTCATGCACAAGACTCTAAGTATGAACTCAATTCCACAAAAATGTCTTAGTTTCACCCACAAAATAAACAAACTAGTAAGTAATTAAAACTAAAGTGAAGCAAAACAAAAATGCTTTGGGTTATTCTGGTTCTTATACTCATCTCCTGAGATGCACAAGTAATACCCCTGCTGCATGCACACTGAGATGCAGCTGGACCCTGTCTTGTCGATTCTGTATAATGCATAATATTACATTAAAAATGGGGCAAACAGTGTACTACCTATAAGTAAGATGTTAGTGTTGGCCTGAGTAACTAAAGTCAACGTTCTAATATCTTCTCATTACCAAAGGAAAACAGTCAAGGAGGGAAAACCTGGCTCAGATTTCTCTTTCTGTATCTCAAAAGAGAAAAAACAAATCTGATGTCACTCAATCCTCTTCAACTTGGGCCTCAGCTCCACTGACTGCAATAAAACAGGGATGACGCAAAGAAAGCACAGGGCAGCAAGTGGCTCAGGGAGCAGTTACTAGGACTTTACCTCAGAGTAAATCCAAAGAAATTCCATTAGCAACTTCTTCAGAGAAGGAAAACGAAGAGATGACAAAACTCACTAGACAACTGGATGAGAGCCACACTTCATTGTAAAAACGGCCCGCTGCCCTAGAGCTTTCAAGGATATGAACTTCAGCAGCAGCTGACACAGTTTACTCTGTTACTCAGAAGTAAAAGTCCCCAGCAAGGCAACACCCACCATGGAGTCCTGAAGCAGATCCTCAAGGCGGGACAGACTGGTGTTGTGGTCGCAGGTATATTTTCGTTTGATGGAGTCTTGGAGGTTTCTCAGAAATGACTCCAGGTCTCGGGCGTCACTGAAGAACTGTGGGAACACAAGGAAAGGGTGACTAGTGCTCAGCGCCTCAGCACAGAAGGGGCTCACAAACAAAGTGGCTTGTGCTCAGCGCCTCAGCACAGTAGGAGGCTCACAAAGAAGGAATCTTATGTGCCAAGCTGAGTGAAGCTAATTACACTCTCCTGGACCCAGAAGTACAAACCAGGGGCTTAAAGAAGCCACCTCAGTAAAACATCAGTGATGCTTTCAAGTAAACCTCACTAGATCCTATTTGAACACTAGCCTGTCTCACCCTTCTTGATTTCTGTCTAGTGGCAGCACTTGGCCTGAGGCCTACTTCACTTAACCTAGAAGCTAAGTAAACTAATGTTTACCTCACTAATATAATTATATAACCAAGGAGATAAAGTTAAAGAGAAAATAACTTATTTTCATCTTCATCCTCACCTGAAGCAAAATGATGTGATAAGTTGGGGGCAGGGAGAATCTTAGTATTTTACAGATGTTCTCTTTAAGGGGTAGTACATGCCTCCTCCCCTTGAAGCTGGGCACAGCTTTTGCTTTTACCAATGTCACACAAATGGCAGAAGCAGTAAAAGTACAGTACACGAGAACTGTTCTCTCTTGTCACTTGTAGCACATCCTAGACCCAGGGTTTTCTTCACATGCTGTCCCCTAGCCAACTCTTAGATGTGTGACTAATGCCATTTGGGATTAAACAGCCCCCTTCCTAACTAGAGCAACTGGCGGCCAGGTATATGACAGCAAGATGAAGAGAACATAGAAGAGGAAAACCACTCATGTAAGCCCAGTACAAACAGTTGAAACAACTAAGATTTAAGAGTCCATTTGTACCGTAAAAAATAAGTGATATGAATGTTACCTTGTTTGTTAAGGCAGAATCCCATATACCTCAAGGCTCACCTTAAACTTCTGATCTTCCTAACTCTATCTCCTGAGTGCTAGAATTACAGTGTGTAGCATCCAGTTTTATCATATGGATATATTTTTAACCTAATGTTTGGCATAAGTATGTACACCACCAGCACCAGCACCACCACCACCGAGACCATACCTGGAAGTAAGCTGCATTCTCTTTCACATGTTGTTCAACACACAAGCACAGCTGCTTCATCCACTGCAATTGTGACTGGACAGCAGCACTATATGCCTGGAACAGCCAAGAACATGTGCAGAGGGCATCAGTTTACAAGGTTCAAAGTATATGTGTGAGGCTCTTTCCAAGTACAATTCTGCTACTGACAGGAGAAATTAGAGAGGTACAGGACAGCTGACTGACAGCTGAGCACTGTTTCTCAAGAGAAAAAGCGCTGGGTGGTGGTGGCTCACACCTTTAATCCCAGCACTTGGGAGGCAGAGACAGGTGGATTTCTGAGTTCGAGGCCAGCCTGGTCTACAAAGTGAGTTCCAGGACAGCCAAGGCTATACAGAGAAACCCTGTCTCGAAAAACCAAAAAAAAAAAGAGAGCGAGAGAGAGAGAAAAGCTTGTCTTTCATCCAACACAGATCTGTTAAAAGGGGTTACCCAGAAAAAGCCTCTTTTATACTCAAGTATAATTAAATAACCAAGCCAGAAACATAGCATAAATCAATCAATAAGTAAATCCTTCTTAGTTCTTCTACTGTTTCTCTTCTCTGGGTAATAGCACTATACCAACGAGAAGTAGGATATGGGACTAGAGGTGGCTCAGTGGTTAAGGGCATTTGTGCTATTGCAGAGGAGCTGGGTTTGGTTTCCAGCACCCATGTGGTGGCTCCCAGTTCTCAGGGCATCCAACACCATTTTCAGGTGTCCACAGATACCAGGCATGCATGTGGTACACAGACATACATGGAAGCAAAACACTCATGCACATAAAATAAAAATAAATAAAAATCTTTTTAAAAGGGGAAGATGAATCAGTTATTTTTAAATGATGAAGAGTTGTCTTTAAAAATAAAAAAAGACACAAGCCCTTTTCCTAATAAGTCGATAAAATAAAATAAAGGAAGCCAATCTGAAGCAAATGAAGTGGCATGTCCTCCAGGCCTTGGAAGAACAAAGCTCCTGATCACAGTTTACAATCACACACCTCCACTGTCTGCTTAGCTGGGTGGTTCTCAAGTGACAACAGCTCTGCTGTATCTTGTAGAGAACGAAATACATCTTGTTTCCCTTCCAGTTCCATAGTCAGCTCCTGAAAATTAAATTTAATTTTACAGAATAAATGCTATTATGGAAGAAGAGGCAATAAAGAAAACAATGTTCCTGCCTGACTTTAAGGAGCCTATAATAGGATTCGTGCCAAAATATGATGTATAAACTGCAAGTGCCCAGGGATCTCAGAAAAGGGCAAAACTGATGGAATTAAGGGAAAGGAATTTACAAAGCACAATAGGACCTGAGCTAGCCCTGGGTAGACTGGAAAAGTCAGGAGGCACAGCAAAGAGCAAACATAGAAGGGCTAGTTAGCCAGCACCACACAGGTACCCCACACTGGTAGACAGACCACTGACAGGCAGGCTTTGCTCCACTATTAATACAAGACACAACTTAAATGCTAGCTTTTCCATTAACTCTTCCTATCAGATTTAATGTCTTCTCCTTTATGCTTCAGGGCACGTTCTGTGTATGTCTAGTGGCCTCACAGTTTCCACACTCACTATTTACAGCACCAGAACATCTAGTCTCTCCTCTTCTCTTCAGAGGGCTCCTACGTCCTTCTCTAATTAGACAACACTTACACTTTTTAGTAACTGTAGATAAATGGAACTAAACCAACCAAAGTAGGTGCTAGAAGAAGAGAGGTCTGTTTTTTCATAAAGGATTATAAAATGCTTTAAGACCCTGTGTGTAGAAACACTGAAAGTAGCAAAAAATACTCCCACTTCTCTACTTCTTCATTATAAAGAATAGCAGGAAGAGCAGGAGAGATGATTTGGTGGTTAAGAGCACTGGCTGCTCTTCCAGAGAACCTAGGTTCAATTGGCAGCACCACAGGGTAGCTCACAACTGTCTGTAACTCATATATGTGGTACACAGACATATATGCAAGCAAAATACATATACATATAAAATAAGTTTTTTTAAGTTTAAAAAGGAGCAGGGAAAAGAGAGAGAGAGACAGAGACAGAGAGACAGAGAAGAGGGGGTGGAGAGGAGAGAGGAGAGAGTAGAAGGCATTGCCCTATTAATGATGGATATTCTCAGCCATCTTACATGTTAAGAGATAAAGACCAAAATGTTAATAAGAATTCAAAATATTATAGAAATCTAAAAGTACAACTTATTTAAATATTAACTCTTGTATAATGAGATACTTTGCTTAGGTTAGCTTATTAAGTCTTACTCAACTTTTTATACAACTCTTTCAAATAGTTCTTATCCCATTTTTACAAGGGCTGGGAGAGACTAAGTGCTTTGCCCAAGGACACAGACCTAGCTAGTGGACAAATAAGAACTTGAATTTAGATTCATCATACCCTGTAATCTTAACAACAAAGTTGTATTAATTTCTGAAATGACTCAACTTGCAGACTGCAGCTCTATCTACTCACAACACACCTTTGTAAATAAATCCACTCAAGGGCTCTCACTCCTCCACTCACATTTCTCACAGAACAGATGCATTGAACAGAGACTGTTTCTATCTATCATCATGTAAGTCTACAGCAGTGGTTCTCACCCTTCCTGACACTGCAACCCTTTAACACAGTTCCTCATGCTGTGGTGACCCCAACCATAGAATTATCTGTGTTGCTACTCCATAACTGTCATTTTGCTACTGTTATGAATCATAATGTAAATAATGAGATAGAGTTTGCCAAAGGTCTTGGCACACAGGTTGAGAACAGCTGCCCTAGAAGCAGAGTCTTCGAAGACTACTTCTCTGTCTCCTGCCACTGCTATTAAACATGACAGACAGTCTTGCTGTGTGAGACTCACAGAGAAGTAGGTTTTCTTGGCTGAGATATTGGGATTACTGTCACTCCAATCACATGCTAGCTCTTCTTCCTCCTTCCCATTCAGCCAGATCAGTTCAGCTGTGGCTCTGGAGACAAATTTGTGCAGGCTCTGAAGGTGCCTCATTCGGAAGCTAGAAGTCTCCTGGATAAAGCATGGGTTAAAAGATTAGACTGCTAGTCTTTGAACCTGGAGAGGACAATACAGTGACATCAGGAAGGAACAGCACAGGAAATGAAATAAGGCTAATGCTTTTGTGTTAAAGTGTTATGTAAAACTAAGGCCTTAGGCATGCTAAGAAATACTCTACCACTAAGCCACACACGTCCACTAAGGCTGCTTTTAATATCTGAGTTCTCCATGGACTCAAGTTTTCCACAGTTTGATAGAAAACTTCCATGGTCACTGTCAATCTTATGCTGAAGTTGTGACTCACAGGCTGTTGTGAGGGTTCCTGCATAAAGAATGATCTTGGCTCATCCTACCACAAACAACCTCTAGAAGGGAATGAAAAACAATAAACAGGACAGGAATGGTCTCCATCAGTCTAAAGTTTTTAGTTATGGCATCTTAAAATACGTATGGCCATTGGTGAAGAAGATAGCTAAGATTGATTTTACTTGTTTATAATTTTCCAGAGCAGTGTTTTCTGACCGTTTAAGATCTAGAAGCTTGCTGTGGTGAAATACATCTATAATATTGGCATTTACAGGGCTAAGCAGAGGTAAGAATAGTTTAAAGGGTAGCATAGGCTATGTGGGGAGATAATGCCTCAAAAAAAGTGTTATAACCCATATGAATAATTACACAATTCTAATAAGAAGAAAACTAAGACAGACCTAAACCATGTGCTTTCTGAATTAGGAAAGTATTATTTGGAGGGAGCCAATTCTCCATGAGTAAAGCTAAGTCAACCAGTCAAATCTCACCTTCAATTTACAATACTGTGTCTCCAACTTTCCAAGGGTTTCGACATAGCTGGTATGGAAATTCTGGGACATCTTTCCCTGACACAAAAGGAATGAAAGCAAGTCATTAGAGAAACAGTGAGTGAACTATGGTTTCAGCTACATAAACAGGATGTCCACTTGTCGGGGCTCCCTGCTCTGGGAAACACAGGCCTGGACAACAAGGTTCTAGGTTAGACTTCATAGCTTGAGGCAGCACTGAGTGGACAACAATTCAGCAGGATAATTAAACCCACACTCCTCATGTTCCTGTGTTTCTAGCAATTCAGAAAACTGGGCACCTGATGACTGCCAGACTACTCACTTGCTGCTTTGAGCAGGGCAGGAAGAAGGATACAGAAAACAAAAAAAAAACAGAAAGAGCATGGGTGCTGCACAGGGGTAGAGCACTTGCCTAGCAGGCACTGAGCCCCAGAAACCAAACCAACTGAAGCCCTCAGTGATGAAGACAAAATGGCATGCTGGAGGATGGACTGAGTGACCAGCTCTCTACTGCAGGCTCACAGCAAAAGGAAATGAGTATGAATTTTGGGGACAAAAGACATGAGATTAGATACTTCTATTTACTAAATTCTGACTCCAGCTTTCATTACCATTTTTAAAATTTTTTTCAGTTCTCCTTTTAGTTTTAAAAATTCTGTGTGTGTGTGTGTGTTGTAGAGTATATGCATTTAAGTACAGGTGTCTGTATAGGTCCTAGAGCTGGAGTTACAGGCAGTTGTGAGCCATGTGATATGGGTGCTGGGAACTGAATTCAGATCATCTATAAGAACAATATGTAGTCTTAACCACAGAGCCACATCTCTCCAGCCAATAAGAGCATGTTTTGTTTTGTAGTATATAGATATCTATTAGTTAAAATACTTTTCTCACAAAGTTAAAGGTTAATAGAGACACTTTGTATAAAGTGGGAATTTGTTGTAAAGTGTTATTCATTATACACTTTGTTTTTCAAAGCTTCTCCCTTCTCAGAAACAGCCATGTTGATACACCTCCCAATACCTGCTCCTCCCCAGAACTCTCGTAATGTGGATTCTGCATGCTATATACCTCGTACAACCTAGCCTCTTTGACACTTGAGCCCAGTTCTTCCACACTGGTATGGATATGTTGTTGTGTTTCCAACTGCAACTCCACACTAGGCAAATCATTACCCCACTCTGCTCGCTCCAGTTTCATCTGAAAAGGAAGCACAGATGTGTTATAACTTACAGAAGAAAGGAAAGTTGTCAAAGTCAACATCTGAAGGGGATGACTAAGGGTAACAGCCAGGTGTGGCAGCACATGTTTGTAATCTCAGCATGGACTACAGAAGACCTTGACTTAAATAAACAAAATGACTAGGGGTAAGAATTGGGCATCTGAACAACCTCTATCATTCCATGGCTTCTTATAAGCCTCAAGAGCAAGAGAGGAAGCTCTCTTGCTTAACTTCAGCAATGTTGGCATATGAGAGAACAGTCCTTAGTTTTTCAGTCAGAAAGGGTCTTAACAAGCTGGATGCTCAAACATTCCTCTTTATAGGGTCACAGGATATGGTGGCCCATGCTTTCAACCCCAGCACTCAGTAGACAGAGGCAGGCAAAATTGTGAGTTTCAGGCCAGCCAGGGATACATAGTGAGTCTCTGTCTTAAACAAAACAACAACAAATCATTATGAGTCTCTAAATTTCATAGAGTTAAAAAGGGGGAAGGACATCTAAAAATATTTAGTTTATTCACAGAATCACCATCTAGCCAATAGAAGATTTCTTCCCCATCTTTGTCCCCTAACCCCAACCCTGCTTTTTGTCTCGTCTCGTCTCGTCTCGTCTCGTCTCGTCTCTCTCTCTCTCTCCTCTCCTCTCTTCTCTTCTCTTTCTCTCCTTTTCCTGAGATAGGTGTCCTATTATATAGTCCAGGCTGGCCTGGAACTTATCATCTCCTGAGTCCTGGGCTTACAAAGCCTGGCATAGAACAATGTCAAATCTGAGGTTTTTAACTAGAATATAATTAAGTAGTGCCATTGGACATGTGGAATAAATATATTAGTCTTGCTTAATCTTAAGAGATATGACCAAAACAACAAAAACTGAAGAATAAACTCTTCTTCCAAAAAGGAAACATCAGAACAGATAACTGAGATATATAGATATGCAAGTGTCCCACAAGCTACGACTTAGGGCACAGTTAGCAGAAAGTAACTGATGCTACACAGTGTGGGATTGTAATAATCTATACTGACTCTGTTCATTTAGAATATAAGGAGAAAAGAATCAGGCATGGTGGCATATGTAGTCTCAGCATTCACGAGGCTGGTGCAGGAAGATCATGAGTTCAAGGACAGTCTGGTTACACTGGTCTGCTGCACTAAATAGTGGAGAGGCAAAGTGACATTTAAGAAGGGATCTTGTGGCGCACATCTTTAGTCCCAGCCCTTGGGAGGCAGAGGCAGGCGGATTTCTGAGTTCGAGGCCAGCCTGGTCTACAGAGTTCCAGGACAGCCAGGGCTACACAGAGAAACTCTGTCTCGAAAAACCAAAAAAAAAAAAAAAAAAAAAAAGAAGGGATCTTTGATGCAGACAGGATCAGCAATTAAGGTTTTCTCTTCCAGGAACACAAAGCAACCTGGTTCTCTTAAGACAGCTTTCTGGATTACACCCACCTGCATTTCTTCTACCCACGAGAGTAGTTCATATACAAATCGGAGATTGCCTTCGTCTTCAGAGGATGAGATAGATACAAGTTCAGTCCGGGTCATAGGTTTTCGAAACCAGGAGGTAGAAGAAGAATGAGTCGTCTTGTTCAAGGGTTCTGCTTTCAGATGAGTAGTGGTTAAAGTAGAGGGCGGAACCAATTCAAGTGATGTGAAGTGGCCTTTCCGGTATAGATTTGTACACTCTAAGCGCAAGGTGACCAGCTCATCCTGTAGACGCATGACCCTGAAGTACAAGAGGAGACAACACATTCGTAAAATAAAATCCTCATTATCTATTTAACAAGCACATGGTAAAAATAAAAATGAGACCATATCAGGGAAAGTGCTTTGAAAAACTTACAGAAATGCAAAGTGAAATTTTAACATCATCTAGTTTGGTATTTTTTCAAGGCAAATGTCAAATTAAAGTGTTAATTAGAAGGAAGTAACATAGTGTTTATGTGACTCCTGAAGGTCACAACAGAATACTGGATTTCATGTGACTTTAGACACTCTGCATCCTAAATGAGTTCAGTAGATTACCAGTGTTTCAAAGTCACATTTGCTAGCATACCTTTGCAGGTTACTCTGAAATAGAAACGAATACAGTAAGATGGCACAGTGATTGGGAAATATACTCCAGGCACTTAGTGGAAGGGAGAGGTGTTTAAAAGTGGAAGCTCACCACAGGACATTTCCTGCTAATACTATGTGTATGCATACCAGAGCCACAGAAGTGTGAGAATCAAGGTAAAGATTCAGTGCCTGGTTCTTGTCTAAGTCTTGATGCATTACCTCACAGGAAGCAAGCCTGTGGGGGCCCTTTCATCCTCACCTAAAGGCCAGCTCTTCTAACTGGTAGTACTTTTCATCCCGTAGGATCTGGAGGTCCACCTGCAGCTGCCTGATGAGACCCTCACACTCTTGAATGTACATGATGACATCTGACTCACACTGCACTGGCTGTCCTGATTCCAGGTGTGCAGCATCCTGTGACAGAAAAGAATATGGGTGAGAAACCTCCATTGCTCTCACCCACTAAAAACCAAGAAAAAGCAAGTAACACAGCTGGACCTCTCAACTGCCAGAACAGCTGGGTGAAAAGTGGAAAGCATGTGACATAAAAACACTTACAGCCTGCAGTGTATTCTTAGCTAGTGTCAGTTTTTCTTCACAGTTCAAAGCACCATTCTGTATTTTGTTTGCAATCTGCAGCAGCAATTCTAGCCTGAAAAACATAAAAACCATAATGAAGTACAAGACTCAAAGTAGCCCCAAGGAATGTCAGACCACCTTCTGGACCCACCTCTCCACAGCCGGCCGCAGGGATTTCTCTCGCTCTAGCATTTCAATGATGAGTTTCCCCCATTCTTCTTCTACATGATTAGGGTGGTAGCCTTGAGGCAGTTTAATTCTGCCAAATTCAATCCACACCTGAAAGAGATACTTTTCAATCCCAAACCACACACAGACCTGCCCTTTGGCCTGTTTTCATCTATTTGTACTTTGCTTCTTGTTTTTGTTTGTTTGTTTGTGCAGAGTGTCTTAGTCAGTCAGCATCCCCTCCCCTCCTCCCCTCCTCCCCTCCCTCCCCTCCTCCCCTCCTCCCCTCCTTCCCGTTAACAACTTACAAGCCAATTTTTGTATCTAAGGTCTAACGTGTGGAGAGATGAACCTGATTCTGGCAAGGTTAAACACACCCAACTCTTATAGCTTCAAATCCAATAGAAATCAAAAGATGAATGAAATTTTCCTTTCTTGTCAACTGAGGGAAAGATTTACTTTCCCTCTAAAAAGCAAGGAAAAAGGGCTGGAGAGATGGCTCAGCGGTTAAGAGCACTGACTGCTCTTCCAGAGGTCCTGAGTTCAGTTCCCAGCAACCACATGGGAGCTCACAGCCATCTGTAATGGGAATGGGATCTGATAGACTCTTCTGTTGTGTCTGAAGACAGCTACAGAGTACTCATAAATAAAACTAAATAAATAATATTAAAAAAAAGCAAGGAAAAATTTCTGAATAAAGATGCTGTTTCTGAATAACTCCTTTAATAATTACAGTTTGTTGATACTGTTCCTTTACCACAAATGTTGAAGACCCACTAAAGGTATTACTATTAACGCAGGGTAAAAAAGAACATGTGGAAGCTACTAGGGCACAACAAGAGTAAACTTCAAACTTTCCTTACCTCTAATAACTTATACAACTCTTTGATTCTTCCTTTTTCTCTCTCCTTGGCCAGTATTTCTGTTTCTTTGAAGTGTATATATTGGTTATAAAGTGCCTACAAAGATTAATATTTGATGAATGAATTAATAGGCTAAAGCAACAGGGACCAATGTTTCACACCACCTCACTAGAGTCAGCTGCATCAAGCTCTGAGGCTCAATCACAAAGAGAATTTATAAAAAGCAACTTAAGTCCATGCTTTTTTTACCTTTAGTTCAACAGGGTTCTGGGGAAAAGATTTATCTGACATCAAGATTGTATGCTGCCTGATCCATGGAATGAGTGAGTCCACTCGGCTTTGGTATTCTTGCCATCTGGAGTCCACTTCCTACAGTCAGAAGGCAAACATCACACACCTGATTTGCACTGTTCAGCAGTAGCACAGGATAAAGTAGCCAATATCACACCACACCACATATAAGTCTCTCTTTAATGCTCAAAGTCTCAGTCTCAAAGCTCCCCAGAGAATCTCTGGCTGGCATTCAATATCTTGACAGGTAGAAAGACTATCAACCAAGCTACTAGGATTATGAACCAGGTTATTTTCCAGGCATGGTAATTCTTCACACTGTAATTACAACATGGCGAGGCTGAGGCAGCAGGGAACCCTAGAGCACACAGCCATGGTGCCTAATCAAACTTCTATCAGAAGATGAGAAGAAAATGCTTCATCTTGAATTACAACCTAACCCTGATTAAAAAACAAAACAAAAAAACATTTATTTTGCTGGCATTTACCATCAAATGGTCTATGTGAGATGGCACAGAATTAGGACTACCTAGCCCCATTCTCTGACAGTGTCCATTATGACAGAGATAGTGCAGATTCAGGTGGTCTTTGTGAAAGTGCTCTATGCATAAGAAACTAAAAAACACTATCTAATGGAGGCTTTCTACCTCAGAGAATTGGTATTTTAGGAAAATGTTCTTTTACCGTGGCACTGATCCCTTCTCCTCCCTCTGGAACTTTGGGAAAGGCATCATAAATTGAAGACACGTAAGTGATTACAGACTTTTCATCTGGAGATGGCACATCCACATCTGAGAGTACAATGAGATTTCTTGGTCAGAACAAGCAATCCTGCCAGAAGGAATTTTCAAAACATGCCAAATATACTTAAAATACTCTCACCTTCTGCATCCAGTAATCGGGTGACCCCGAGTCTCTCAGCTACTTCAAAAGCCTGTTCCAGATTCTCCCGGTTACTCTGGATTTGTACTCTCTCCATATCTACCAGATCGGGTCTGTAAAAGTCCAGAGAGGGACATGACAAAGCACTGTCTACATTGCACATGAGTTCACACAAGAAGCTCTTGACAACTCCCAGAACTGAAAACACTGAGTTAGAGAGAACTCAGCAGGTAGGAAGTTACTAACCCTGATTCTATTTCTAATTGCATACCAGGAACCTAATGCACCTAATTCCAAGCTTACAGAAATTAATAAATTGATACAAAGTGAAAACTGATGCTTGTATATGACTGCTCGGAGCTCAGATTGCTTTTGGTTTTGTGGTTAAAATTCCTATCTTCCTTCCTCATGCCATACCACATCACCTGCTGCTCCTTACTTGGAGCCAGTTCCTCTTCAGGCCCTATGCTCTTGCTCTTCCACCTACTCGGATGCTCTGACCACAGAGACTGCATGGCTCACTTCTGACATCCTCACCTAAGTGGCTATTAATGGCCACCTTTGTCCAAATTACCACAACTCTGTAACTGTGTCCTTTTACTGTACCTGCCACTATATGACAACGTGCAGCTGCCTGCTTGCTGCCTATTCTTCTCAGTGGAAGGTTGCTCCCTGAAAGTAAGAACTCTGACTGGCTCACTTCTTTGGCCAGTGCCTAAAGCAGTGGGCTCATTACAGGCTGCTTTTCAAACAACTCAGTGACTCGGAGTCTAATTCTTGGTGGAAGGGGAAGATGTGGCAGTTAATTACAAATAGATGAGAAGAATTCCCTTCTAGGAGCACTAGCAGCAGGTGACTTGGTACTTGTACGCACCTGTATCGGTGAATCAATGCATTGAACATTTTCCCATCGCTCCAGCAGGAAGAAAAGTTGGTGCATTTGATTCCTGTGTAACCAGCTGTTACTTTCTGAGTCCACAAGAGTAGTTTCTCTTTGGCTGACATGTCCCCTGATTCCCCACTAATGTAGATGTCAGAGATCTGCAAACAGACAGGACATGAAATAACATTCAGATAAGATGAAGCCTTTTGTTTTGACATGTAAAGGAAGAGAGATCCAAGGTAGGCTGGCAGCCCTGTTGATGACAACTCCAGCAAATACTCAGCCTCTCTGGTAGTCAGAGAAACACAAATTAAACTTATCAAACCAGAATGTGTTGGTTGGTCTCTACTGATGAGAATTAGACATGAGAAAATATTCATTATTAGTTAGACATTACCGTGTGAGAGCATACTATGCAGGATATAAACAACACAACTATGCTGATGTCAGTTTTGAATCAAGCTTTAAAGAGACAGAAAAGTTGTTAGGAAACAATCAAGAATATGTACAAAATATTTTACATAAAATTTTTACTGAGTTGCCGGGTGGTGGTGGCGCACGCCTTTGATTCCAGCACTTGGGAGGCAGGAGCAGGTGGATTTCTGAGTTCAAGGCCAGCCTGGTCTACAGAGTGAGTTCCAGGACAGCCAGGACAGCCAGGGCTACACAGAGAAACCCTGTCTCGAAGAACCAGAAAAAAAAAATTTTTTTTTTAAACTGAGCAAAAAATGAAGCATGAAACAGTAAAATGTTATAAAGAGCTTAAACTTTTATGAGAAATTACTGATTATAAATTAAGCAATATACAGAACAGAAGTCTTTGTTGAATTTAAAAAGGTATACTTTAGAAAATAGACATTAAGATTTATGAACGTAAACAAAACAAACAAAATAATATACATAGCTACTCTGATTTTATAAAAAGGGTAAAACTATATTCTTTAAGTATAAAGCCATGCAAACATGTGCACATACACATATGTGCATGTACTCTATAGAAACATAACCCTGGGGACAAACACAGCAAACTTGTAATCACACTTATCTCCAAATGGTAACATTATATGTGATTTCTCTATCTTCAATCTTTTTAGCATGTACATTTTTAATCTGGAGAGGGAACAAGGGTGTTGGGAAAGGGTTTCTCTGTGTAGCCTTGGCTGTCCTGGAACTTGCTTTGTAGACCACCCTGGCTTCAGATTCAGAGACCTGCCTTTTTGCCTCCCTAGTGCTGGAATAAAAGGCATGTGCCACTACCGCTCATGGTCATGAGCTTCCTGCTGTGGGTGCTGGGAATTGAACTTGGGTCCTGTGGAAGAACAGTGAGTGTGCTAAACCATATCTTCAGCTCTGTACATTATTTATTATAAGAAAAAAAAAATGGGATTTGAAGACCTCTCTCTCTCTCTCTCTTTCTCTCTCTCTCTTTTTGGTTTTTCGAGACAGGGTTTCTCTGTATAGCCTTGGCTGTCCTGGAACTCACTCTGTAGACCAGGCTGGCCTCGAACTCAGAAATCCACCTGCCTCAGCCTCCCAAGTGCTGGGATTAAAGACGTGCGCCACCACTGCCCGGCGAAGACATCTCTTAAAGTGTAACATAAGATCTATTTTAGAGAGATGGTAATGCAGCATAAGTGTGCATACCTTTAATTCCACACAGACCCGAGTTTGAAGTCTATCCTGCTCAACTGCAAGGTCAGTTATCACATCTGTCAAATGGGAATGATAACTACCTTGTTTTCATGGGTGCTGTGATAAATGAGAGGATTACACACTAATGTATCCCAAGCTCAGGGCTATAATAAAAAGGTTTCCTTTCTCTCTTTTCTGAATGATGGTCTTCTTTCAGTTCTCGTTTAACTCCTACAGCCCTGGCAGCCGGAATCATCATTTAACTGGATGCTATTTTGTATTACCAATTATTAGTTCATATATTTAATCTTATCTCTTAAAGCTGTATGTAGGTTTCTTCAGGGGTTGGGCCCACAAGTTAACACCAAAACTATCTGAAAATGAGGGCAAGCTCCTGGCCACTGGATGCATCAGGCAGCAGGTTAGATGCTGTGAAGAAGTAACTTCCAGCTCCCGGCTTCTTCTGAATACTGCACACACTCACCTCATGAACTGACCAAATGATGATGACGTTTTAATTAATAATTATCCAACTTACAATGAAATAGTAGAAATAAACAAAGGAGAGCATCTGAGGGTAAAGTCTACCAAGAATCCAGCAAACAGCAAATTCAGGGTAGCATATAAAGTCAAACAGCAGGCTAATGGTACCAGCAGTGCCTCCAAAGATAATGAGTGCACTTTACTTTATACTGAAAACTATAAAACAATCTGGATTAACAAGAAAGAGTACAAGAATTTATTCTCAGACTAGTCATGAAAGAAGACATTTAAGAGGACTGTAACCTCAGACAAATGGTTTATGTCTGTAATACTGTTTTTCCCCATATATAACAGAGTAACTTCCTCTTGGAGTATTGAGACAGATGAAATACAGTGGTATAGGTATTATCTAGAAAACATGTGCTTTGTAACAATAGAACAGCATGCCATTTCTGTGACGCAAACCTAGAATCAATGCACTTGAGACACAGAGGCAGGAGGCATGCCACAAATCCAAAGCTAGCCTGAACTACACAGAGAGTTGCAGGCTAGCCAGCAATATATAATGTAACCCTGTCTCAAAGACAGACAGACAGATAGACAGACAGACAGACAGATAGACAGACAGACGGACGGACCAGTATGCCAAGAATAATTTTAGGCCTGAGCATTTGGGGCAAAGAAGAAATGGGCACCCTTATCAATTACACTGCCTCAAAGCAGCCAGCTCCTGTTGATGAATGAAGGGGCTACAGTCAACTACCTTTCCATATGCTCAGTAAAACTGCATTCAATAAATTATACCAGTTACTAAATATTTTATTATTATGAGAGGCTTTGTATTATGCTAGATAACTTTACTCAACTGTGGACTCAAATAAGTGTTCTTTTGAGTTTACTGTGGTCCAGGTTAAGCTATGAGGCTTGGTAGGTTACATGCATTAAATACTCGATTTCTCAGTATTTCCTTTATCTTTACCTTCTTTTTTGTTTGTTTGTTTTTGTTTCTCCAGACAGAGTTTCTCTGTGTAGCCCTGGCTGTCTTGGTACTCACTCTGGAGACCAAGCTGGTCTTAAATTCAGAGATCCACCTGCCTCTGCCTCCGAAGTGCTGGGGTTAAAGCATGCCTGGCTTAAATACATTTTTAAATTAACAGTGTTGGTACAATTTCAAATTAAATACATAAATCAAATTGGGATATGATCCTGTTGTGAGTCAATTTGCTTCTATATTTTAAAATCAAGAAAATCAGGGCCAGAAACTTTAATACTTTACCAGATACACACAAACAAACCCTGCAGACTGTCAGTGTCGCCATTCTCTGAAGACAGACTGCAAGAACAGAAGAGTCCTGAGAGCTTCCATGGAGTCTCAGAAAGGGGGCCAGGAAGCCACATGTGTGTCTGGGTGTAAAGAAAGGTCAGCAGGCTGGAGGGTGCAGAGTTCTACCTGCAGACATATTTATACAAAGGAAGCTCCAGCTATTGCACTTTGATAATGTCTAATGATAAGGTGATTTCACAAATCTTTTCAGCATTCATCACCTCTCTGCTCTGACTCATGTTCACCTGACAACTTTCAGATTATTATTTGTTTCCCATACATAGCATAAAGCTAAATGGCTTCTACAGCTACTCAACAATTTGACAGTTAAAATTCATTTTGTAAATTAGTTTGGATCTATCAATCTCTTACAAATATAAACCATGTGAAACTATGCAATAAAATTCAATCAATTCCAAGCATACTGCTTTGATGAGGAGAACTATGAAGCTGCAAAATGAGGACTCAATAATGGTACTCTGTGCCCAAAAGCCACCATCCTATGGGCTCAGGATAAACAGTCACTCTGCACTCAACTCCATTCCAGCTCCCTTAACATTTTCCATGACTGTTTTAATGGCTGAAACCACCAGACATTGACATGCACTCATCACTTTCACTGCAGTTGCTTCACATACATATTAAGAAGGATCAGGAAATAGAATTGGTGAAATGTAACAGGCAAAGAATTAGCGAGCATTTGAGTTCTTTACCAAAAATTAAATTCTAATTATTTAACCAATATAACCACATCTGTCCCACTAATGACATCTTCTACCTGCCAACTGAAACTACTTTTAAAAAATTATTTGTTATCAGTACTTAAGTTTTGCCCACATGTATTGCATACCACATGGATGCAGGGCCTGAAGAGGAGGCTGGAACCCCTGGAACTGAACCTGGGCCTCCGAAAGGCTCTTAACTACTCAGGCAGTGTCTCCAGGCCCTGCATTAAAACTACGTCAGTGAACAACTTTACTTCAGATTTTCAACACAGCCTTAATGAGACAAGGAAATGTTTGGCTTCCTTGGGAAAGAAAACAATACTATGCTTGGATTACAACCATTTCTAGACTATAAACTGATTGTGGAAAAATATGGTTACCAACACAAGCATCTCAGTAATTAAATCTGGCTTTTGTCCATCTCTTCTTGTGATACTCTCATGTGGCATGTGTACGGTCTGCTAGGGTCTGCAGAGTATTTACCTGAGCACTCAAATGTAGAGATCCAGCTTCCATTTCAGGGAGTTTCCTCCCCTAAGTAGTAAGAGGACAGCCTCAATGCCATGCCAGAGACTCCATACCTCTCCTCCCGTCATATACTACCCAGGGCTCAGTCAGTTCCTTCTCTGAGGCATTCTCACAAGCATAATGTTTCCTAATAACCCCATAAGCATTATCTAAGTATCTTAACCCTACACCAGGTAGTATAGGAAAGAAAAGAAGTTACATGTTTATCTATTCATCCTGTTATCAGTTCCCAAGAAAACACTATGTTTTAAAAGCTTAAAATAAAAGCATAGTTTCAGGCCTTGGGTTTAAGCAATTCAGTTAGGGAAACAGTTTACAGAGAAAGCAGTGTTGAGACAGAGCTAAGCAAGTAATTGCCTGACCAGCAATGCCAACAGACCACTCAGAGATACTTGGAATGGTTTCGTAAGCAGAAGACAGCTAAGTGAAAAAAAGAGAAAACCCAAAATGAGGCATTTGTCCTCAAGAATTTAGTGAAGTCACACCATATCAATACATTAGTGCTATCCCAATTACTTTGCAAATGATGTCATATGAGTGGAAATATAACAGGGGTAGAGAAACAAAAAAAAAAAAGCAGTGGGCTAGGGAGAATGGCTCAGTTGGTGTAAAATATAAAAACATTCAAGCATCCCAGTATCTGAAGAAAAGCCAGGTGTGGCAGTGTGCTGTGAAAGTGCAAATAGCTAGAGCTTGGAGCCTACTGGCCAGGTAGACTAGGCAATTGGGAAGCTGCAGGTTCAGTAAGAAACTAAAAACAAGTTCCATGTTGCAAACCTCTACACACCTGCACACATTCACACTTCCATATGCATCTATATCCCCTCCACAAAGAAAGCAATGAAATTAAACTGTGTATGTAATTGATTTAGAACTTTTTTGATTATATTAAAAATACTATCCAAATGTCATCTTTGTTATCAAATACTTTTTTAAATTAGTAAAACGACTTTATGAACAATTTTATTCTTATTTATTTATTTATTCACTGTACACCCTAACCCCCCCTTCTCATATTCCCCTTTCCCTCCTCCCCCTCTCCTCAGAGAAGAGGTGCCCGCCCCCTGGGTACCAAGAGTCTCATCAGGACTGAGTACATCCTCTCCCACTGAGGCCAGACAAGGCATTCCTGCTAGTGGAAAGGGTTCAAAAGGCAGGCCACAGATTCCTAGTCAGAGAAATCCGCTAGTCCAATTAGTTGGGTGGAAGACCAAGCTGCACATCTGCTATTTATGTGTAGCGGGTCTAGGTCCAGTCCATGCCTGCTCTTTGGTTATTGGTTCAGACTCTTTGAGCCCATATGGGCCCAGGTTAGTTGGCTCTTTTTGTGGTGTCCTTGACCCCTCCAGTTCTCTCAATCCTTCCCCCACAAAACTGTTAGGCTGTGGGTCTCTCATGAGTAATTTTTTTAGAAATACCACCCACATCTCTTTTTAAGAATTTTGTAGTACAGCCACACTTTCTGAGTCTGGGTCTCCTGAAATTTGATTCTAAACCCTAGGAATCTAGTTGCATAACAGTGGATTAGTGACCACCAGGCTATGGATACTTTATAACTAACATAAATCATTTAAACGGCATTAATATAGGGCTGGAAAAATGACTCAGTGGGCAAAGACACTTGTCACCAAGCCTAACAATCTGAGTTAAATTCTCTCAGGACCCATGGAGTATAAGAAGAGAACTGGCTGGTCACCACTTCCCAAGTTACCATGCCTGGCTTTTTATATGTGTGTTCTGGGGATCAAACTCTGGTCCTCGTGTTAGCAGACAGCACTTTACTGAGTTATCTACCGCCCCTTAAAATTCACAAGGGCTTGTGTGGGCATGCAGTCACGCATGTGTGTGCACACAAGCAGAGAAAGGTCAATGCTGGGTATCTTCTTCCTCTATCATTGCTCATCTTTTTTTTTTTTTTTTTTTTTTTTTTTTTAAACAGGGTCTTTTATTGAATGTAGAACTCACCAGTTAAGCTAAATAGCCACTATGTCTGGCTTTTTACATGGCTGCTGGGGATCTGAACTCTGGTCCTCATGCTTGCACCATGAGGAAAGTCCTTTACTCACCAAGTCATCCATCCAACCTCTTAAAAATAGTTCAATATCTATCATCTATCTATCTATCTATCTATCTATCTATCTATCTATCTATCTACCCATCCATCCATCCACCTACCTATCTACTTATCTACCTACCTACCTACTTGTCTGACGATCATGCTTGCTCCACAACATATGTGGAAGACAAGGGGTAGCTTGGAAGACCTGGGTCTCTGCTTTCACCATGTATGTTCTAGAGATGGAACTCAGCTGGGCAGCAAATACCTTTAGTCACTGAGGCATCTCTCTCTGTCCCTTAAAAAAAAAAAACTTTCTTTGTTTTTGGTTTGGTTTGGTTTGGTTTTTGAGACAGGGTTTCTTGGTATAGCCCTGGCCGTCCTGGAACTCTCTCTGTTGTAGACTAGGTTGGCCTCAAACTCACAGAGATTCACTTTAAAAACCATTTTTAATATTAAGGTTTATATATAATTACATTCAACACTTCAAGTAATATTCCAAATGAAAATAACTAACCCTTCTTGGCTTTTTTTGTCTTTCCTTTTCTTTAAATGGATTATGTCACCTGATCCCTAACCAAATTGGTAGAAACTGAACAAGTACATGAGGACATAGATTTATTCAGTTATTTTGTTTGTTTTTGGGTTTTTTGGTCATGATCTGGCTATAACTTCATTTGGAGGCTAATAACAAAACTGTATAAAAATTCAAACACAATAATTTCTGTTTACTAAATTGGTATCTGGAGCTTAAAAATTCATCTTATCTTTTGTCATATCTAACAGTTACATGAATGTTGTATGTAATTCAATGTATAAGTAAATAATCATAGTAACACTCCAAAGAGAGTCTCAGGAGGATGGAAATCTACAACAATCAAGAAGATTTCTCACAGAGAAACCCTGTCTCGAAAAACCAAAAAAAAAAAAAAAAAAAAAAAAAAAGAAGAGGAAGAAGATTTCTCAAAGAGCATGATTTAGAGTCATCCTTAAAGGATGTTACAAAATTGAAAAACAGAAAGGAAAAAGAATTCCAAACTGGACACTGAGATAGAATTGTCATCTGGGGCCAACCTAGGCTATGTAGTGAGACCCTGACACACATCCTGGGGGTGGGGGTAAATAAGGGGTTGCTGGGAAAGTTGAAATAGAATAGAAAAGGAGGAAAGGTTGGACAGAAATTAGATTATGGAGGCATTGGAATGCTAGGCTGAAAAGCTAGACCTATAACTCTATAAGCCTTAAGAAATGAAATGACAAGATGCTCTGAGCAAATACGTAGTTGATTATGGTGTCCTTAAATTTTCATCTGACCTCAAACCACTAAACAGTAGGCATCACACCTTGAAAACTTTCATTCAAGAGATAAATGAGGGTCAGTGCATAGCTCATTAGAGATATCCAGCCAGGGTGATCTACTAGCCACTGTGTATCTAGGGAATAAAGAGAAAGGCATTTATACCAGCATGAGAAGTCAGAAGTTCTAATCAGAATCCCATAAGGGAGGTAAGCAGAATGAAAGACCAAAGTCATAGGGTGTGGGCATTTTTATTCTAGAGCACAGTACCAATTTATATTGCCCCAGAGACCAAATCCTCCTGCAATGGGCATTTTCAAGGTTTTTCTGCCATGAATAGTATAAAATGGCATCTTGTTCTCACCAGCAGTGAGAGTCTTCTCATGTGTATGTGACATCTGTAGGTCTTGTGTATGCATCCCTGCGTGTGCGTGTCCGAACACTCGTGCACGCAGGCAGGCATGTGAATGCTTGTTCCTGAGAGTTTCTCTATTTCTAAGAGAATTGTCCTTTCATGACATTTGTAAAGTTCTTTAAACGATATTAATTGCTACCATGTATTGTACTTCCCTTTCAACTTATTTAACTATTACAGTAGCCCTACCAAGTACATGCTATTGTCATCTGCAATACGCACATTTACATGGTACACTGGTGTACTATAAGCAGCAGAGCAGATCTGTTCCCCCATAACCACGTCAGCTGTACATAACTAGATTATATGTATATGTATTAGATAATAATTTTATCATTACTTTTATAACTCATTTTCCTTAATCTATCATTTGAAATGTAAAATTTCAAAAGCATACCAAGAGCTAACAGTAAAAGTTGTTATGTACTCAGCACCCAGTTTCACTACTGTCTCTCATAACTACCTTGCTTCATCCACACTCCTACTTTACTTCATTCCTCCCCTATTATTATATGTTAAAAAAAAAAACCACCCACAAATATTATTTTCTTCATAAACATTTCAGTAACTGTCTCTAAAATGTTTCCTTTTTAACATAGTTGCACTAAGTTGCATAGTTGACCTAAAATAGCTAACTCTTACAGTAATGTTTTTAATTACATACAGTTTCTGTTTGATCTGTTTTTCTGAGATGAGGTCTCACACAGCCCTGGCAGGGATGGAATTCACCATGTAGCTGAGAGCCACAGATTCCTGCTGCTCCTGCCTTTATCCCCCAAGTGCTGGATAGGTCTGAGCTACCATGCCCAGCTTCTAATTAAGTACATATTTAAAAAGAAACAAAATCTTTTCTAAAAAATCAAAGTCCTAATCAAAACTCTCTTCTACATTCTTCCAGTAATATCATGTTTATTTTTGCTTTTTTCTTACAATACAAAACCAATGTAAGTTAAGCAATTCCCTATAATCAAAGCTGAGAAATGAGGAAAGGATAACTATAAACTGAAAAGGCTAATTAGGCTCAAAAACCAGTATACCAGCTGCCCTCATTCTGGCCCCAGCCTTATATAACTACTCTCCTGAAACTTGGAGCTTATGGGGCTCCAAGGTGTGAGGAAGGACACTGGAATGAAGTTTACGTCCTCACTGACTGTATGGGCAGGAGATTGGTGGTAGGAGTCAAGATGGGAAGATGAAAGGGGTTTCAACAACTTCCTTGTTTAAATAAAATCAAATATTTTAGGTATTGATGGCATAAAAGAGCAGTCTTGAGAGAAAGGAAGGGGCCCAAAAGGCCTTTGTCTGGCATCAAAGCACACTGCTATTAGCCTGTTCCATCGAGCTGTAAATTCAAGTCTACTTAACACTCTGAAAACCATGCCTGTCAGCTGCCCTTTATCATCCTGCTTCTACATTAACTATTTCTTGACAAAGGAAATTTCAACTGTACCACTGGCCAAGAAATCAGGCCACAGTTACCATCTACTGTCTAAAATTGCACCTGGTAAAATAGGCATCAGTTACCATGTATTAGAAGCAGCAAATTCACTTAAGTAAGGTTGTGTCGCCAAAGCCACAGGAGCATGCCCTGAACCAATCAGCAGGAGACAGAACAAGTTTTGCTAGGACAGATGCCACTCTAACTCACATTATTCTCTGAGATGTATTACTACTCTAACACATTAGAAACAAAACACAGTAAAAAGCAAACAAAAGGGACAAGCTCCCTTAAGACACATATCACACAGAGACTATGAAGGTTTCATGCCCTGTGCTTTAAGGATTTTCATTCTGAAGAAATTTCACATATAATCTAAGAGGTTATTTCTTAGGAAATATATGTTGGTCCATAGCCCCATTACGAACACAGAGCCTCAGAAGCATGTCAGATGTCTACACAGAGACTCAATCATTTAGTTTGCTATATTTGGTTCTTCCAGAGTAGTCTGACTGAACTTGGTCAAGAGGTAAAAGTAATGGATGGCTGCTCAGAAAATACCACATACCACCTTGACTCACAGACCGAACAGTAAAAATCATCCCACTGTTAATAATACCAAGCTACAGATCACTCACTGCCCAAAAGAGTCTCCCATCAATCTGTCAAGATTTCTCAGAGAATTGCAAAGAACCTTACCTCCCAGAAGACAGAGCCGATGGAAAAGTGTCATTACTATGCATGGCTCAGTATTTAGGACTGATATGCACCATGAGTTCCAAAACATTTCCACTTCATCCTTTCTGAAAAATCTTACACTTAGTTTGTGCATGGTGCCTCACACTTATAATTCCAGGCAGAGGCAGGTAGACCTCTGTGAGCTAGAAGCCAGCCTGGTCTACAGAGCAAGATCCAGGACAGCCAGGGATACACAGAGAAACCTATCTCGAAAAACCAAAAATGGGGGTGTGGTGGGGGTAGGTTCTCACTTTGATTATGACCATCTTATATGAATCTTATATAATGTTATGGCTCCACAATATTAACTTTAATGGTATTTGTTTAAACTATAAACCACCTCAGCACTAGACTTTACTTCAACTACTCAACATCTACCCCATTCAATCAATCAATCAATCTTGCCTCTGACATTCTCTTACCCAATAAATCCCAAATACTGGCACCTGCAGCTCCCCTGCCTTCCTTCCTTCCACAATGAATACTCTTATTTTATTCCAGACCAGCAAAGCCTCCGACTTTATTTATTTATGTTTTTTAAGTTAGCTTATTACTGTGTGTGGGCACGCATGTCACAAAGTCTGTGTGGAAGTCAGAATACAACTTTGTAGAGTCAGTCTTCTATCTTTACATCACTTCTGGGGGTCAGACTCAGATCAGTAAGCAGCAAGTACTTCTACCCTCTAAGCCATCTTGCCAGTCCTTTTGTTTTTATTTTTTCCTCCATAAGACAAGCTCTCACATATCTTAAGACTAGCCTTTAACCTATAACTCCCTATGTAGTAGAGAATAACCTTGAACTTCTGAACCTTCCATATACATTTCATGAATGATGTGATTACAGGCATGTCCAACCAAGCCCAGTTTAGTGGTGGTAAGGACTAAACTAGAGCTTTGTGTATGCTAGGCAGGCATTCTCACAACTGAGCTACACATCCAGCCCAAGAGAGATTTTCAATGGTGTCTCCAAATTGTAGTAACAGATGGTACTGAGATGGGCCTATCAGAGAGGAATTTATCACCAAAGTAGAAATGCAAACAAAGGTCACCTTAAATTTTGAGTTTATCCTTAGCCTCATTGTGTTGGTGTTAAACAGGTAGATTACCTTTATAGGTTACCTTTATATATCAGGGCAGCTTTGTGATTAGTATCACTTGTCCACAGCTTAGCCAAAGCCAACCAACAAACAAACAAACAAACAAACAAAAAATCCAAATGTTTTGCATCTCTAAAGTTTGTATTTCATATGCAGCAGAGGCCAATATGCCAATAAAAGTTCAACCATGAATGACCTAAAGCTACATAGTGTGTTACCCAGAATCTTCCTGTGGCCTTAGTTTGGTGTCTAGATTTCTGAATTCTCAGTTCTGAATCCTAGAAATATTCACAGCAGTTACTTTTGCCTGACAAGACATATTAAAACCCTAAGCAAGTTCAATCACAAGATAAACTTTGTAGTTTTGAACTTTCAAACTGCCCCATCTCATCTACTCATTCTCCCTCTCTCTCTTCCCTCCTCCTCTCCCATCCTCTCCTCCGCCACATCCCCTGATCTCCTTTAATCTTAGCATTAGAAGCCAAGGGGAAGAGCCCTCTCCTTCCATACAAACACTCAGTGAGTGCTATCTTAGATGCATGCTCAGAGGGAATGATTGCATCAGCTCGGCTAAGAACACTACTCTCCAGAGAAAAGAGCAAGCACCCTGTAGACAACTGCCATGATCCCCAAGCCTTCAAGATCCCTCACACTCCCATGTTAATGTTAGAAATTAAGCTACGCTTCCCTTTACCCTTTGTGCTGCATCACAACTTCTTGAAGGGGACAAACAAACCAACAGCCCTGACTGAGTATGAGGAAGACCCAGCACTGCACCTTGAAAGATAATCCTACCAGATAGCTTCAGCAATTATGCTACATGGATACTCAAAACCTGAGATTTCCCCAGAGCCAACAAGATGTGGTTTTAAGCCTCAAGGGACAGACTTGAAATAGATTATGCTTGCCAACGCCCAGCCATCACTAACTCACACTCCCTGTATAGGGGTAAGTTTGAAATACTCCAAGATCCTTACTGCTTACCACACTCCACTTCAATATACCTGAGAGGCAGAAATCAAAAAGACAGTTTGATTACCCCCAAACACACCACCCACCTCCTCCAGACCCCACGATCAGTATGGCTTGCCTCCAAAGACAGGGTACCATCCTCTTCTGAGAAGGGCGTGGAGGTCTTTTCAGGTTCTGTATCTTCAGGCCGGATCCCATGTAGACGCAGCCCATCGCTGCCATAGCCAGAGGAGGATGGCAAAATGCTCACAGTGATGCCATTGACAGATAAATCACTCTGAGAAGCAGGCATTATGTGACCCTTGCAGGACACGAGACCCACGTGGGTAGGCTCTGGGTGAACAGGGTCTCCTGACTGTTTTGGAATTGATGAAGCAACAGAACACTTAGCAATCCAAGAACCTGTGGGAGGGGCACGTGGAGCACTCTTGGTTCTCTCTCCCCCACTCCAGCCCTCGGAAGGTTGGTCTTGATCTCCTGTGTCAGAGGGGTAATCTGTCCCAGGCAAAGTGCTGCTCCAAAATCGGAGCAGAGTGCCTCCCTGCTCCACTGCAGTCTCTCCCTGCAAAGGCAGCAGCACAGCCCTGCTGCTGCAGGATGCTGTCCTCGGAAATTCCACCAGTTGGCTCACAGACTTCTCACAGTTCCTTTCTGCTGGGTTATCAAGCAGGTGAGCAATGACTGTCATCCCTCTTCCAGGGGATCCCAGGCCCCTCCAACAACTGATGACTCATTCTCCAACAGAAGGTGAGCAGTTTGGATCTCTGCTTGGAATCTCTCCTTTACCTGCACAATCATCCCTCGATCGCCTACCCCTGAGTTGGGAGCCAAGTCTCCAGACAGCAAAATGTCTGATGGGGGGTGCTCTGCCCCTCCCACTACGCGCTCCTTTGGGAGACTCGTAGTTAACTTCGTTAGGGTTTCAGCCTCTTCAATGACCCCAGTGCCTTCCAAAGCTTCCTCCCTGTGAGATGCTTCTGGAGTAAGGGTTTTCTTCCCTCTCCACTTCCTTTTGAACCGAACCCTCTTCTTAGGAGATATGGGAGCCTTCTCAGGAACAGCTATAGACTCTTTCGGCTCCTTTACACAGCCCAGTGAATTTCCCATTTCTTTCCTCTCTCAATCTCAGAAAATAAAGCAGTTAAATCAGTCCTCAGATCCCAGAGAAATTCCAATGTCGGCTTCATCGGACTCGATGCACATTCAAAAAAACAAAAAAACAAAAACCATGCACTCTGCCGGCAATCCCTCCAATCCTTCTCCCTCCCCGCCTCTCTCTGTCTCTTCCAGCCGCTCGATTCAGACAGCCATCTTACAGGCTCAGAGCTGCAACAAGACAAATTTCAAAGCATCTCACTGCAGTTCAGAAATCACTTGACCTAAAAGCAGACAGAAACCGGATTGGCTGCTGCTTCTTCTCTCCAAATATGAGGTAATTGGAGCACTGCCCTCAGTAACACAAACAGAACGCAAAAAGGAGCTAGAAACCAGGAGAGGGAGGAGGAGGGGAGAACGTAAGAGTAAATGGAAAGGGGAGGGGAAAGGAAGAGAGGTACGGTGGAGAGAGGAGGAGGGGAACAATATCAAAGAGGGGGTGAGGGAGCAAACCAGCTCAGCTGTGCTAACTAGCAACGGAAGGGAAGGGCCAGGTAGACAAGAGCAGAGAAGCCACAATGATGGCTCCCGACCTATGAAATGAAATATGTTTTAATCATTGCTCCAAGATGCCCAAAGGAAAATAGGAAACAAGATATACATAATCAAATTTTAACCTAAGAGAGACTAGAGCCCACTCCTTCCATTAAGAAAAGGAACAGGGGCATGAACAAAATAGCCTCCTGTGGCATATATGGCCACCTCCAAAAAAAAAAAAAAAATCTACTAATTCTGATGGCCAGTAACACAATGACAAAAACCCTGAAAATTGGTTTTGAGTACAGTATATTAAGCTTATGGGCAGGAGATCATTTGTCAATACAATATAAAAGTCAGGCAACAATATTTGATGTAAATGTTCAATAATAATCATCAATACTGCCTTTGCCACAGCTACCTATCATATTTTTGCTATGTACCAAGTACTATGTGAAGATATATAATATAATATATAATACATAATATATTATATATATACACACAAAACAGGATAATATATAGAGTCTCACAGCAGTCAAACTCAAATTTAAAAAAGCTGATTAACTTGCCCAAGTTTAAATAACTGGCGGGGAGGGGCACTCCATTTAGGCTTCATTTTAACCAGACAAATGGTTGATGTGTGTAATCTCAGCTACTCGGAGACTAAGAAGGAAGAATTTCAAAACAAGTCTGAAGCTAGCCTGTCTCAAAAATACCCGTAGAATAAGAGAGACTTTTCATTTTAGTGCCATTAATTACTAGAGGGAGGAAAACCTGCTCTCTGCTGCCATAAAACAAGAAGATATTCCCACTGTTCTAAACTAGCAACTAGACTCTGCAGCGAAGCAACAAAGAAATAATATTTGCTGCTGAGTGGGGGAGGGCAGCAGCGGGGCTAAAACCCAGGTGATTTTCACTCAAACTGACAGAACAAAGTCGGAGTTATATTTTAAGTGAGACTCAAAGATCACACCCTGTGCTACCAGCAGGATCCCCTCACCCTTTCTAGCATACTGCCTAAGAAATGAGAACACACTACAATCTAAAGGCTCTCTGAATGGAATGGAGGAAAAGAGGTACGCATGTTTCTTCTCTGTTGTTGCAGTTTATCTTTCATGTTCCTGCAGTACCAGAAATCAAATAGAGGGCTTTGTACATGCTAGAAGCATGTGCGCCACCACTAAGCCACATACATACTGTATATATGTGTGTGGACATGAATGTAATGGGATTTTGCTATGTTGTCCTGGCTAGCTTTGAACCCCTGGCCTCAAGGAACTCTGTCATGCCAGCTCTATGAAAGCTCAAAAACTATATACCAGCATAGCCCTATCACCTTTCCTGAAGACCTAAAATGAGACTTCCTGGAGGGGAAGCTCCTAGAAACCCTAAAGCCCCAGCTCCTGTGTAGCACCATCTAACTACAACTACAGCAGGTGCTTCTCCCCTAAGTATATTGCTAAAGTGACAACAAAACTGCAGCACCATCTTATGGACATCACAAAACACAGCAAATCAGAGCATGGGAAACTCAGATTCAGCTCACCAGCAAAAACTCATGACATTACCACCAAGTTGTTCATGCAGCCACCAAACCTTCACAAATCCAGTGAAGAAAGCAGAACTAAGGGAACTCTTGAGCTTCATGCAGGAAGGTACAAGTTTGACTTTCATTAATGAAATATAAGATTAAAAAAAAAAAAAATTCCCCAGGGCTGGAGAGATGACTCAGAGGTTAAGAGTGGTTAAGTCTCTTCCAGAGGTCCTGAGTTCAATTCCCAGCAACCACACGGTGGCTCACAACCATTTGTAATGGGAACCAATGCACTCTTCTGCTGTGTCTGAAGAGAGTTACAGTGTACTCACATACATAAAATAAATAAAGATTTTTTAAAAATCTACAAAACAGAGCAACCTGGGACAAAAGAGACAACTGCTTAATAGTATAATTATTACTGCTGCGGGGTTTCTCTAAGAACATTATAGAACTAAAGCATGTTTATTTCTGTGAGTCTATTCTTTTCAAAATGTCTATATGTCAGTTGCATCATTTTCTACTACAGAGAAAAACTGGTCAAGACAGGAACAGAAATTTCAGTAGGGTGGAACTAGGTTCAAATTGTTAAGTGGCTTAACTAATTTACTAAGTGATTCAGACTTCTTACCTATAAGATATGGACACTACCACCCACGTAATGGAGTTGAAAGACAAGGCTAATGATATAATGTCTGTAAAGCACTTGACTTAGTGCCTAACCTATAGTAAATCTCTTTTATTCCCATTTATGCCTGGAGCTAAACATTAGAATCCATCCCTAGCTTCCACAGGAATCCCAGTACACCTTCTTTTTCTTGGCTGTATTCTGAGGAAAGTAGATAAATTCCAAGATTTTCTTCTTAGATGGGGATGCTTCCACTACTTTGCTGAGTTAACTGATCACAGGACTAACCTGTGAATGGACCTTCACCTGGTATAGCCTATGAACATATGGCTATGCCTTCTCAAAAAGCAAACTTTTGGGATCTACTTATTCAAGTCTTTTCCTGATTTTTTTGTAGTTAACTGTTTATTACCCACAGTTTTCCTCGAGAGAAAACAAAAGTTAAATTTCAGTCACTCGTTCACTCTGTGTATATGTATGGCACTTTATCATACCCCAAGTACTAAGCACCATGAAGCACAAGGAGGAGGAAGAGGAAGAGGAGGAGGAAGAGGAGGAGGACGAACTGGCATGGTAGTGAGGTGGAGGCAGGAGGATCACGAGTTCAAGGATAGCCTGGGTCAGAAGAGACCTGCTCTGGAAAGGATGTGGGGGCACACAAACTAAAAGTCCTCAACACCTCAAAATGGGCTTGAGCCAAACATAGAGAAAAGACATTCTGTTACTGCTATAAAGACATGTGGCCCAAAGGTCCATGATTACTGTTTCAGTTCTTTTTTTTTTTTTTTTTGTTTAGAGACAGGTTTCTTGTGAGCGCTGCTGGAATCACCGTAGACGCTGTCTGAACTCAGAATCACCTGCTCTGCTCCGAGTGTGATTAAAGGAGGCACACTGCGGCTCGTTTCAGTTCTATTGAAATGTAATAATAAAAAAAATAAGTAAGCCATCATCGCCCACTTATCTTCAATCTACTGTCACAGCTTTTAGATGACCAAATTCATGGAATATTCATCCACTTAATAAATATTCATTGACTGCTCATTTTATGACAAAGACAGTGAAGGCAACAAGGCCTTGGCTTTGCTAAGCTTACTCCTAGTGCAGGGATCAAGTACAAACAAACAACAAACAAACAAACGTGCAATAATAATACCTGGCAAGTATCATAAGTCATACTGGAGTTTCCAGAGCAATTTGTAAACAAGCTTTGGGCAAGAAAAAGGAAGGAGGGCTGGTGAGGTAGTGATTCAGAGATGTGCTGGGTTAGCTATCAGCCCAAGTGCAACCACTGTAACCCCTCCCACATAAAGGTGGAAGGAGAGAAGCAACTCCATAAACTTTTTGTCCTCTGACTTCCACATTCGGCCTAGACTTCCAGGCCAGGTGGAATTCTAACCCTAAACCCCTTTCTTCAATTGCAAGGTGACATATATGCAGATGTTCACTGCAACAATGGCACTTTATTCACACAAGCAAAGGCAACACAGTCCTTAAGTGTGGCACAGCTGTGAAATGTACCATTCACATCACACTCTATGCATGCCAAGATGAAGAAGCCAAGCTACTCTTCACCATCACTGACAAACTCCACAAACCTTAGGGCTGGGCGTTTAGTTGAGTAGAAGAGCTCGGGCCTTACATAAACAAGGCTGGAGTGGGCACAGTGGAGATATAAAACATACAAATGCTAGCACATACTCTTATGATCCCAAATCTGCTGTTAATGCACAAAAGTGCATAAGGAACGATATGTGCCAACCTCAGGAGAGATGGCTCAGCGGTTAAGAGCACTGACTGCTCTTCTAGAGGTCCTGAGTTCAATTCCCAGCAACCACATGATGGCTCACAACCATTTGCAGTGGGGTCTGATGCCCTCTTCTGGAGTGTCTGAAGAGAGAAATAGTATACTCATATATACATAAAATAAATAAATATTTAAAAAAAAAAAAGAAGAAGAAGAAGAAGAAGAAGGGCATTTACCACAGAGCAGAAAGAGCAAGAAAGCAACGTACATGAAATGTTTTGCTTCCTTAAAGAAAAAGAAGAGGAAAATGCCTCAGAAGAATAAAAAGCAAAATATTAACTTCTGCCGGGTGTTGGTGGCGCACGCCTTTAATCCCAGCACTTGGGAGGCGGAGGCAGGCGGATTTCTGGTCTACAGAGTGAGTTCCAGGACAGCCCGAGCTACACAGAGAAACTCTGTCTTGAAAAACCAAAAATAAATAAATAAATAAATAAATAAATAAATAACTTCTGTGTCATTGTAATGTGACTGACTATACACATAAGGGCTGCATATGCCTCCAAATCCTTGGAATTTTTATAACTAAAAACATGTTAAAATAAAAGAACTCCAACCATTTAACAAATATTAGAAACCATAGTCTCTCTATTAAGATATTGGTACTACCAATCTCATCAGTACTAGTAAAGTTTTAATCTGGAGCCAACCAGATTAAATATATATAAATAAAAATATTTCTTGAGATTAAAACTACCATCTATCATCTCCATGTACACAAACATCAGTGTTCTAGTTCATCAACACCAATTGCAAAGACTGGCTAGAACGACTATATCTGCTAACATCTAACAGCTCTGCTTTGTGTATTTCTCTAGATACAACTACATAATTATGTGTACTAACAATATATTACAATATGTATGTACATGTTGTAACCTTAATGAGAACACCTAATGAGTACATAGACAAGTACATAAATGAATCTTCAAAGCTCAAGGCAGACAGAACCCTAGCACGGAGAAGGGGAAGTAAACACAAAGTCCAACTCTTAACCAAGAAGCTATCTGCAACTCTACCTGCTAGAGACGGGGATATCGGTTTTCGGGGCATCTACAACAACCACACTTCCCTGCTGCTCAGGAGCAGTTGGCCAACACAAATGGAATTCAGGTTTGTTATGTGTATGTGAGGTTTTATTTTCTCCTTTTCATTCTTTTTTATTTGTATGTTCTTTCCACTGAGAGAGAAGAACATGAAGTTTCATGAACAGGGAAGTGAGGGGAATCTGGAAGAAGTTGGGGGAGGAAAAATAATACAATCAAAATATATTGTATAAAAAAGTCAATAAAGTTTTTTTTTTTTTTTTAAAGAGAGATGAAAGCATTATCTCCACAGTGTGAGGCAACTCAGTGGTTAAAGGTGAGTACTGCCAGGCCAGAGGACCTGGAGACCACAGGATAGGAGAGAATTGTCTCCTGAAAGCAGTCCGACCTCCATATGCACACTGCAGCCTGAGTGTGGATGCACATACATGCACTTAAAAGTAAAAAAATTAAATCACATCATTATTTATCATAGTCCCACACCCAAAGTGCGGGAAACCCAAATGACCATATACTTATGAAGAAAACGGATGGCATCTACAGTTTGCCCTCTAAAAATACCAAGTAACAGTGCAGCTGATACATGCTGCAACACAGCTGCAGCTAAACATCATGTTAAATCAAAGAAGCCAGTAAATGTTTTTATGTATATTACATACAACATATAACATGCATGTGTGTATAGAGGAGAATAATTAAATTACTATTGCTGGGCACAGTGGTGCGCTCGTTTAATTTTAGCACTCAGGAGACCTCTGTGAGATCAAGGCCAGCCTGATCTGCATGGAGAGTTCCAGGAGAAAGCAGCCAAAGCTACAAAGAGAGACTCTGTCTCAGTAGAGAGGCAAAGAGGGGAGAGAGAAGAAAGAGGAGGGACAGAGAGAGGAGAGGGGACAAAGGGAGAGAAAGAAGGAAGTGTAAGAACATTCTAAAGCTGATGTCACTGGACCTCAAGTTCAGATCCACAAGTGAAGCTAGTTGGTTACAGGCAACACAGGAATACAAGACATTGTTAGCAGAGCCCCAAGGGATACTATCAGCATCTTAATAAACATCCTAAATTCTTCAACACATTGTACAGGGGAAAGACAGATTCGATACAACATATACGTATACCTATTTTGGATTCTAAGCCAAATAAAACTTATTTTTAACAAGCAAGATCACTGGGCACATCATAACATTGATCAGACATGTGCTAGTTTTATGAAGTATTAAAATTTATGACATGAACTATTTGTGGCTTTCTTAAATAAAAGGATCCGATCTTTCAGAGATGCACACCAAAATATTTACAGACAAAATTATACAAGGTCTGAGCTGAGGTCTGAAGAGTGAATTATGTTATAAATGAAATTATGATTATTATGAGTTGATTCTTATACTAGATGTTGGATATGTGGTAATTCTTTACTATATTTTTTCTACTTCCATAAACATGCATTTTTCATAACAAAAAAAAATTTGTTTGTAAAGCTGAAAAGATTGCTCAGCTGTTGAGAGGGCTGACTGCACTTGTAGAGCCAGGTTTAATTCCCAGCACCCACGCCATAGCTCACAACCATCTGTAACTCTGGTCCCAGGAAATCCAACACCCTCTTCTGGGTGGGCATGTACAGATGTATATATGCAGACAAAACACCCATATACATAAAATAAATACAATCTTAAAATTAAAGAAGGTATGTTTGTAGTCTTAGGTATGGCACCTCCTGCCTGCATCCCCAGCAACCTGACAGACAGGCACACCCTCAGTACGGAACATCTGGAAATAGGGGAAAGAAAGCTTCCTAGTGGGACTGCTCAGAAAAGCAACCACTCCATTATGCCCATCTCCTCTATTGCCACGTCTTCAACTAAGAGGCACAGATTTTTACTCTTTGGCTTCTAAGTTGCCCCCCCTTTCAAGGAGATTTAGTTGCTGTCAAGCTAAACAGAGACATAGCAGGTATTACCTTATACCTGTGAGTATACTATTAGGTGCTCACGTCCTCCTCATACCCACAAAACCACCTCTGTTCATAAGAGTCTCAGGAGGTAACTACAGTCCTGTATAAAGGCTCAACAAAATTTTTGCTCCTACTCTGAAGGGTATAGTCACTTAGCTCAGGTTCCCAGCTATTCCTATACTCAAACCTTGCTTGAAGACATACTGTAGTTCTACAAAAATACATGCTAATTCCACGCATTCCAAACCTTACTCATGCTGCAGAATGCCAGCATTGGCTCTAAACCAAAGTTCCAAGAAACAAGCCTGTGATTGCTGAAAATTTTCTCAGGGTCTAAGGATTCTAAGATACCTGCTGCTCTACCTTCAACCAGGAGGTGGTGCTATACTCTCCAACTAGGATGTCTCACAGGCCTCACCCCTGTGCTTTTTCACACCTGCTGAAGGATGCTCCCTCAGTCACCCTCCATGCAGCAATTGGATAGCCTGAAAAACAGCTTGTTAGGCTGGACTAAAACTAACTTAAAAAGAACATTCTTTTTACTAAAAGAGAGTTGTTCTTTTCTAACAGCAGTCCAGACTTTAAAAGAATTTGTGCCAATTTAAAAAAAAAAACAGTACCAGGAAGGCCTCAAGAGCATGTAAACACTTCAGGACACCACAGGCTCTGAAAGCTGCTACAAGCTGTGCTCCCAGCACACATACAAACAGCAACTAAAGGGCCATGAATTAAAGTGCTTAAAGACCAGATGAGAAGAGTCCTATCAGATTGGATTAGATTCTTCATACATCCTAATGGATCAGGCCCAACATCTACCTATCTCTGATAATGAGCCCAGGTTTGACTTCACTAAAGAAAACAGATTTCTAATTCCAGACTTTCCAGGAACAAGATGAAATCACAAAAGAGAAACTCTCCTTGCATTTTCATAATGCAATGGGGATTTAGGATACAATACTTTATCTCCAGACACATCTTACTTTTCCTTTCCAATTCCGACCCGCCCATTGTTCATAACTGCCAAACACAGAGAAGTAACTCAAGTTCTGCCTGGAGAAGGCAGCACAGGCTGGTAGGCCATCCACAAACTGAGCAACAAGAACCCCAGACTGTACCTGGAAGTGCAAGATAATGGTCCAGATCAGGCCCAGGGTTAGCTTGGGATTGCCATCTGTGATGTCATCATTGCGGATATTCACTAGCTTCACCTGAAAAGGAAAGCAAGGCAGTCTCAGAGCCCAAGAAGTTTCTTTTCTAGACTGATTTTTACATATTTTCACTACTAAAATACGGTTCAATTAATTTTTGGCTTAAGAGTCTATGAATTCTAATACTTTTACAGTACCACATAAAACAACTCTTATTATTCCAAAACAGGCCCCATGATGCCTGCTTTCAAACAGTTGAACCTGCCTCATCCTGAGGTCCTGACAACAAGCTCATTTCACTTTTTCTAGAATATCATATAAATGGCATGTAACTTTTGGTCCTAGACTGCTTTTTCCCATCTACTGAGCATAAAGTTCTTGAGACTCCCATCCAAGCTGCTATATGAATGGCCTGTTCCTTTTCATTGCCAACGAATATTATTCTACAGATGTCCTGCCCTGAGCTCACCCACTATCCACTGAAGGGTTTGTGGATTATTTCCAGTTTTGGGCATTTCTGAGTAAAGTTCCAACATTTTTGTTCAGATTGTTGTATGGACATATGTTTTCATTTCTCTAGGGTAAATTCCTAGTGTGTGTGTGCGTGCGTGCGTGTGTGTGTGTGTGTGTGTGTGTGTGTCTGTGGGTCTGTGGGTCTGTGTGTCTGTGTGTGTATCATACAAACTGTCAGATTATTTTCAGTGTAGATGAACTATTTTGTACTTTCACCAGCAAAGCAACCTTGGGAGCTTATGGCATTGCAAGTTGTTTTGTTAGTCAGAACCCTGCCTTGTTCTGTTCTTTGGGGGTTAAAAGAGATGCCCCTTTCCATCACTGCTCCCTGCTGCTCTCTCTATTACACCCATCTCAGCTTTACTCCTAAGGCCTATTCCAAGACCACAGTGTAAAATCCCATTCCAAAAACAGAATATGCACAGACCCATAAATCCCCCTCCTCTTCAATGATCAGCTGTCCGATTTTGCAGGAAACTGAGAGGTTTTATTTTGCTGGTTCTTTAAAACAGGGTCTCTGTGTAGCCCTGGTTGTCCTGGTCGATATGCAGACCAGGCTGGCCTTGAAGCAAGATCCTGCCTCTGCCTTCCAAATATTGGAGTGCTGGGATCAAAAGTGTGTGTTATTTGTTTGAACATTCATTCATTCATTCTGAGTGTTTCACCTATATCATGTATGTCCGTTGTCCATGGAGGCCAGAAGAGGGGTATCTAGAACTCTAGAAACTGGAGTTATAAGGTAGCATGTGGGTGCTAGAAACATAACATAGGTCCTCTGAAAGAGCAACACATACTCTTAACCACTGAGCCATCTTTCAGATCTAAAACTGATGATTCTTTTTTTTCCTTTTAAAAGATTTATTTATTTTTATGAGCTGTCTTCAGACACACACCAGAAGAGGCATTAGACTCCATCACAGATGGTTGTGAGCCACCATATGGTTGCTGGGAACTGAACTCAGACCTCTAGAAGAGCAGTCAATGCTCTTAACCACTGAGCCATCTCTCCAAACTGAGGATTCTTAATTAAGCTGTAGACTTTTAAAACAGAGTGTGCTGAGCAAGCCATTTAATTCAGCCCATTGGTCTTTTCTGTCATTCTCTGGCAGAGTTTCTGTTACTTGTAACAAGCTGGAAGGGGAGGAGGTCTGTGCTCTGTCTCTTCCACTGAACTATCTTAAAGGACCTCTGTTACCTCCACTCAGAGGTTATACTAAAACTCGGCTGGGAAAGCGCTTTCCTTCTGTGTATCTAGGTTCTAATCTCTGGGGGGGTGTAGAGGTGGGAGAGCCTGGGAGTTGCGATTTCCTAGTCACCAGTCACTTACTCACTGACCTGGAGCTGCCATGAGGGCAGAACCAGTTGAGTCCATATTCCACAGTCCCACCCCTTTCCCTGAGATGTCAGCTGCCTAGGGCAGATAATTCCCTCAATAATTCCCTCAATGGCCTTAGCACCTGACCCTTAACTTTCTGTTCCTACCATAGTGTCTGCCATCCTTCTTAAAATCTTAGCCCTTGCATCCATGACTCAGATGCCACCCTATTTGTAGCTTGCTTGACTTCTCATTTCTGAAGATCCTTTGGTAACCTGTACAACTATAGCTTAGGCCCCCCTGTTCTAATGATCTCTGTCCTTCTAAGTCTATTATGGTTATTACTTGCCCACACGTAGCTTCTACTATAGTAATCAATCTCTGTCTCCATTTGCACTTCTAGCTAATCAATTCTTATTTTGGCTTGTCTGGCTAGACTCCTTTCAGGTTTTCCTAACTCAACATACAGACATTCTCACAAGTATCCCAACAGCCTCCATTTCTCTTGCCATTCATTATTAAATTCTTTAAAAATATCTTCATCAATTAGACCACTTGATATGATGAGTACTGAAGCTAAAAAATGTTAGGAACATGTTCCCTGTCCTTAAGGAATCTGAGTACAGGTTAATGGGACTAATGGGGAATTAGCAATACAGTAATAAATGTTACATTCATACATCATTGTGGAAGCACTAAGGGCATTTTCCCAAGTTAATTAGACTAAAAAAATATGCATACCATATAATGTCATGTTGACTCTTAGTGTTGCTGGGCAATCCAAGCTACATCAAATTTTTTCCACACAGTTCACACTGGGGAGCTGGGCCCTCCGATCCCCTCATCTACCTTCTTCCCTACCACAAGTCAGCCACATCTTCACCCCTCTTTCTGTCCTTCTTCCTGTAACTCAGAACAAGAGGCAGGTCTTTTCCCTTTCACTGGCCAACCTTGGTAGTACACGCTTAAAGTCTCAGCATCCAAAAGGCAGAGGCAGGTAGATCCAAAAGCTCAAGGCTAGCCCTGTCTAATTAGAGAGTTCCAGGCCAGCTAGAGCTACACAATAAGACCCTCTCTCTAAATTAATAAGCCACACCAATTGCATGATTGGTTCTTATCCCTTGGTCCCTGGTTGTTGGTCCCACTGATTAGGAGCCCTGAGAGGATAGAGGGTATAGAGACCATCACTGACTGAAGAAGGGCACTAACCCACATGACAGGAGACTGGAGTTCAAATCCTAGCTCTGCTCTAACCCCTATGATCTGGGCCAGGTCACTTCAGATAGCCTGCTCTAATTCTCTTCTGTTCAGATCACTGGAGACAATGGATTCTTGGGGCTCTATGAAGTCTTCTAAAATGAGTATTTTAAGACTCTTCTAGCTCTTTGGTTTACTTGGGTGGGTTCTGTTTGTTCATTTGTTTTCAGTCCTTGCTTATTTTGTTTTGTTTTGTCTTGTTATGTAGCCTAGCCTGGGCTCAACCTCATGACTCTCCTGTCTCAGCTTCCCAACTGCTGCATTATAGACAAGGACCACTGCACACAGCTCTTAATCCTCCTGATAATTTTCAGTCTTTTTCCTTTTATTGGCTTCTCCTTTGCCTGAAAACCTCTTGCTGTTTACCTTATATAGAAAGAGAACAATGGGTTTTTTCCCCTTTGATGTCTAGATCTACTATACTCCAAATACTTTTCTACTCTCCAAAAACCATTCTCTTGGCCAGACTTGGTAGTGCACTTCTATAATCCCAGTACTTAGAAAGCTGAGACAGAAACACCTAGAGTTTGAGACCAGACTGAACTATAAGGCTAGACCTTGCCTCAAAATAATAGAGCTGGGTGTAGTGGCATTCATCTTTAGTCTCAGCACTCTGGAGGCATAGGCAAACACATCTGTAAACTTGAAGCTAGCCTGGTCTACATAAGTTTCAGGCCAGCTAGAGCTACATAGTGAGACCTTCTTTTAAGAAGGGGGAGGAAGAAGAGGAGGAGGAGAATGAATAAATAAATACATAAATAGTCATTCCCTTAAGTCACTACTAAGGGGTTGGCTAAGTGAGAGTCCTTGCCTAGTGAGCATATGGCCTTGGATTCAATCCTCAGAACCATGGAAGTAATCACAGCATGAGTTAGACATTTCTCTCAGATGTGACATGTCTGAGAAATATACCAGACATCCCTTGTCCCATTTTATGAATGTGCAGCATTTTGTTATATGGTGTGGGTTTTTTCCATATTCTTCACAGGTTTCTTACACGTTTTATGCCGTACCCCAACCCTCAGGATCTATCTTTTAGTTTAATCGTTATTCATGAACACTGATCCTCTCAAAAAAAAAGCACAAGTTCTATGTAAGGATGAAGAGTCAGAACCAAAATCCATCAGATGTTCTTACCTGCCGCTGCTTTAGGAAGTCCAGGGCAATCTGTACATTCTGCAGCCTGTGAAAACGCATCCTGCCCTTCTCTCTGGGCTGCAAGGAAGAAAAGGGATGTTAATTTTAGCTATGGTAATTTACCTCTACACAGCCTTTCCTCCTTGACAGCAAGGACTAAAAGAACATACAGAACTGCTCATGGCTGAAGCCAAGCGTGGGAGCATTAAATGAAACACCTTGAAGAACAGAGCCTGCATGTGCCCAGCAAGCTCTCAGAGCTGACAATGCCTGCACACCACTCTACATCACACAAACCCACAAGCTTATCTGAGTCTAATACTGCATCAGTCACCTCTGCACAGGCTCTTCTGTGTGTAGCTGAGGTTGATTTGGGGTGTGAGGATAACAGGAACATAACATAACATAGAACAGGAACATAACATAGAGTATAGCTCTATGACTCTTAAAATCACAATTATCTACACTGCAGGGGAAAGGCAGAAAGTCTAACTGCATAATTAGTAATGGGTGGAACCAACCTCAGCATTAACCTGGCCAGAGAAGGGTAACTCTAGGAAGGAAAATTTAAATACAGAATGGAGTTGCAGGTGCTCAAGAAAAGTGAAAAAATTCCAAAATGGATGACAGAATCTAGGAAGTAATCATCTCTCAAGGAGGTGACTGTCACTGTAGGAAAGCTGCTGAAACCCAAATGAAATTCTCAGAGCAATAAAATCATAATGGTGATACCTATTTAAGAATCACAAATGAAACTGTTTCTGCTATTTAATCCTTGGATCATACTACAAAGTGAAGCAAAGCAAAGCCACCTCCATCTGGTAACTGTCAGCTGGCCCAAGGCTCAGCCATGCCTATAGGGAGTTGAACAAAATATGCCTGCCTAGCAAGTGCTGTAAGAACAGGTATCTGATCTCACAACTCCTGCAGTACTACTTGATTTTTCTAAAGCTGAGACTGAAATATCACCCTTATCAGATTACACCCAATTCATTTGTAAATATTAAATTGGCACTGCTAATTAAAGGTCAAACAAATGTAAGGTATTTCTGTGGTAGGATTTGCAATAAGGTAATCTTATAAGAGCCAAAAAATAGCCCAACACATGGAGAGGGATGAGAGTGCCCCTCTGGGTACACTCCAGCATTTCTAAACAATGTTCTCCAGATGGGATAATTTGCAGAGATACCAACGCCTCTCTGTGTAATGAGATAAATTCTTCTGTGAGCTTTAGGGACATTTTTTTCAGCAAGAATATTCTCTCAGTTATTTCAAATCAATGGAGAATACAGCTTAGAGAATGGCAGTCTAAATACAATTGTAAGACAATGGGAAGGGAAATGTAGAGATGACTTTATAAGGGCAAGGTTGGGGTGTTGTCCCTTTTCTGGAGAAAGACTGTGAGTTCTAATTTAGGACCTATCAACAAAAAGTCTCCTCTTACAAATATTAATCTCTAGTTCTAATGTATCCTCCACCAATAGTTAATTCCCAAAACATGCAAATTAATTATTGTTCCTTACAGTAACTAGCGAGATTACTGACCAATGCCAGAGTATCTCATGCAGTGAGTTTGCAAACAACACTCAATTTTGAAAACAATCGACACGTGCTTGGTGAGAACCCAGAGGCTAGAAGTGGAGAAAGAATACCATTAGTCTATATTGTGGAATTGTGAGCAATTAATTTTCATGCTGTCAGCTAAACCTTCCACAGTTTGGCAGTTAGATTCAGACAACACAACAAGGCCAGCAGAAAGCCATAGGTCTCCAGGTCACAAAGACTTGATACTTCCATGTACTATGATTGTTTTTGTGTCAACCATTCTCAGATAAGCAAAATTGCTGCTTCAGGATCATCTAACAGTAGTAATAGACACAATTAATTTTAACCACTTTCTTAGGGACCCATATTCCCTGGTGGAAAGAGAAAGCAAATGGTGACCAAGCTACTTGGAGACCCCGAGAAGTGTGGCCTCTCTGATGGCCCTGAAGTGCCAGCTGGGGTGCTGGCACCCCCAAAAGACCTACTACATCATCATCATCTTCCTCCTCCTGATCCTCGCTGTTTGTATGGCGCCAGGAGGGCATGCTCACGAGACGAAGGGTCTTCAACCCTGCTGGGTCCTTTGGCCACCAACCAAAGAAAACACAATAGAGGAACAGAAACACACACACACACACACACACACACACACACATACACACACACACGCAAAAGAGAAATGAATAAATAGTTTTTATCTAAAAGTGAAAAACCTCCCACCTTCAAAAGAAAGAAAAAAAATCAGATCAACAGCAGAGCAGAGGACACTGAATGTTCTTATTTTAAGCACATCTTCAATTCTTCATGTCCACCCACCCTATATTTGTGATTCTGCTATGATTAGAAGCGATGACAAGAACAACTCTGAAAGACATCAGATGCTTTCTGGTGAGAAGATGATATGAGTATCTCCATAAACACCCACATGTTTTCAAAGGTAAAGAAGAGAAGTTAAACGGGAGCACCTTTGCCCTGTGTGGTACGCAGTATCATCAATAAGAATGACTTTCAATAGGAAAACCACTGTTGCTACACACCAACTGGATGAGATATACTGAATGAGTGCTGAAGAATAACGTCCAGCAGAGAAGAGTTCTGATATCTTACTAGATTAATAAATGAAGGCCAGTCAGTGGTTCAGAGCACTGTCTGCTCCTCCAGAGGTCCTGAGTTCAATTCCCAGCACTCACATGGTGGCTTACAACCATCTATAAGGATCTGATGCCCTCTTCTGGCATGCTGGTGCACATGCACATAAAGCTTTCATAAAATATATAAATAAATCTTAAAAATAATCTTAAAAAAATAATAAAATAAATGAAGGCCAGATGAGAAACAGGAATTACACATGCTAGCTATGCTAACAAAGGCTTAGGGCAATTCTGACCACTAAAAATACATATGAATAATTGTACTACCAAGAGGTTTTTTTGTTGTTAAAGTAAACCCAAAACAAAGAGCTCAGGAAGCCAAGCCCCAATCCTAGAAGGAGTTGAACATCACATAAACAATGAAATCTAGTGTGCTAAATACTATTCTCTTAACACAACAGTGACTAAGAATCCACCCGAATCATTGAATGGGCTGAGATTTAGAGTGCTTGCACTGTGTGCCTCTGCAGATCTCTTTCCCCCACAGATGTTTCCAATGCTCAAATGTGGACATTTTCAATGAAAATTGCATTGCCTATAGCATCTGAGAGAAAGACACTGAACCACAAAGAACACTTGCTTCCATTGTGCTAAGATATTTGAAACAATGGCCAAAGGATTGTTATTTTAATCCCTTAAACAAAGCAAGTATCTTATTCTTGACAGACCAGGAGGCTCAGCCAGGATTCTCTATAGGAAAGGGGACAAGGCCAGCATATTTAATTATCTAAGGAGCCTATAGGTATTGCTTTATGAAGACATGCTCAGGCCCACATCTGTTAGACTCAACAAATCATGGAGGAAAGTAGGAGAAACTCCAAACACCTGGGTTCTTAAATTAAACTTCAAATGCTTAGCTAAACACAGAAAATTAGAAGAAAAAGACAAAAACATAATAGAGAAAAGGGGAGTCTATACAAACTAGGAAAAAACCTATAGGAAGAAAAATGAGCCAGGTAGTGGTGCCACACGCCTTTAATTCCAGCACTTGGGAGGCAGAGGCAGGCGGATTTCTGAGTTTGAGGCCAGCCTGGTCTACAGAGTGAGTTCCAGGACAGCCAGAAACCCTGTCTCAAAAAACCAAAAAAAAAAAAAAGAAAAATGGAATTTATTCAAAAAGCCTTTAAACATGAATATAATGTTCCTGAAAGAGTAGTATCTACAGAGAGATGAGGAATGACTAAGAAGGTGTCAGGCAGTACAAAATAAAACTATGTCTGATTTTATCAAGGCATGAGACCTAAGGCTGGAGACATAATTTAATTATACAGTTCTTTCTAACAGGTGTGAGGTCTCAGTTAAATCCTTAGGGCTCACATGACAATACATAATGCATAAATTGAGATGATGTCATTGTAAACTATATGCCTGAGTTAGAAATAAAGTGTATCAATAACTCTTCTACTTCTCCCTCCCACCCAATGGAGTGAGCACTAAAGGCTGCTGCTACAGGCAGTCTTGCTTTCAGAGCTCTCGTTAGAAGAAAGAAGCTCACCAGTTTGATGCCCGAGAGGACCTCTAACAGGGAGATCAGGTTGTGTCCATCCCGAAGGTCTTCATAGAGATCATTGATATGCTTGCGAACCTGTAAGGAGAGTATGATAAGCCAGTCATTACCTGATCTAGAATCATTTGATTATCCTCCAGAGAATGTATAGTTCTAGATAAATCTATGAATTAAAACATGTAAATCAAGATGCAATAATAAAACTTAGGAATTTCCAAGTTTGAGTAAAATCCATATGGAATAATAGTGTTTTTAGCGCACCATATATGCTTTCTAAGCTAAAGCCAAATTGATCATATACTAAACAACACTGGACAATATTCTAGAAAGTCTGAAAAAGGAGATGGGAACTCATCTATCCTGAAACCATTTCAAAGATGACTATGGAGTAAAATGTGGTTGGTGGAGGGCTAGGATGGCCAGATGAGTCCAGTCAGTATCAGAAAATCCTTCCAGGGCACTAAAAAAGATCCAAGGGCAAGGCAGCCAACATTTCACTCAGAGCACTTCAATTTGACCCTTCTTTTCCATATATTTCTAATAATGAATGAGAGTTATCTTTAATTTTTAAATTGTACTAATTGAAATAAACTAAATTCTATAACTACACTATGGTAAATACAAATCTCACTTTGGCAAATGTGATTGATGTCAAACATGGTAGGTGCTAAATGCTTTATATTTTATCTCTTATCACTCACATCTGTGAAAATTGCTCATTTCTATTTTGGACACGAGGATTTAGTACTGCTAAAGCTCACAAAGGAGAAGTCTTGACTTCAGCCTGGTCTTTTTGGCTAAGTTTCTATTCCTACTTCACAGAAGAGTGGAGAAGGGCAAGTCTTGCGGCTTAGCTACCATGGGTCTTCTGTTTAGCAACAATTTCACTAAGTGACACCAGGAGAAGACTGTAAAAATAGGAAGAAACAATTTCTACATAAATAATTTTCTAGGTAGCAAAAGAAAGTCTATTTTCAGAAGTAACGAGTTTACGCTCAGCATGGTGGTGGATACTTGTAACCCTAGCATTGCGAGGTGGAGGTTGCACTATCCTGGGCTAGAGTGAGACCCTATCTCAAAAAGTAAGCTTGGAGTTAGAGACAGCTCAGTCTACAATGCATCTACCTTATAAGTATGAAGAAGTGAATTTGATCCCTGGCATTCATACAAAATGCTGGATACAATGGCAAGCACTTATAATCACAGTACAAGAGATTAGACATTCTTGTTGACCAACCAACTTAGATAATTGGAAAATCTCAGATCCTAGTAAAAACTCCTGTCTTAAAAACAAGGTGGATGGAAGCTGCTACACACACACACACACACACACACACACACACACACACACACATATGTAGTAGGGGGAGGGGGAGGATCTGGACTGGTGATATAGCTTAGTTGATACAGTACTTGCCTAGCATGCAGAAAGCCCTGGGCTCAATCCCTAGCAGCATATAAACAAGGCTAATGACATATACCTATAATCCTAGCACTTGGGAGGAACACACAAGAGGTGGTGCACACCTTTAATCCCAGCGTTCAAGAGGCAGAGAGGGTCAGGCAAATCTCTGTGAGTTTGAGGCCAGCCAGGCCAACCAGGGCTATGTAGAGAATCCCTGTATCAACAAACAAACAAGTAAAAGCTTGAAATCATTCTCAACTATTTAGTGAGTCTGAGACCAGTCTGAGCTATGTGAGACCTTTCAAGAAAAAAAAAAAAAAAAAGGGTGGGTGGAGGGGAGGTAAAGTGACAGTAGATCACAGTTGTAGAAACTGATTTACGATGAATAGCTTTCAAATAATAGAATATTGTACTGGATCTAGACCTAAACACTTTAAAATTTATGTACACTATAATACTTTCTCCATCACTGTCTTCATTCTAGACAATGAACAAGCCAGACATGTGGTTCAGACTTAGTAGCACTGCTGATTTTCATGGTAAAAATACTTCCATCAAAACCAACTTCAAGGAGTCATACGTGAAAAACTTCATGTATCTATGGCTTTTATTTTGTATATAATTATAAATTTTTAACTTAATTTTAATAATGATTTCACAACCAACTTAGAAAATTGCTGAAATTTTAGCATTTGGCTCTCATGAGTCTACAGAGCCAAACCAGCAGCTCAACCTTCTTCCCTCAAATGACTCAATGTTTCGAGATTTTGTTGTAGAAACATTGTAGTTCACTACCAACAAATGAACAGACATGAAAGTTAGGAGGGAAAAGCTCTAGAGGAATTAAAATTTAAATACAGTAAGTTTAAAATGCAGAGAAAAGACCTCCAAATGTTCTTAAAGCAGGTGGAACTATCAGCACTCAACCTGGTCAGCTGAGAATTTCACTTCGAAGTCACATGCATTAAAGACATGGAAACTACTGGGCTTTCCAAGGTAGGGGTAGGAAAGAACAGTGTTGGGGTGGAGCCTTAGAGAGAAGCCACAGTTGGCGGGCAGCATATGGAAAAGCAATCAATAAAATAAAGGCCAGGCGGGGAGAAACTGAGCAAAGAAAAAGCAGAAGCAATAAGTGAAGCAGAGAAAAGATGAAACAAGAAAGGACAATCCAGGGAGGGGCTGTAGCACAAAGTACCGCAGGGCTCAGGGAGGGCGACACCTACAGCTGTTCTATGTTCTTATAAAGAGACTTATTATTATCATCATCCTCATCATTTTATGTGTGCTCTGTGTGTGTATGTGCATGTGTGTGTGCGCCCCCGTCTGTGTGTGGCTCATGTCTATGGAGATCAGGACAACTTCTGGAGCCAGTTTTCTCTGTCCACAGTGAGATCCCAGAATTAAACTCAGGTCATCAGGCAACCACAGCAAGTGCTTTTTTCACTAACCCATCTTGCTGACCCTTTAAAAAAAATGTTTTATGCCCCTATAAATTAGTGTAAGTTACTTGTTTGTGAGTGTATGCAAGCATACAAATGGGCAGAGGGAAGACATTTTCAAGGAAAGGATATAACTGATATCATACCATAAATTAAATGAAAAGTTAAAAAAAAAAAAAAATGTCAGGACCTGGTGACATCATGCTCAGTGGTGAAAAGCTAGTCTGACATGAACAAACCCCTCAGTTCACTCTCCGGTATCTTTTTTTTTTTTTTTTTTTTTTTTTTTTTAAGAGTTCAAGAATAGCCGGGCGGTGGTGGCGCACGCCTTTAATCCCAGCACTTGGGAGGCAGAGGCAGGCGGATTTCTGAGTTCGAGGCCAGCCTGGTCTACAGAGTGGGTTCCAGGACAGCCTGGGCTACACAGAGAAACCCTGTCTCGAAAAACCAAAAAAAAAAAAAAAAAAAAAAAAGAGTTCAAGAATACTCTCTGCTCTTCCAGAAGACCTGAGTTTAATTACTAGCACCATGTAAGGTGGCTTACAACCACCTAGACTCCAGCTCCCAGGGATCCAATGACTTCTTCTGGTATTACTATCCACATGTGGCACACTGGCACACACACACACACACAAATAAAAATAGAACTTTTATAAAGGCTAGAAAATAATTAATAGTTGATTATGAAAAGGCACAACTGAATCAAAGAAGAGATTTATTATTTTTAATCACATTTTTGACAGGCATAGTGGCAGACATCTATAATCCCAACACTCAGGAAGTAAAAACAGGAAGATGAGGCAGTTGAAGACCAACATAGACTAGAGGAACTTTGTATCAAAAACTACACTGTTCATGCCTTTCCACTAAAAAAAAAAAATCCTCACACCTTTAACTTGGTATACATGATTCTTCTTTTAGGCTTGTTTTGTCTTTGAAATGGAGTCCTATTACATTGTCTAGGCCACTTTGAATACCTGACCTACAGGATCTTTCTACCCCCGCTTCCCAAGCACCTGGGCCTATAGGCATGTGCCACTGTTGGGAAGTGTCAGAGCTGGGTCTAGACCACAGAGCCCTTACTTTTAGCTGTGTTCTTTCCATTTAAAGGCTTCTATGGACTCTACAGCAGCAACAACAAACAAGAGTTTTCATGTGGCATTCTCTGATAGTGAAAAACCTGATCCTCTAAGACAATGTATTAAAAGGAAGCACAACAGCTTAGCGTCCTCATTCAAACTTTGTAGAACAACTACATCACAGAAGTTGTTTTAAAATATGAAAGTGTGTTTCATATTCTCATGTCCATTTTTGAAAAGATGGGTAAAGGATATGGTGTTTAGTGTCTGTGTATCATGTGCAAGTCCTGGGGTTTCTCAGTACAATAAAAACACAGGGTCACGGGAACCTACACTTACATAAAAATATAGAAGAATGAGTGAGCCAGCCTGGTAACCTAGATGGATTTCTGAATTAGTGGGTTTCTAAAATGCAAGAGGGAAGTCCACATTGAGTAATAGATATATTTCTCTTTAAGACAAAGTCTAACATACTAAAAAATAGATGACAGTTAACTTTTACTCAAAAAGACTTGTGCTCCATAGAAGGCATAAAGTAGAGTCCAAGAATGTCCACCAAAGCCAGGAGAGTGAGAAGGTGAGTGACCTCTCTCTCTGGACTCAGAGGATGTGCTCAACTCAGAGGAACATATCTTGTAGTCTCAGCTACTCAGGTGCCTAGGGAAGAGGATTTTCTTCTTAAATCTTAAAAAAAAAAAAAAAAAAGAATTCCTCCAATACTGAGGACTCTAAATGGTAATAATACTAGTCAACTTTGACTGATAGAGGTTCAATGGTGGTGGTGATGATGATGTAAAATCCACAAAAGATTGCTTTACCACTTTTAATAGACAAGCTTTAAGCATAGAAGTGGAGAATCTGCCCGGCTATGGAAGATCTATTTTATAAGCTACCACAATTTCGACACAATCTCTGTATTATCAATATAGACAAAATTTAACCATCGCCGGGCGGTGGTGGCGCACGCCTTTAATCCCAGCACTTGGGAGGCAGAGGCAGGCGGATTTCTGAGTTCGAGGCCAGCCTGGTCTACAGAGTGAGTTCCAGGCCAGCCCGGGCTACACAGAGAAACCCTGTCTCGAAAAACCAAAAAAAAAAAAAAAAAATTTAACCATGGCCTGTTTTTCCTTTTTTGGTGATTCTTGCCCAAAGAACAACTTTTAGGTTTGTGGGCTTGCATTTTAAGTTAGGTTGTTTATGTATTTCAGATGCTTATATTCCTAACAAATATCTTCTAAGATTGGATCAGTCCTTTTACAATCAATAAAGAAGTTAGTTTTCTTACTCTAGAACACAAGAGATTCTAGATCAACTAAATCTAAAAAGAGAAGCTTTTGTTCTTACATTGACCTATTGGCCAAAGAATTAATCTGAGTGTACTTGCATAGCCAACCAAAAGTTGCCTGAGTTTCACAAAATTTTGCTCCCTAACTTTAAATCCACAAAGTTCAAATAATTCAATCTTAATACAATGATTTTGGTTACCAGTGGATCTCTCTTCTCTTCTCTTCTCTTCTCTTCTCTTCTCTTCTCTTCTCTTCTCTTCTCTTCTCTTCTCTTCTCTTCTCTCTTCTCTTCTCTCTTCTCTTTTCTCTCTCTCCTCTCTCTCTCCTCCCTCCCTCCTTCCCTCCCTCTCTCCCTCCTTCCTTCCCTCCCTCCCTCCTTCCCTCCCTCAATATTACAAGATGAAAAAGTGCTGTTGGAACTTTAAATCTGACAGCCTGGAAAATGATTTTAAAAAAACCAGGCAAGGGTTTAAGCAAAGCTCTGGCTGGCCTCCAACGTCTGATGATGCTGTGATGTGTTCCTCTGGGTCTCTTCCCCAGGCCTCTGCCATCACACAGCACTGAAGCAAAGGCCCATCAGCACAAAGCAGCATCAGTGAGCCAGAGCATTTGAATCCAAATGCAAAGTTTAGTAGTCCAGCTTGAGTCAAGACACTTGGTTCATCCAACTGTTAAAATAGGTATGAGGTATTGAGGGCATGTTAAGTAGTTTTGGTCATTGCGACTTCCCTGAATGCCTCTCACTAACTGCATGATCTCAGGAAGTCATCTCACCTCCCTAATTCTCACCCTCTTTTGTAGTGAAAACTGAGAGGATTATATTCTAAAATCCACAAAAGATGGCTTCACTATTTAGGCAGGTGGTTTTTTGGGGAGGTTATTGTAAAAAGAAAATCAGGTAAAATGCACTCCATAAGCTATAAAGCACGACTACTATTATTTAATCAAGGTAACAAATATTTATTGGATATCTCTCATGTCCCAGTGCTTGCAGAAAAGTAATATTATACTATCATGGTCTCTAAAGTGAGACAGTATGTAAACACACAGGCATCTACTCCAAGTGACACACAATAGAGATGAAATTGCAAGTGACTTAGTCTAAGGAATGCAGGTCAGAAGATCAGAAAGATTACATCCTCAGCCAAAAATGGTTAGCAGGCAGTGGCTGGGCATAGGAGCCTGGCTGGGGTATGCTCTCTAGGAAGAGGAACAAAGAGAGCAGTATAAAAGTACAAAGACTTTAGGGAGCAGTAAGTTCTTGGTGTGACTACAGCATACGATCCATAGAAGAGACAGACTATCTGGAAATGAAGCTGGTCAGGTTGAGAAGGACTCTGAATCACAGAGAGACATACCATCTGTATCATCAATTAGAGATAACAGGTAGCCACTCTTGGAATTTACAACAGTAAATAATCTTTTGATTGCTGTCTTTCCTCCACCCTCTCTCACCTGTCTTTTTTTTGTCCTGACATTACACAAAGCAAGACACATTATGGTTAGATTTAATTCTCAGCTTGACACAACCTAGATTCACCGGGAAAGAGAATCTCAATGAAGGGCTGCCTAGAACAGGTTGGCCTCTAGACATGCCTGTGGAGATTTTTCTTAATTGGGTTAATTGAGATGTGAAGACCCACCCTAAATGTGGGTAGACTGTGGGCTGGGCCCTGGACTGATTAAGAGCAAGCATGTGTGCATTTATTCCTCTGCTTCAAGTCCCTGCTGTGGCTTCCCATAAAGATGGGCTGTGACCTGGAATTGTATCCAAATAAACCCTTTCTTCTCTAAAGTTGTTTTATCAGAGTACATTCTACCAGCAATGGAAATAAAGACACAATCTAAAAACAAAAAAACAAATATCAATCTAGCAGAAAGATTCAGAACAAGGCATCAGAATAGTGTAACGGAAGTATATAAGAAATACAAGGAGGTGTACAAAGGAAAGGATAATTGATTCTACATGGGAGAGTCAGGGAAATATTTATTTAAAGATAGTAAGTTGATACGAAAAACAGCCTGAAGGAGAGCAGAGCAAAGATAAGAGAAATAAAATAGCATGCCTCACAGTTCAGCAAGAGCTTTAGATAGGAGAGGAATTTGGCACTAAGTGGTGGGAGCCGGGTGAGGGGTAGAAAAGTATGCAGTGGTCCCACCTCTCCTCAGGCTGACAGGCAGTTAATGGTTGTTGAGGAAAAGACACTTTCTTAGCAGTAGCCACTGATAACGTTAAGAAAACCCTAACTAAACTCACTGATCCCCCCCCCCCCAACACAAACACACACAAAAGACAGAAGCCAGAGCCAGTTTTACCAGTTAAGAATGTGTGTTGCAAACTTTAATTGGCTGAGGTTTAAATTTTCAGTTTGCTTATTTTTAGTAGTGTGACTTTGAATAAGCTGCACACCTCCTGAACCTCATTTTCCTCACTGATAAAATACAGTTATTAATAGAACACTCCACACAGTCACTGAAGGACTGTGAGCTAATCCATGAGAAAGACTTACTATAAAATGTCTGAATTATTGGAAACCATCAATGAACTAATACTAATAGCACAATCAGTACTATTATAGAGCATTTGTTAGAAAACTATTACAGCTCTCTTCTCCCCGCCATCTTGTCCCATTTTCTCCCCCACCTTTGCCCTTTGCCCTGAATAAACCCCTTCCCCCAAGGGGGGGGGGGAAGAAAGAAAGAAAGTTATTACAGTGGTCAAAGCAAGAAATGAAGAAGGCCTGGGCAGAGACAGAAGCAACAAGTGTGGAGAACACAGAAGCAAGCTGCCTTTCTGAGCTGAATTATTGGGTTGGGTAACAAGGGGCAGACAGATTACTATTACTATATTAATAGGTTCCTGACCTGGATAACAAACAAGGTATTTAGCGATTTAAGATGTGTCAAATATAGGAAATGCCTGGACAACATCCAGATGAGTCCATCAAGGACATCTGGGAAAGATACATCTGGGGTTTGAGGTCCAGTGTAGGAAAGGCTCTTTACCAGGTCTTGTGCTTTGAAAATCACCCGCACTGTAGCTGCCACTGAACCAACAATCCTAAGGAGTTATGTCTGATTATGTAGCCACCTTTGCTCAGGTTTCCTGAACAAATAACCCAACTGAGAAAAAGAAGTCAAACATTTTGTTTGTGTCTTTAAGCCATGTGACTCTCAGATGTGCTTTACCATCTGAATATGGACCTCTGGACCAACTCTCCAGCCCTATAAAATAACTTTTATTCAAAGTTAGAAGTGGTGTTCTCAGACTCTTAGGAGCCATCGCCTGGTGTCAGTAACCCCACTGTGCTGAGGTAGTACATACACTGAGGATGAGGAGATGGGGAGACAGCTCAGCAGATAGTGTTTGTCACATAAGCACCAAGACTGGAGGCGGGATGGGGGTTAGAAAAGCATGAAGCCTGGATTTCAGATACCCACATAAATGCTGGGTAGGTATGGTGCCTGCCTGCAATTACAGCCTCAGAGGGTAGACACAAGGCATCCTCAAAGCAAGCTGGCTAGCAGGACTAACTTTATCAGTGAACTCTGCCTCAACGAATAAAATGGAAAACTCAATCGACATCAAGCTTTGGCTTCCACATTTATAAGAACATGAACACACACACAAAGAAAAGAAAAGCTAGGGAAACATATGAAAGAATCCTACCTTCATCAAGTGTTTGTTGACCCACTTGGTGAATGTTTTCTTTTGCACCCGGTCCCGCTCATCTGTAAAAGAAAAACAGAAGAGGTACTGACTTAGTGCTGTGCAGCAGCAAGTTCCCACACCTGGGCCATGTCCACATCCCAGTTTATCTAGAACCAATATAAAAGGTTGACTTTAGTTACAGAGCCATGGGACAATGACTTCTTGTTAGAAAGATCTAGCTCATTGAAACATCTTTTATTCTTTTTTTGATTATGACCACTTTACAGATTGGACAGAATCACATGAATCCAAAACCTTGTCATTGCAATGTCTCCTCAGCACAAAAATTTGAGTGGAGCAGAGAGCACAGTGACTAATCTCCTGCATCCCTCACAACAGGCAAAAGTTACAAATAGTAGCAAGAGAGTAGTGGGAAGGCTTGGGCATAGCACAGACACACAATCTTCTCGTCTCTCCTCCTGCATCACTTTGCCCGTGTAACATTGCTCCTACTCTCATGCCCAGTACTCTATTCTCATTTCCTCAGCAGCCAGCCATCCCCAAAAGCCATCCAGGTTAGCTTCCCTGAGCATCTCTCCCTTCTCCTAAATAACAAATTCTTCCTCTTTCTCACACACCACCCCCTCGCAAAACCTCTTTAACAGAAACATCAGTTCTGTCAGTACTTGACAATGACTGCCCCACAGACAACCATTCCTATGGAAGATTTACTTGAGCAATTCCCCAGAGTCAAGTCCAGGAACTGAGTGGCAGGCCTGACTCTTTCCTATTTATCTGAAGCCTACACCATCCATACAGCACTTGATTTCAATTATCCTCTCTGGGCAAAAATACATCATATATGTGGGTGAAAACATAATGAAACCCATCTTTTGTACAATAAATATGCTAATAATTACTTTAAATTCCTATTACATTTTACTGAGGGGGGTTGGTTAGAGGGAGACAAAAGACAAAGATAGAGACAAAGAGAGACAGACACCTTTCCCATTGAATCATTTTGCCATCTCCTAATAATAATTTTTAAAAGGAAAAATAAAACAAAACCATAAAACAAATCATCCTCACTGTTACTGACCATTCCCTGCCGCCCCCACTGACACGTAGCAAATCTCACAAATATTTTCTAGAGAGTAGATTCACATCATAGACAGACAGACAGACAAACAGACAGACGTCAGCTTGAATGTTGGCCATGTATGTGAGCCTACTTGGCTCCACTGAACTTCATCAGGAACCCATCTCCAGCCACTGGCCCATATGACTGAGATAACTCCAGTCCTACTGTCATCTGCTGTCTTCACACCTCTGCCCTATACCCAGAGTGAGGCCATACTCTGAGCCCCACTCCTCCAAATATAAAAAGCAGTCATCTTTATCAGTCTACCATACAGGGCTGGGCATGTAGCTCAGTTTACAGAGTACTTGTAAAGTCCTAAGTTTGATCCCCACCACAGCATGAATGGGCATGGTGGTACATGCTTGTAATTGCAGCCCTTGGGAGGTGGAGACAGGAAGACTGGTCAGAAGTTCAAGATCATTTTTGGCTACAAAGGAAGTTAGAATCCAGCCTAGGATACAGCAGACTTTTGTCTCAAACAAAAGAAAGCAAAATACCTAATACTTCCTAGATATTCTTTTCTGTGGGGAGGGGCATGCTAGGGATTAACCCCAGAGTCTCATACATGCTCATACATGATTCACTGAATCATGCCCCATGTCTTCCCCGTTAACTATTCTTGGTCTTCTACTCGTACCCTATTCATTAAGAATTTTGAATGTTAGCTCACCCCATACTAGACAACATGACGGAGCAATCACTGACTGTCCTTAGGGACTCTCACTTAAATATCATTGTTTGGCTCTTTCCATTTCTTCCTCAAGTCAGAGAATTTCAGAAGAAAGGTGCAAGTGTTTAATGAGAGCCACCAGTGTTCCTAATTAACTTCAGAAGCTTATATGAAACTCTCCACAAGAGCAGTTACTCTCGTAACAGAACCCCCTGGGAAAAGTCTCACTGTACCATGCCCACTCTGAACCCTCTGCCTTCTTATTTGGGGGTTTGTATTGTTTCCACTCAGAAAACACTCTCTCTTTCCCCAAAACTTTGTCTTCACATCGTTTTTAGATGAAATCTTTTCCTGCTATACTGGCTGGTTTTGTGTGTCAACTTGACACAAGCTGGAGTTATCACAGAGAAAAAAGCTTCAGTTGAGGAAATGCCTCCTTATGATCCAGCTGTGAGGGCCCATTGTGGGTGGTGCCATCCCTGTGTTAGTAGTCTTGGGTTCTATAAGAAAGCAAGCTGAGCAAGCCAGGGAAAGCAAGCCAGTAAATAACATCTCTCCATGACCTCTGCATCAGCTCCTGCTTCCTGCTTGAGTTCCAGTCCTGACTTCCTTTGGTGATGAACAGCAATGTGGAAGTGTAAGCTAAATAAACCCTTTCCTCTCCAACTTGCTTCTTAGTCATGATGTTTAAGACACCTGCTTTGCATGGAATTAAGTCTCTCCCTATTATACACCTCAGAATTAACATATAGACCTTCCAAGTTACTCATTCTAACTCCCTTGTAACCTTCTATTGGGGCTGAAAGGTCTGTCCAGATCACGTTTCACTCTCGAGCTGACAAGGGCACCCATCACGTCACAAAGCAACTCAACAACTTACGGTCTGTAAATAAAGCACTTGGGTCTGCTTCTGTGTAAATTCTACCTATTGACTCTTACTTAGAAGTTTTGGAAATTTATCTATTTTAGATCTAATCTGGTTCTAACTTAATGAAGTCATGTGATATTCGAGGCTAGCATTCTTATTAGACTTGCTCATTGTATGCCACCATCTCTAGTTCTTTTTTTGATGATGCTTTGGTCCAACATCATCATCTTTTTCGGTCCTACCATCTAAAGACTGAATCAGAATCAGCTTCAAGCCAGTCTCTTCTCATCATGACACTCATCCTATTTATTCCCTTTGTAATATGCTATTTTCTCTTCTCACCACTCCAAGTAATAGTTATTCCTTAAAACACAACTTATTTGTTTATTCTCTTACTGTCTGCATAAAAGCTTCATTAAAGACCTAATTCCAAGGTCCTTCAGACTCTGGTAGTAAAAATGCCAATAACTGGAGCTGGAGAGATGTCTCAGTAGTTAAGAGCACTTGTTGCTACATAGTGACTTACAACCATTCATACTGAACTGAGTTCTACGTAAGAAGCTAATTTTATACACAAACTTCCTCAAACTTCAATAAGTACTACATGTATGCTGGGACATATAGCCACAATGGAAAAAGTAGAGCTAGCAAAATTCGGTACTACACTTCTACTCACACCAGACTCATTTTGCTGTACTATATTAACTGCCCCAAAGACCAAGAACAGTTTGATTCTAACTGCAAAATAAGATATCTGTTTTCTGTTGTTTGCTTTTGAGAATTTCTTTTATAAAAATTATACATTTAGAGCAAGGTGTAGTGTCACACACTGTAACCCTAGCACTAAGAAGGTGAGGGAGGACAATTTTTGAGTTCATGGCCTGCCTGGACTATACAATAAGACTATCTAAAAACAGAGCATATACACATAAACACAACAAAATATTTATTGTGTTACTATCACAAATTAGCCAATTCACAGATAGAAAAGAAAAAAGTAAATAGAATTCCTTTTAACCTAATCAGTATTTTTAAGGAGTGGGTTTTCTTTTTTAAAGGTGGGGTCTCATAGAGCCCTGGCTGGCCTTCAACTCCTGACCCCCGTCCCCATCTCCTAAGTGCTGGGAATACAAGAACGCACCAACATATTCAGCTTATTTCTTACATTTTCTGTGGTAAAAGACATGGTCAAGCATTCCTTTACCTTCCTCAAAATCACAATAGAGCTCAGGCTGGCCTTGAACTGACAATCCTGCTTCAGCATCATTGGTGTGCACACACATACCTGGTTTCTTTCCCCTTAAAACAATTTATACCTTCCATCTGAAACTCCACTCTACTCTGGTTTTCCTCCTCCTCTGGCTGTTCCTTCTTTTCTGCTCACTCTTTAAATATTTCCTTGCCGGGCGGTGGTGGCGCACGCCTTTAATCCCAGCACTAGGGAGGCAGAGGCAGGTGGATCTCTGAGTTCAAGGCCAGCCTGCTCTACAGAGTGAGTTCCAGGACAGCCAGGGCTATACAGAGAAACCCTGTCTCAAAAAACAAAACAAACAAACAAACAAACAAAAATGTTTCCTCATGCTTAGTCCTTTTTCTTTTATTCTACATTATAGTTTCTTAAAGTATCTATGTACCAAAGACCATTGACTTAGAGAGTGTGTTCATAAACTACTCAAAATTACATGCAAAAATTTTGGTGTTATGTGAAGGGAAGGTATATGTTGATTTTCAAAACTGTTACAATCTCTATAGTGATAATTCCCAAATCTATATCTTCACTTCAGGCCTTTAACCCAAGCACTCCTCTCATATGTTTAACTCACTTCCTAACATTTAATTCATGTCATGCTCATCTGAAATTCTACCTGTCTAGAATTAGTAGTCTCAGTTTTGATTTAGTAGATTCAGTAGTTGGGTATGATGGCTCATACCCATAATCCTAGCACTCAAGAGACTGGGGCAGTAGGACTGTAGCATGTTCAAGGCTGTTTGGGGGTGACAAAGTAGGACTAAAAACATGAAACAAAAATTAGTAGTTAGTACCTACTGAGTATCTACTTGCATATGCTTAGCATCCCACATACTCTTTCTGATGTTCAACAGCTCTATAAAGTAGCTACGATGCTGATTTATAGAGCAATAAAGCCCAACAAAGACAAGCAACATGCCTAAGATCACACAGTCACATTTGAACCCAACTCTACATAATGCCATAGCCTGATACTCCCATTCAGGACAGAAGTCAAACTGTTAGCTTAGGATCTAAAGATCACTCGTACATGATCCCTGCCTGCTATCCATTCCTTCTCACTCTCCATAAAGTTTCCAGCCCCTATTTGTTCTCACTTATATGCCAGTAATGCTCAGCAGGCTTAAGCTTTTTCCAAAGTCACACAGTAGGTAGTGGAATACAAATTCATGTTTGTTATATTCTAAGTCATAGATCTGCAGCCACTACACATATTGCCTCCATGGAATTAGTACAAACCAGCACACTAATGTCCCGTGTTGTCAAAGGGAAAGGAGTAACGTGAACTGTCATGACAAGGATTCACAAAGAACATCTACTCTCAGGGATCAGTGATGCCAAGAAGGCTTCAATGAGAGTTACTTAGGATTTTAGGGAAACAAGTCTAGAATCTTCAATGCAAAATTAAAATGTCGCCGGGCAGTGGTGGTGCACGTCTTTAATCCCAGCACTTGGGAGGTGGGATTTAATCCACAGAGGCAGGTGAATTTCTGAGTTTGAGGTCAGCCTGGTCTACAGAGAGAGTTCTAGGACAGCCAGGACTACACAGAGAAACCCTGTCTCAAAAAACCAAAATAAAAAATAAATAAATAAAATAAATAAATAAAATGTCCTTATTTTTTAAGAAAGAAATACCTTAGCCGGGCGGTGGTGGCGCACGCCTTTAATCCCAGCACTTGGGAGGCAGAGGCAGGTGGATTTCTGAGTTCGAGGCCAGCCTGGTCTACCAAGTGAGTTTCAGGACAGCCCGGGCTATACAGAGAAACCCTGTCTCGAAAAACCAAAAAAAAAAAAAAAAGAAATACCTTTCTTTATCTGTATTAGTAAGAGTTGTCTGGATTACTGAAAATCAGAAAGTACAGGATCAAAGGTAATTAAAGAAAAACACCAGATGGCTGCAGAAATGGCTACGTGGGTGAGAACACTAACCTGTGCAACCATGAAGACCTGAATCTGAATCCTCAGCACCTACATGAAAGCTAGGTATGGATGCACACCTATAATCCCAGCACTGGGATGCAGAGGCAGGTGGATCCCAGAGCTCCTTAGTTAGCCAGCCTAGCCAATGCAGAGCATCAGGCTCAGGAAGGATCCTGTTTCAAAGAGAAGGTGGAAAGCAATAAAAGAAGACACATACCATCCTCTAGCCTATGGATGCCTATGTGTGAGGTGAGCACACCCACATGCACATATACCATCAGCACAGACAACATACACATACACACACCAGGATAAGCATATCTAGCTTTGAAGTAGAATTTGTGATTAGCATGCCTGAGACCCAGGCTTTAATCTCTATCACCCAAAAAAATAGGAGATGGTAGAAGAGAAAAAAGGAACGAGAAAAGCCAAGGAACCAAGGTAGGTGCAATGGTTAAAAGAAAAAGAAAAGCCAAAGTTGGAGGGAGTAAAACAGAAAACAGAAGAAAATGGTATTTTTTTTTTAGAATATTCACTGATGTATTACATTCATGGAGGCTAAATACTCTATAGATACAGACACACTGTTTTAAGAATCCTCAAAAAATATCTTAAAGAAACTGAGGAAGGATGATGCTGGTTTAAAGTATCTGTTGCTCTTACAGGTTCAATTCCTAACACCCACATGATGGCTCACAACCATCTGTAACTCCAGCTTCAGGAAATCTGATGTCTTCCTTTGGCCTTTGCAGGAAGAAGGCACATACATGGTATACATATATACATTCAGACAAAACACCCATATGCATAAACAAACACACACACACATAATACATACTTGGGTGAATGGATGGACAGACAATTGAGGTAGAAAAGTAGACAAGATTACATAGGAGCCAGTTTGTAATTTGTATTCTCAGTCTCCTTTTTTATGATACCCCCCCTTAAATTTGAGGATAATCTATAAAATGTGGAGTTTAGACTAGGCCAATGATTACTAATACTGGTCTGTGAACCAGCCATATCTAAATTATCTACAGCCGGGCAGTGGTAGCACACACCTTTAATCCCAGCACTTGAGAGGCAGAGGCAGGTGGATTTCTGAGTTTAAGGCCAGCCTGATCTACAGAGTGAGTTCCAGGACAGCCAGGGCTACACAGAGAAACCCTGTCTGGAACAACAAAACAAATAAACAAAAGCTTAACAAGTTCAAATTGAAGCAAACTAACTAAGAGCCATAGCTGCATCTCTAAGAAAACTCAAGTGCTGTAAATCTGGCTTCCCTTTTCAGGAGAGAGTCACAGGTCTGTGAGTAGAGTTAGGCCCAGCTTAGGGGAGAGCTATCTTCTCTAGCTACCAGACAATCTACCCAAAGGAACAAAAAGCTTCCAAAGTAATTCTCTCTGCAGTGCCCAGGCATACAATCACAAGTCCAACTTGTATGAGAGGAACAGTGAGAAGCACAGACTTATATGCATTTCACATATTACCACAACTACCAGCTAGTATTTATGAATGTGTAAGGAAGACACCTTAGTATCATATACTCCTAACTACTCCATGAACAAGGGCCTGCTATAATCCCCTCTTAACAATGGGGAAATATCAGGACACAGGAAAATTAAGCAATTGTCTTAGTCTGTGTAACCATTAAGCAGGAGAGCAGCAAGTCCCTGTTGTGATTGTGGCTCCTTTCTTAACTATTAGGCCTCTAGAACAGGTTCTCATCCTGTGGGTCACGAACCCTTTGGGGGTCAATAACCCTTTTGCAGGGGTCATCTAAGCCCTTCAAAAAACACATTTACATTATGATTCATAACAGTAGCAAATGACAGTTATGAAGTATCAACAAAAAATATTTTTTGGTTGGAGGTCACCACACCATGAACTCTATCAGAAGGATTGCAGCATTAGGAAGGCTGAGAAGCACTGCTCTAGGGAATGAAGGGGTGAAAGTAAAGAAGGTTTTACCTTAAATCAGTGGAGGTTCTGGACTTCCTTACATTCCCTAGTTAGTTACTAAAAGGGACCTTTAGGCTCCGAGCTTATCTCTAAGCACTTCCATTCTTTTCGGGTCCCAGGAAGGAATTCTCCAGAAAGACAAAAAGCTAAACACCTAGGCAATAACTGCCTAAACATGGTACAGTATTCACCTCAAAAAACACCTCACTGTCTGGGAGCATGGACCCTGAAGGCAGGAGAGATCAGAATCTTGCCCCTGTTCCTCTCTAGATTTCTTCCCAGAATTCCTCTGGATCAAACCACACTAGGAAATTTGGCCCAATCTGGATCACACTTTTGTTCTGTTTTAAGAAAACCAATAGAATAGAATCAAAAGACACACTATCTTATTGACCAGTAAACTCTCCAAATTAATTAGACCACACCTGGTTGGTGGTGTAAAAAGTAGGAGGAAATTTCAGAGTAAAGAACAGTTTTGGTTTGGGTTGGGTTGGTTTTAGAAAGAAGAATTAGTTTAGCTTTATGAGATACATTAATTTCAGCTTTTTCATTTCACTGAGAACTGAGTGATTGCTCTCAGGCTAGCACCAGTCTCTACCCCACAGGAAACGTATATCCAAAAAACCTTAGACCACTCGGTCAAGGTCACAGAGCATTATCTAATGAGCTCCCCTCCCTAGCCAAGGGACCCAAGCAACAGCTAACAGGCCCTGCCCTTGACCTCCAACAGATTCTTTTCCCAAATCATCCGAAGTGTGTTTCTCTAGCTTAACTAGAAAGGAAAATGTAAAACAACTAGGAATAGGCCCCAAAGAGGAAACTTAGGCCACAACTCCTCCCTCCCCCAGAGGTGAACTCCCTAACCAACCAACTTCTGCTAAAAATACCCCGTCTTTCAGCTCTGTGCAGCATAACTAAAAGTGGCTTCCTGACACAGACAGATGCATGAGCATGAACTCACACTCTATAAAACAGCCCCACACCCAAAGCTTGGGCTCTTAATTCCCCTACATGCCAAAGATGTACCCAGGAAGTGGGGAACCCAGGTCCATTTTACGCCACATTTCAAAAGCCCAAAGGTTGTGTAATGCCTGCAAGGCTTCAAAGGAGGTGCATTCCAGTGAGTCAAAGAGCACAAGGCTATAAGACAAGAAACCCTTCACATACTAACCCATGCAGCACATGCGGCACACCAGGTGGGCGTTGAACTCATGCTCATCTTGGAAACTGGGCCACATGGCTCCACTGGCCCCACCTTAGAAAATCGGGTCCCAAAGGACTTCCAGCCAGTGGCCTCTGCACCCTCTGCAGCTGCTCAAAGTGGACTTAAAGGTGAACAGAGACAGATAGCCAAAGGGCTGTGTGACGGTACACACAGGACAAAAAAGAACAGAGAAGTGACTCCACCCACAACTTCCTACTGACCTCCTTCTTCCCTTGAGGTCAGAGAGGAAGCTCCTCCCCAGATCATTTCCAAAGGCTGGGTCCAGGTAGAGAACAAGCTATTTGAAAGCGGTACCAACTCACTATTTCCAGATCAACATAGCATGAAGGAGTGGGAGCTTTGTATGCAAAACTCCAATCAAGGTAATAAATAAGCCTAGGGAGAAAGAAGCTGGCCTTTGGATTTGCAGAGCAGAAGCTTGTGATCTGGGGCATCTTAGAAGGAAGGTTGCAGGTGAGCTAGTGAGCTAAATGGCTTACTTACTATTGTCAGGGACAGTGCATTCATTGCCCAACGACTTGTTCCTTGGGCTTGCCTCTTCTCAGGCAGAAGCACGTTTAAAACAACTGAAACAACTAAGACAGTCTCAGGCCATACGGGCAAACCCTGACACTGTTCACTGTCAAGGGATTCCTGGGATCCAAAGGGCGATTCATTCCCCCAACTTACAGTTGCCCAAAACTTCTGATTCCACCTTCTTTATAAAACAGCCCAGCCCAAGCCAGTGGCAATCAGCTTAGCAGACTCCATCAGCATCAGACAATTTGCTTGCTGCTCCATTCCTTCCCTCATCCAGCCAGAAGTAACCTCACAAAGCCCCGTTCCCTTTCCTATATCCTCTCACTTTTTCTTCAGCCAGTGCACCTAACTCAGCCAGGCCAGAAATCCCTCTAACCATCAGTGGAAGGCAGCTTGCTTGTTTGTCCAACTTGTTTTCCAAGTCCTGACTAATTGTACCAGACACTGGAATGTTGAAAAAACACAATGAATGGCTTTTTCATTCAGATAGCCCAGCCCATCTTTGCTTCTTCATGATTCTGACCCTATCCCTGCAGTGGAAGTCAGGAAAGACTCCAATTCTGCCCTCACCTCGCTGAGGCCAGCTTCTGATAAGGACCTAATCACTGCCCTCAGCTCTAGCTCCCTAAATAGAACAACTTCTTTAGGCTAATGCTGCTTTCAATCCTGTTCCTGAAGACAGGCGTGGGGGAGGGGTTGGCACCCAGAACAGCAAGGTTATAGAGAGTCTCCCAAAAGACGGCAGGTGGAAAAAGTAAACAGGAGCTTACACAGTCCTGTTACCTCCTCAGTCATCTGACAAGTTCCTTCACACCCACCTGCAAACTGCTAATAATCCCATTACTGCTTACTAAGAAAGTGCCTCAGCTAGCTCTATTCCCCCTTGACTAAGCTGTAGGCCACCTTCACAGCCTGTGACAAGGGTACTCAGTGCATGCCCCATCTATACTTCCTAGCCTAGGAGAGGATGAATCCTCCAAGAAGTTATCTTGTCTTGGGAAAAGGAATCTGTAAGATGTAGAAAAGAGAAGAAAAAGGAATATTTTTTTTAGTAATCTTTTCCCTTATCAAATACAAATTCTCTGAGCTCAATGGACTATCCTTTATCTTCAAACCCCAGTCTCTAACAGCTAGAAAGTATTCAGTTATTTAAGCTACACTAAGCTGGCATCTACTGAAACTAGTCACAGATCATAAATAGGCTAAGAGCTGTAACTTCATCTAATCACATCAACAATTCTCTAAAAGTATCCTTTCCATCTTAGAGCTGACATATACTATGACATATGAGGTTAAAAAGCAAACAAGTTATTTGCTCACCTCCAAAGCTGTGCCTTTTATTATACTTGCTGTCTCTGAGAGGAACCAAACCAGAACTAAGGAAATAGAATATTCCTCAGAAAATTAAGAAATAACAACTCCTAAAACCAGATAGATGTGGTAGCACATACTTATAATCCCAGCACCAAGGAAGCTGCAGCAGAGCAATTGCTTCAAGCTCAAGACCAGCCTGGGCAACAAAGTGATACCATGTCTCAAACCCCTGCTAACAACAACAACAACAAAAAACTATGGATGACAGAAGATTTAGAGCACATCACAAATAATTTTGCAGTCTCAAAAAAAAAAAAAATCAACATAAACATTAATTACTGGTTACGTCTGAGAAACAAAACTTGCCTCTCCTCATTTCCCTGGCATCCTGAAGGACCTAAACACATTGAAGACGGAGATAGATTTCCTTTCTAACACATCTTGAGCTTCCAAGGGGAAGATGTTATAGACAGTAGAGGAGGCTTTGTTAGGGCAGTCAGCTTAGTCATCAGAAGACCCGAGCTGGTGTGGAAATCCGACCATTCTCATCTTTCCATGTTTAACTGCTACCAGTAGATTTCACAAAGGCTCATTCTGAACAATACCTCCAAATGTGGGTAGAGGTCATGTGAAGATTCACAGCTGCTGGCTTTCTTACAACAGTACAGAAAACTGAGCCAATAATTATTTTCTAAAACACCAAAATGACCCAATATTAAGACAATGGCTCATAATCACTAACTTTTTGTATAATACCTTATAGTCTTCCATTATGCTTCCTTGTTTTTAGAGACAGTTTCTTACTATGAAGTCCTTGATGGCCTGGAACTCACTATGTAGACCAGGCTGGCCTTGAGCTCATAGAGAACCACCTGCCTCTGCCTTCCACCTTTACATGAGCTCTGAGGACCCCTTGGGTCACGAGGTTTGCATGGCAAGCACCTTCAGTTGCTGAGCCATCTTCAGCCCAACTCTGTATTTTAGAAAGTTCTTAAGGACTATCATTAAGACACAGAATGGAATTGGCAGGGGTTGGGGCTGGGGAAGGGAGCATTCAACAGATCTAGAAAAATAACAGAAGACTCAAGACATCAATAAAATTTGAAACTAAGAATATTCTCAGTATGTGAATGTAAGTGTTGACAGTATGTATTAAAATACTTAAAATGTGAATATCTGAAAGTATTTAAAATTCTAAATACTAATGGAGTGTTTACAGACTGTCAGTGCCTTCTTGTATCTTGTCTACGTCTGTTAAAGAGATGATGACTTGAGAATATGGCCCTAAGAGCTGTCTACTTATGTCCTATAACCAGATCTCACTCCCAGCAATTTCTTCGACACCTTTCAGCCGTACTCCACCACACACACACACACACACACACATACACACACACTGGGGGTTGGGGGGAGGGAAGAGAGAGAAAAGAGAGAAAGAAAGGTATCACATTTTCAAAGTAAAAAGAGTAATAAATTTAATTGTCTAAAGAGAGTACTAGAATAGCAAAGAATTAGGAAATAACACTGTAGAGGAAGGGGGTGTAGCTCAGAGAAGGTAGCGATTGTCAAATATAAGTTAGCCTGGTATTTATATTTGGGAGGCAGATGATCTTTGCTAGGAAGAACTTAAACTGAGAGGTTTAGGTTAGAGGGACAACTGTCAACTGTTGCTAACAACAGTCCATAGCTCCTATGTTCTACAATTATGTATCTTCAAGCAAAGTATGAACGTAGTCTTAGTTCACTTAGTAGTCACTGCTGTGAGGAAACACCACAACCAAAGCAGCTTTTTTTTTTTTTTTTTTTTTTTTGGTTTTTCGAGACAGGGTTTCTCTGTGTAGCCCTGGCTGTCCTGGAACTCACTCTGTAGACCAGGCTGGCCTCAAACTCAGAAATCCGCCTGCCTCTGCCTCCCAAGTGCTGGGATTAAAGGCGTGCACCACCACTGCCCGGCCCAAGGCAGCTTTTAAAAGAAAGCATTTAATGGGGGCTTGCTTACAGTTTCATCAGGTTAGTCCATGACCATCATGGGGAACATGATGGCAGGCAGGCAGGCAGGCACAGCTGGAGCAGTAGCGGAGAACTGATCTGCAAATTGCAGAACTGATTGCAGGCAGAAGAGAGGTAGCAAGACTCTAGTGTGGACTTCTGAAACTTCAAGGCCCACCCATAGTGACATACTTTCCCCAACAAGGCCATACCTCCTAATCCTTCCTAAACATGTCTACTAACTGGGCACCATTCTCATTCAAACCACTACAAATGCCTCAAGACAAATGTAAAACTAACTAGAGCACTGCATCTATTACTATATATGGACCCTTCCATATACATTAAGCAAAACGTAATGCTCATCAACTCTACGGGTCTGTCATAGTTTGACTACGCTTGGCCCAGGGAGTGGCACTATTTGGAGATGTGGCCTTATTAGAGTAGGTATGTCACTGTGGCTGTGGACTTTAAGACCTTCATCCTAGCTGCCTAGAAGCCAGTCTTCCACTAGCAGCCTTCAGATGAAGACATAAAACTCTCAGCTCCACCTGCACCATGCCTGCCTGGATGCTGCCATGCTCCCACCTTGATGATGGTTCTCTCTATGTAACCCTGGCTATCTAGGAACTCCCTATGAAAACCAGGCTGACCCTGAATTCACAGAGATCTACCTGCACTACCATGCAAGTGTGGTTTATAACACTTTTTTTTACCCTGGTGGTGCATGCCTATAATTCCAGAATTTGGGAGGATCATAATTTCAGAGCACACTTGTGCTAGACAATGAGACTCTATCTTAAAAAAACTAACAGGAGAGAAAAAAGTATATTGACTTCACTATATAGGACATTTTAAAAAATAACATAAATCAATTTATGTGTTCAAATTTATCTTACTTATTTAAAAGCAAAATGATGACACCAATTAGATAATTTTGATTGTTGGAGGTTAATTACAGTCATATCAGACTCAGTCACTGGCATATTTCTGTTGTGTTTTATTGAAAAGATTCAATTTTTAAGCCAGATGCATATAAATAAACATAAGCAAACATGAGGCCCAAGAGATGGGTCAGTGGTTAAGGGCACTTGCTGCTATTGCAAAGGGCCTAAGTTTCATTCCCAGCACACATAACATCTATACTCCAGTTCCAGAAGATCCCACGCTCTCTTCTGACCTTCAAGGGTACCAAGGAGTTGTACACACATGCAGGCAGGCAATACACTCACACAAGTAAGTAAAATAGCAATAAACATTATCACCATTTATCTGAAATAAACCAAAACATAATCTTGAAAGAGTTGAATACATTTCAAAACTGAACAGCTTCAGTAGTTAAAATTATGACCATTACTTATACTGTGTAAATATGAATACAAAAGAGATACAAGACCAAACCCTTCCATATACACTATAACCAGTTTTACACCATCACACAGTGTGTGTCACCCATGCAATCATGGGCATCTGACCCATGCAACTGAGCCTTGTCTGGAATTTTTTAGGAACGAGACCTACATTCCATATGTTGTAATTGAGTAACAAAATAAAAAAGACAATATTCCATCAGATGAGTGGCACATGCCTACAATCCAGCACTTAGGAGCCTGAGACAGGAGGGTTCTAAATTTTCAACCAGAGACAGAGACAGAAAATGAGAATTTTTATATTTTCATTATGTACATTTTTATGAGAAATACACATATACAGAAATAGTGAAGAAATTTTATTCTGGTCCATCTCCATTTGGCAAGCAATAATTAGAATATACATATTATTTTCAAAAAACATCTCAACAGACAAAATATACATTGAAATTGAAATGATAATAAAATTGGTTCAAAATCCTCTAAGTATGTCCATGCATGATTTGATATCCACTGTTTCCAACTAAAAGCCATTATCATCTAATTCTAAGGATAAATCAAACACAGTACATTCTCAATACAGGTATTAGTATCAAAGCCATTTCACTTAATAAAAGGCTTACAAGGCATTTATATTCTTTTAATTTCAATGTATTTCATTGTTGTTTATAAAGTTAATATTTTAAAACATAAAAACGAAAGTACTTAAAAAGGAATCAATGGCTCCTAAATTCTACAGAATATCCTATACTGAAGATAAACTTTAAAGCCATTAACCAATTTCATTCCCATAATGCACTAGAAAGGAAAACTGCAGACTCCAACTAAATGTTATTTTCTTTTATAAATGATAAATCATAGGCCCAAACATTGCCTACACTTTTCTTTCTTTTACCAGTGTTAAGAGACTGAAGCAGAAGCTTATGCTAGGTAACCTGCCTCTGTGGTTATCTGAGACAAAGGCTCACTACATAGGTTGGCCTTGACCTCACAATCTCCCAGCTTTTGACTCCTTAGCTCTAGTATTGCAGATGCATGTCACTGGGCCCAGACGCTCATTTCTTTCTAAGCACAAATACAAGCATGTCACTTTGGAGTGCCCCTTAAACATAGTACCATACAAACACACATAATTGTAAATGTCTGCCTCTGTTTCTGCTGATAGAGCCACACAATGAACCTGAATACTTAGCCAAAAGTTTTTCTGGGACTTAACTGGAAAAGGACACTGGGAATCGACAGGATCTAATTCTGTCAAGTATTCATGAACTCTTCATAGAAATAGAAGTAATAGGTCATCAAGCCCATCATAGCTTAAAGAGACCAGCAACAAGTACCTAAGTAGTCTAGATGAAGATAGTGAGCGGGTTAACACTGATGATATTAAAAGTATCCATGGGTATACTCCAGAACAAGCACGCTTTACAGTCCTCACACACAGCAACTCAGAACTAGCTGTGCTTCCGGCCGATCCTGATAGTGCAGTCAGAAAGCCCCAGAGTATAGCATATCTAACAGCGCTATCTCCAAAGTTCCAGTGCCATAATGATCAGAGTCTGATTTCCTAGGGATAAAACAACCATCAGCTTCCTAACACTTGTGGCTTAGGTATAGCTAGACTGTGAAAGAAATACCCCAGGAAGGAAGAGCATCAACTGCATCAAAGGACACAGAACGTACCTCAGAAAGGAGGTCACACAATCCTTTACTTGTAATTACCCTCCTCTTTTGCCTACACCAATCCCATACTTCAGAAGATGGTGATGTGGTCCAAAACTCTACTTGGGGATTGAGAAAGCAAAGTAAGGAAGGTCTTAATCCTCTGAAGCAGGACACACTTAGAGCAATGGGTACTTCCCTTCAACTGCAAAACCAGTCATCACCTCATCTACTCAGCCCCTCAGCCAGTGTCACAGAACAGGAAGGAGTCTGGCGCTCCCTCTGTCTCTCTCTGTCTCTCTCTGTCTCTGTCTCTCTCTGTGTCTCTGTCTCTGTCTCTCTCTCTCTGTCTCTCTCCTCTCTTCCCTCCCTCCCCTCTCCCTGTATCAACCCCCTCCATCCCCTGACAGCCCAACAGTTGAAGGGTGCACTGGCCCTTTAAGGCAAACAAGCAAGTGGGAAGATCTCTCTGCTTTACCCCACCCTAGGAGCCCCACAGAAGGTTAAAGAAGGGAGACACCACTTAGTTACCTGCTCTGTCTCTGGCACATCTCTTCCAGTACAGAATACCAGCAATTCCAAGAATGTGAGTCAAAATAAAGATGGTTGGCGGCAAATAAGATGAATCTAAAAGAGGCATTTCCAGGCCTGTCTTTTCTCCTTCTTTGAGTGAGCCACAGGCGGAGCCCAGTGCTGCCTCTGGATGCCTTTCTCCTGAGCTTATGCTGCCCCTTACTATCAGCTCAGCGACAGAGGCAGATGCCCAGGCTTAATGTGGTCAGAAACTTCCTGGCAGCTTCTTCCATCTCGCCTCTGAGCTTTTTTCAGCAAACTACTGGGACTAAAACTACAGCGTGTCTCAGACAAAGCCCAGAAAACAACGGGTTGGCGGGGGAGGGGAAAGGGAAGGAGGAAGAAGAGTGAAAAAGAGGCCGAAGACAGTGTCGAGCTGACTCAAACCTCTATCTTTGGCATCCTCTGGTCTGCTTAAACAAACCTCAGACCTTTCTACAAGAGGAGAGGGTTGTCAGAGGACCAGAGGACGTCACACTCTGAACTTTCCATTCTCCGCCTGGTTGGAATGCCAAACTTCAGGATGTAGCCAGAAGAAAAGAGTCACAGAAGCACTGGAGAAACTCAAGCAGGGAGGAGGCAAAGTACACAGGGGCCTTGCACAGCCAGAGAGCAAGCCTTGCACAGCCACAACCCTAGAGGAGAGTATGGAAAGGAGGCTGCACACAGGCCCGGGTCACAGACCTGAGCACTGGGTATCCAGGGGAGCAAGCTGCTCTACAAGTACAGCCGGCACTTTTCAGGGGTTGAGGAGAAAAAAAAAAAAAAACCTAAAACCTTCCATCAGCTATGGGGGGTGGGGAGGAGGGTGGTAGGGGTGAGGGCATTGGATGGGCATCAGGAACTAAAAGATAGCAGAAAATCAAACTTACAGACCTGATGTGGGTACTGTAGCAGCTACTGAATCTGTACCACTACTCACCAGCCAGATGGGCTCAAATGAAAAACCTCAAGGATTCCAAGTTCTGGCAAGGACTGGGGAGGTATAAACTACAACAACCACTTCAGAAAAGAGTTAAGCAAATTTTTGTGAAGTTAACCATACAAATACAAGCAAACTTGCTGAGAACAATCTCACAAAATGAAAACAAAGGTCCACACAGAGACCTGTATATGAATATTAAATTACCAACATTATACAAAATAATAACTCAAATGTTATAATGGTGAATTCTTTTTTTTTTTTTTTTTTTTTTTTTTTTTTTTTTTTTTTTTTTTTGGTTTAAGACAGGTCTCGTGTACCGGCTGGCTGGAACTCACTCGTAGACCAGTGTCAATCAAGATACTGCTCTGCCTCCAGTGCTGGGATTAAAGCGTGGCACCACGCCCGCAAATTGGACAACCAATATAGTGTGCTAAAGAGTTCTCTGCAATAAGAAGAAAGCTAGAGATATATTCAAGTGTTGTATGTCTGCATGTGAGAGAAGTCAAACACAAAAGGCTACATACAACAGAAAACAATAGAAATAAAAGCAAAAGAGATGGGCCACACTACAAGAAGCTGGCTCAAGAAAGCTATGGGGTGCTGGCAGTGTTCTATATATCATAATAGTGGTTCTGCTTTCATCTGTTCAAATACAGTAAACTGCACATCAGAAAGTGTGAGTTGTATGGCACATGTTATCATTGACAAACCTAATAAATACAGTTAAGGCTAGTAAGAAGTTTACACAATCTAAATTAAATGAACTAACCACTACCTCTCTCAAAATAGTATTTTACAAAGTGCAGTATGGACATACACAGTAACACTTGCTCCCAACAGCTGAGAGTACACCTACTGTCCTCTGCAGCACTTACCATCCTTCACTCAGGAACAACCATTTCTATCAAACTTTAGCTACTACATCGAGTTCTCATGAATATTTAAAAATGCAAATCAGTCAAGTGTGATGGTCCACACCTGCAATCTCAGGATACATAACACTAAGGCAGGAGAATCAGGAGTTTGCAGTTAGCCTGGGCTACAGCATGAGATCCCATTTACTTAAAGGGGGAGGGGAGGGCTGCTTTATACATCTGTTGCCCTATTATTTCCCTAGTAAAAGGAAAGACTTTAATCTACTGCCCAAAATGATATTTAATGTGCTTTGATGGAGGAACAAATACACAGGAGCTTTTAAATTCAGCATTATCCATAATTGTGTGTTCCTCTGTATTTCTCCACCTGGTGTGACTGCTTCATGCCTGTAGGAAAGAATGGGGGTGGAGGATGCGGGCTGTGGGAGAGCTGGAGAGATGGTTCAGCGGTTCTGAGGGTGTACTGCTCTTGCAAGTTTGGTTCCCAATATCCCTATCAGGTGGTTCAAAAACACCTAGAACTCTAGCTTCAAGGGAATCAGATAGCTTCCATGGGTACTGTGCACATGTGTCACACATACATATGAATAAATAATAAAAAAAAACTTTTAAAAGTTTAATGTGCATTGGTGTTCTGCCTCCATGTATGTCTGTGTGAGGGTGTGAGATCTCCTGGAAATGGAATTATAGACAGTTGTGAACTGCCATGTGGGTGCTGGAAACTGAACCGGGATCCTTTGGAAGAACAGGTAGTGCTGTTTTATTAAGTTGGAGAGATGTTTATTTTTATTATATGTACATTGGTGTTTTGCCTGCATGTATGTCTGTGTGAAGGTGTCAGACAGTTGTGAGCTGCCATGTGGGTGCTGGGAATCGAACCCTGGTCCTCTGGAAGTGCAGTCAGTACTCCTAACTACTAAGCCATCTCTCCAGCCCTATAAACCTTTTTTTAAGTTGCCTGGATTTGTTGATATGGAGAAGGAAAGAAGACAAAAAGAAAAAGAAAAAAACAAAAACAAAACAAACAAACAAACAAAAAAACAGAGCAACGTCTTGGCCTGAGAAGCTGCAGACAGAGCTGTCACTTCCTGAGGTGGCAAGTTTCGGTGAAGTAGAAGCTATGAGCTATGGCATTGGGAGGTAGCTGTGGTTGGTTGTTCACTGTATGGGAGGCAAGTGTGTTAAATATGCTCCTTTGAATATTAGGTTTGAAATGGCTACTAGACATTAAAGTGGAAAATTGAATAGACAGCTGGACATACTAATCTAGAGTTCAGAAATGCTCATGTTTTGAAAGCCAGGAGACTGTATGATGTCATTTAAAGAGTAAACACAGAGATGGAAAAGATCAAGTTCAAGGTCTAAGCCTTGGAAACCCTCCAGCATGAGATGTGGAAGAAGAAAACTAGCAAACATTGTTAGAAGGAAGGAAGGAAAGAAGGGAGGGAGGGAGGGAGGGAGGGAGAGAGGGAGGGAGGGAGGGAGGGAGGGAGGGAGGGAGGGAGGGAGGAGAGGGAAGAGGAAAGGAGGGGAGGGAAGGGGAGGGGAGGGGAAAAAAAAAGAGGATCCAGAAGTGGAGGAGAACCAAGAGGCAAGCTGTCCCAGGAGTAGGTGAGGGAAGTGTAGAAGGTAGCACTTAGCTTGTCAACAGTGTTCATGTGAGGTGAAGAGTAAGAACTGAATCAGTGGAGGTCACTAAGTTCTTACGGAGGGTAGTATTGTTGTGGTTGAAGAATACCTGATCAGAATAAATCAAGAACAAAGGGAAAGAGAAGAATCAATGACAAGTGAATCACCCTTTCCAGGAACCCTGCAGTAAGAGGGACTCAGTACCAAACTCACATGTGAAATGCAGTGAAATGGAACATAACAGTGTCTGTTAACTGGATAAACACTGGAGAATGGAAATCAATGGCACAGTTCAATGAAACTTTTTTTATATAAAACAAAACAGTTCATTCATTCAATTAAAAAATGGAGATTCCCTTATGAAATAGTGCCTCATTCAGTCCATTAAAAAAAAACCAACAACAACAACAAACACAGCTTTATGAAAGATGCCCTGGGTACAAAGACAACTGACACTCCTCACAGTGAAGCAAGCAGAGAAGCTCCTGGGCTGTAGTGTCCAAAGATGGAATTGCTTGGAAGAAAAACAACAATCTTTATGCAACTACTATAAAGCAGCTTCAGGATCAGGTATGGTGGCATATACCTTTAATCCCAGCACAGGCAGGCAGATCTCTGTGAGATGAAGATTAACCTGGTCAACATAGTGAGTGTCAGACCAGTCAGGGCTATACAATGAGACTCTATCTCAAAACAATAACAACAACAAAAATATCCTCATATGTTATTCATTTAATTTGTATAAATATCCCTGAAAGGATATGATTATCCTTAGATATATCGCTTCTCTACATATCCCAGGTAGAAATCCTTATCTGCAGCCTTTTCAAGTGTGTGTGTGTGTGTGTGTGTGTGTGTGTGTGGTCTTAGTGAAAATAAAAATTGATGTTTCACTTGGTGAAACAGAGATCTGTGTTCTGTCACTTACAGGAAGTGGTTAGAGGCTGGCAGAAGGGAGAGGCTAATTTTCTTTTTAGAGATCACTTGTTAACACAGAACAGGCTACTTAAAGTCACAGACATTTACACCCAGAATATTCCTTGCAAACAGCAAATGGACACAACCCTCAACCTCCAAAGCTCCCTTGTAGAAGAAAGATCAGAACTCCACTAACACTGCAGACCTGCCTCTTTGCAATTACTTCACTCACAGGAATTTAAGATAGTCTCCCACAACCGTTACCCACAAGAATCTCAACACTACTCAATACCCCAGAATCTCTTTCATGTATGCAAACAAGGTCAAAGCAAGTCAGTAAGAAGCTATGCTCTGTGTTTTACATGATCTCAAAGCATCCAACATCAGCAGACAAAAACTAAAGCTTTAAGATCTAAACTAAAACATCAAATTCACACCCACACATCTATACTCAAATATTCCTGTAATTATAAATTTAGTAGAAGGGAAAGCATATAGGACCAGAAACCTTAAGTTGCTGGAACTGTCAGGATCCAGACATCAAAGCTTGGCCCTGAAACTCTCTTGGCCTGCATTCTCCCATGAGTACTTGGCATCTGTCAAAATCACAGAGGATGTGATCTTCATATAAGTGAAGTATGAGACATTCAAGACTGCCTCTGTGATACTGAGACAATAATAAACATGCAAAGTCCTAGAATGTCTATGAGCATTCCACATACGCAAGTACTCACTGAATATAGTAAGTAAAATGTTCTTGTTTCTTATCAGCAAACCTGAGGCATTAGTATTATCATAGTCACATGGGCATATGTTCTAGAATATCATCTAGAAAACACTTAGTGCCTATGAGCAATGTATTAAACTTAAGGAAACCTCCATGTCTTTATTTGTAAATGATAACAGAACATGTTTTACTAAAGTTATATGAAGGAGTAAATGATTTAATGCACTTAAATGCTTAATGTATACCCAATAATTAGTGGCTATTGTTGTCATACCTCAGACTGTATAACACCTTGGCAAACTGGTAGCTGATCTCATCAGCTTGATAATCTAACCTAACCTTTCTAATCCCTGTCTCTCACCCACCAATCCTGCCTCATTCACCACAAGATTAATCTCTTTGGTACATAAAAAAATAACTAGTACATTTTCAATGTTCCATGCATCCTTATTTGTAATTTTTAAAGGATTTATTTATTTTGATTTTATGTGTTTTGAGTGTTTTGTTTTTGTCTGCAGTGCCTGTGGAGGCCAGAAAGGGGCATTGCATTCCCTGGAATGGAATTACAAGAGGGTTGTCAGTCACCACATGTGTACTAACTCAAGTCCTTTGAACGAGCAGTCAGTGCTCTTAACCACTGCACACGAAAATCTGATTTCTTTTTTATTTTTTTTAAAGATTTATTTATTTAATGTATATGAGGGCTCTGTGAATGAATGCCTGTAGGCAAAAAGAGGGCTTCTCATTACACATGGTAGTAAGACACTATGTGGTTGCGGAGAATTGAACTCAGGGCCTCTGGAAGAGCAGCCAGTGCTCTTAACCACTCAGATTTTTATTAGCCATCTTAAAGCCAATACTTCTACACAATTTTCCCTGATCCCTCCTTTCTTTCTTATTTTTCTATACTTTATCTGTCTTTCATGATGTTTAGTGCTTTATAATACAGCTTTAATGTATTAATCCCTCACTAGATTATTTTTAAAGTTTTTTTTAACTGTGTATGAATGTTTTCCTGAATGCATGCGTGTGTGTGTGTGTGTGTGTGTGTGTGTGTGTGTGTGTGTATGTGTATATATATATATCACATGTTTGGTGCCCAAGGAAGCCAGAATATGGTATCAGATAGATCCCCTGGAACTACAGTAACAGATAGTTATGAGTTATCATGTAGGTGCTGGGTTCTCTGCAAGAACAGCAAGTACTCCTGCCCTTGATTTTATTGAAGCTAAATGAATGCCTACATGTTTTTCATAAAAATCTCAATAACTGAGTATTTGTGGAGTAAGCAAATAGATATTGAAGGGTCTAAAAAGTATTATGTAAGAACTAGGCATAGATAGCTCAGTGGCAAAACTTACCTGGCATGCTCAAATCCCTGAGTCTGACTTAGTACCATGAGGGGAGGGAGGAAGAAAGAGGGAGGGAAGGAGGGAGGAAATAAGTGGGCACAAAAGCAAAACTGAATTCAACAAATTGTGATATTTCCAAACCATAGAGTAGAAAATGAGTGCATAGAAAACCATTCACCTTGGCACAGAGATAACTCAGAATGTCCTAGGTAATCTAGTCCCTGCAGATAATAGACACAAAGAAAAGAGTCAAGCTATCTTTATTGATGAACTACCAAATCTACCTGGGAGTTTATAAAGAAAAATGAATACATGTGCAAATTTTTCTTGGAACTATAAAGAACTCAGGTACATTTATCCCAGGCAGATGCAAGTAGATTTCCTGTGAGTTCAAGGCCAGTCTGATCTACAAGTGAGTTCCAGGACAGCCAAGGCCACACAGAGAAACCCTATCTCAAAAAACGAAACAAACAAAAAACAAAAACAAAAAAAAAGTATTTTTTTTAAAGCAAGCTGGGCTGTGGTGGCACACGCCTTTAATCCAGCACTTGGGAGCAGAGGCAGCGGATTTCTGAGTTCGAGGCCAGCCTGTCTACAGAGTGAGTTCCAGGACAGCCAGGCTACACAGAGGAACCTGTCTTGGAAAAAAAAAAAAAAAAAAAAAAGCAAAGATAAAGGAATAAAATAGAAAATGAAGTGGAGAGCTCTGAAAAAGAGTCTGTTTTTCTTGATCAAGGCTTTAAATTTATATCTGTTAACAAATCTATATTCAAATTCTGGCTTCATACCAGGTGAGGTGCATGTAATCAGGAGCTGTGAAGGGATCCAGGATTCCAAGAGCTTAGCTACACACTGAGTGAGAGAGTGGCCTCCTTCCACAAGACTGCCCATCGCTCTCCCAACATCAAGTTCTCTCTACTGGACAATGGGAATAACAAAATCACATCACAAGTATTAGAAATCCATGATGAAACACTAATTTTAGCATATATTGCATAAATTATTAAAATGCATTAAATATTAACTCATTAACTACTATCATGAAAACACAAGAGCTCTTAAGGACTAACAGTCATCAAGCATTCAGAGACTAATGCTAGGAAAAATGGCAAGATAAACTACATATTTAACAGCTCCAAGCTACCATCTCAATAAATCAAAGTATGTTTCCACAGCATGTCTTCATAGAGAAGAAAGAAGAACCTAGTCAGTAGCCACAAGGCCATTTTAAGTAATGTCCCTGGTGTTAGTATTCTGTCTAAACTCACCTCCACAGTTATCTGGCAACACCCAGGTATGCTCCGCCCCACAGTTACCTGGCAACAGTCAGGTAGGCCTGCCCACTATAAAAGGGGTTGCTTGCCCCCACTTCTTGCCCTTACTCCCTTGCCCACAGCTTCTCTCTCTGCCCCCCTTCCCCCTTCCCTTCCCCTTCTCTCCACGTGGTCATGGCCAGCTCCTACCTATCTGCAAGCGCTCTCTCTCTCTCTCTCTCTCTCTCTCTCTCTCTCTCTCTCTCTCTCTCTCCTCCCTGCCATCTTCTCCCATTTCTCTCCCCACCTTTGCCCTATCTCCTGAATAACCCCTCCCCACTTGGAACCCTTTGGTCTGGTGTTGTCTGTTCTATCTAAGCTGTGCCCCCAATGTCTAACACCTGAGGAATTTTGACCATTTCCCTCAGCAAAATAATACAATCTAGCTATTTTTTCTGGGGAACTCTGGTAATTCACATCATAAACACAGAGAAAAGATACAAGGAAAAGAAGCCTCATCTATGGGGACTGACCTCAAATCTTGCCATAAATTGCCCTTTTTTCCCCTAGAAGCACTTCTCATTCTCTTGAATGCCATTAAGGGGAGTCTGCATTTTACTCCTACCAGACTAAATATATTTTTAAAAGTTCTTCCAAACAAAATGCCAAGTAGAAATATCTTCAGTGTGTACTGGCTAAAACAGGTGATGAAGGGAAGAGGAGGAAGGAAGGAAGAAGAGGACAAAGAAGAAGAAAAAAGAACATGGGGGAAAAAGGGTGGGCAGTGGTGCACACCTTTAATCCCAGCACCTTGGGACAAAGGCAGGCAAAGCTCTGGCTACAGAGGAAATTCCAGAAAGCAGGGCTACACAGAGCAGATGATGAACCATAAATACAAGAAGTCAGTAAGTTACCTGCCAGGCTGTCTCAGAAAAAGAACCCAGCTCAGAACTTTGCACACAACAGCTAATTTGGGGTCTTAACAGTTTTCTAAACCTGGCAGTAACCCTAAATGAACAGGAAGAATTTCCAATGAAAACAGAGGTTGATCAAGACCCAAATCAAAGCCAGGCATGAAGCCAGCCTGGTCTACACAGTGAGTTCCAGGCCATCCAGGGCTAAACAGTGAGACCCTCTCTCAAAACCAAAAGTACCAAATCTACCACATTAGAACTATTTTAGAACCCAGTCTACCACTGGGTTCTGCTTCTAATTTAAAATCTTTGCCCTAATGACCCCTGACCAGAGTTCAAAGATAAAAACTAAATGAAATGTACTAATAGGCACTCCCCCATCAGTACACTTCATAATTATGAGACCCTGGGTGAAGCTACTTATTATTTATGTACTTTGGATTCATAATAGAAAGGGAGAGAAGGAAAGAGACAGGGTGGGGAGGGGCTACCAGATTAAATATGTATAGCGAGAATGTGCTTTTGTTTTAATCCCAGGTGTAGGGATGGCACTGCTCTGGACTGACTGCAGCAGCTGACTATAATTTGCCTTGTGCTCTAGCAGAGGCACGGTTTTGCCAGCTGCAGATAGTTTCTGCGACTGTGTGATATTTGGAATTCTGGGAAATTTTTAGAGTGTATATAAATGCTAGAACCCCAATAGGTGAGATTGGTGGTTGGTGGTAGTTGGGGCAGGAGGAGGGGGTATGGACACAAGACTTTGGTTGTTGTTTGTTAGTAGTCATGCTCAAAGAAGAAACAAAAGGAAAGAAATTAGATTTTGCTAATTCCTCTCTCCTCTCTATTCTTGTTTCTCTCCTGTCTAGTGTTAGGTGGTGACACTGGGAGGATAAAGGGTGGGAAAAGAAGAAACCACAAAGTAGCAAAGACCAGCTTATAAAAATGGCTTCAGTTGTAAAGTACCTGGATACTACCTATCAGATCGGTTTCCTTTTTGTTGTTGGGTTTTGGATTTTGCTGTTTTGTTTTTGTTTTTGTTTTTCAAGACATGGTTTCTCTGTGTAGCCCTGGCTGTCCTGGAACTCTGTAGACCAGCTGGCCTCACACTCACCGAGATCTACCTGCATCTGCCTGGAATTTAAGGTGGATGTGCTGGGATTAAAGGCATGCACCACTATGGGCTCCTTCATATCTTAAAACAGCTGCCTCTCAAAGCAAGGAACAGTGGCATGCCTTTAATGTAAGCACTTAGGGCTGGAGAGATGTTCTCAGTAGTTAAGAACACTGCTTATTCTTCCAGAGGTCTTGAGTTCAAATCCCAGTATAACCACATGGTGGCTAACAACCATCTGTAATGGAATCTGATGCCTTCTTCTGGTGTGCCTGAGGACAGTTACAGTGTACTCATATAAATAAAATTAAAATAAATAGATTTAAAAAAAAGAAAAAAAAAAAAGAGTTCAAGGCCAGCTTCAGCTACTTAGTGAACCAGGGAAGCCAGAGCTACACATGAGACCCTGTCTCAAACAAACAAAATAACAACAAAAAAATGAAATTAAACAAAAGCAATTTTACCATAGTTTTGGTTTCGTTCTTTATCAAGAATCTAGGCATGGTTAGGACATGCCTGTAACCCAGCACCTGGAAGGGAAAAATGTAGGAGGCTCACTTGACTTCTGGAGTTTGAGGCCAGCTTGAGCAACAAAGCAGAAATTTTAAAACAAAACATCTAGCATCTGGAATAAATATTCTTCAAACACTCACTAAATCTTCAGAGCTCTTAATACAAGTTCCCATCCTTTGCTAATGTTCTACTGTGAGTGTGTAACACGTATGTTATTCCTGTGCTAATACACTTGAGATAATGCTCAATATATAAAGATACCTACAAGGACAGGGGAATTTGGTCTGTTAGAGGCTTAGTGAGCTTCAGCTGGAGCCTACACTCCCAGCGACCCCTACTGGACAAACATAGACACAGCGGACTAAATTGTATAGCTAGGACAAAGATACCCTGTGGCTGCATTTATTCTAGTAAAATGAATATAGAACCTCGAGCATGCAAATTCAAGCTTATCTCAAAATATACACCCAGGATATAGGAGGAAACAATGCTGGTCCAGTCAGATCCATCCTTTCATGGGAAATAGTATCACCATAAGCTATCTGATCTATGGGCTACCCTCACTGGAAGCCAGCGCTTGGTCTTTGTGATGAGTCCTCCCAGAGACAAGAACAACCAGAATGCATGACACTGTCTCTGACCCCTGACTGCCTCCTTCGATTCCTGGGGAGCGCAGAAGACTTGCTGCAGTCAGGGCATACTCTGCATGCCTGGTGAGCTATGCTTCCCCAGCCCATCCACCCAGCTTCGATGACTGAGCAAGTCATAAAAGGAAACCTGGGTAACAAGTTTTAAAGAAAACACACAGCCCATCCTGAGAACAGAGACAGTTCTCTAAATAGTCCTTTCAAACACTGTACTTCTTAGAACTGCTGTGAATTCATTGTAACAACAGCTGGCAGCAATGCAAAAAAAGGCGAATGCAAAAATGTTAATGAGTAAAACAAGCCCTACTCTGAAAACTGGAAGCCACAGCTTCTAATTTGCATAAAACCAAAATCGATGGGCATGAGGCAAAGCAACCCGACCTAGAGAGGCTGGTTATAGGTCTTGCAACTGCTTCAGCCAGGAGAAACAACAAACTAGTCCTTTTATCACCATCACAGTGTGAGGGCAAGGCCCTGATCCCTTCATCTCAGAGGAAAGAAAACCTTTTGTGTACCTGCCACCCTCAAAAGCCTACAGGAAAGTTAAGAAAAGAAAAGCATCTCCCTTTATTGATCAGTGAGCAACTGGCACCTTGACACTCAACATCTCTGATTTATTCTTCCAACTGATATATCTGGGGTTCTGACACCCTAAAACATTAAATCATGGAGCTTACTTACTCCAACAATCTCAAAGAGATGTCAGGCCGGTGAGGAAATTTGTAGCTAATCTTTGTCAGGCAGTTTACTTCAAAAATACTTCTTGGGACTGGAGAGATGTCTCAGTGGTGAACAGCATTAACTGTTCTTCCAGAGGTCCTGAGTTCAATTCCAGCAACCACATGGTGGCTTACAGCCATCTATAAGTGTAGTCTCTAATGAATAGTCAAAAGCTTTTAACTAGGATTCAATAAAGTTACACTTTATTATTATATATAAAATTAATCACCTCAAATATGTTATATATCACAGGGTTTTTGTTTTGTTGAAATTTAGTCCTTTCAGTACACATATGTCGCGTCCGCCTTGGCCCGCAAGTAAGACGCGACACGGTAGGATCCTTCTCAGTTGGCTTTAATCCAGGAACGGCTCTTGACATAGGAATGGGGAACTGGACGGGGGACCTGGACCAGGAAGGGAAGGGAAAGGCCTGGACCAGGAAGGAGATGGAAGGGCCTGGACCTCAAGCAGCAGAAAGGAGCTGCTTATATAACTGCCCTAGGCGGGCTGGGTGATGTGTCCTCCCAGGATAGGTTAAGCTGCCAACACCTTATTAGCATAAGCCCACTCAGAAGGGGCACGAGGCCGACGCATGCTCAAAGGACTTGTTTGCTGGCCAGCTGCTTACATTGTCAGGTGCTGGTCATAACCACGGCTGCCTACAGTTTACCAGTTCCTGAGCTGGCCACTCTGGAAGCCAGCTGCTTACATTGTCAGGTGCTGGTCATAACCACGGCTGCCTACATCTCCCCTTATTTATTTATTAAATTTGAATTAGGTTACCTCTGGACCCTTCAGACCTTAGGCATCCCACACCCAAGCATGCTTGAACTCATTCATTAGGTGGTTGGCGTGAGGCGATAAAGCACACCTATAAAGTCGCCGCTAGCGCAGCAAGTCAGCGGTGGAAAACAGAGGTCCGAGCCCTTGTGCAAAGTGAAGGCATTGTGATGGGAAAGTTTATATTTCTGCCATACCCGCCTTCGTGCCTTTTTTCAGGGAGAGGTACATTTGGCACAAAACCTCTATGCACTCGGACATGCTTTCAGAGAATCTATCTCAGGATTGAGAACATCTCTAGTCGAGGCGCTCCTCGTACTCCCCGCTTCAGAAACATTGAGGTGATGCTGTAGGAGCCTCATGAGTGTACACCTTTGGCAATGGTCAAGATGGTCAGGATCTAGGGATTATGCCTGGATGGCCATTACCGGGTCCAGAAGGCTCCCCACTATGCCTCCCTAAGGGAGGCCAGCCAAATACCTGGGGGAGTGCCTTCCTTCATGGCAGTCAGCGCCTGGTAAACAACAACCTTATGTCCTGCATGGTCATGGCACAAATGACACAGAAACCAAAGGCAGAAACTACATCCTAGGAGAACAACAGCTCCCCAGATAAATACTCCCGCTCATTCTTTAAAGAAAATTGAGGGCGCCCTTGACCCAAGTGGTGAGCCCCTCCAAAGTAGAGGGATCCAGGCGGGTGCCATTCAGGGTAGCGATCTGCAATAGGAGCCTCCTGGATAGGTACTCGTCTTCTTTCGACCGGTTTCCTTTCAGGTACTCAGACAGGAGACGACTCTGATTGAGAGACTGAGAAGAGTTATATACCAAAGAAATAATATACAGTCCTGAGAGAGGAGACGCAAGAAAGCTGAATAGGTTTATATCTAAACAGGTATTAAGGTCAACCTCCACCGTTACCGGTACAGAGGTAGGTAGTCTGACAATAAAGGCAGTGTTATTCCTGCCTTTCCAGCACTCTGCATTTAGTAGAGTTCTTTGGCAAAGATATGGTGGCATTGTAAATCATAAATAGCATGGTGATGCTTAGGGAGTCATCAGTCCGGTTCGAGGCGTCCCCCGAACCTTGTGACGATCCCAAACTTACCTGAACAAGCACGTTTCTCAAAACCTCTGCGTCAACTTTACTATCTGCAAGGGGATCCAACCAAGCAGATACATGGCTAATACAAAGCGCAGAGTTTTGATTTTGGCAAAGCATACAAACACAAAAGGTAGAGAAAAGGTAGGAAGGACCGGGGAGTTAGAATGGACCGGCATAGGCACTGGCCAGGTGCGTGTGACGGCCCACAAAGGTATAAAGTCACCCGGTATCCAACGCAGTACTGTAAATGGATTTCCAGTCCAGATAAACTGGGAAGGCTATACGCACTTCCTTCCAAGTCTGTGGGCAGAATGATTGAGTCCTGGAGTCCCTGGGGGTGGACCGGCCCGAGGAACCTCCGCATATGGAGGCGGGCCTAGGGGCGGAGCTGTGGGCGTCTCCCAAGCAGGTGATTTAAGCTTCTCCGCCCCATGTTTGCCTTTCCTCCGCCTAGAGAGGGTCACAGACTCCCTTTCAACTGATAGGTTCTCTTGATCCTCCTCCATCTTTTCTAACTTTTCTTCCTCCTCCATCTTGCCTAAGTTCCCTCCTTCCTCCTCAACTGAGCTATCGGAGCTGGAGGAACTCTCTGTCTCTAAATCTTTTGTGCTAGGATAGATGTTGGAGGCCCTTTTTCGTCCTTTATTATTTTTTTTACACTTATGTCTTGGACAATGACAATTTAAACAGAAACAAAGACTACATACTAGGAAAAACATAATTACGACACCCAGACCGACCCACACCTGGTCTACAACAAACACAAACATGATACTTCTAAGGTTTCTCGTGATTCAATTGCCACTTTACCATGGACCTATGACCACGGACCTTATGACGCCGCTTTTCCGCGGACCTTGTGATGGCCCTACTCACTGGGCACTTTCTGTGACGCCGCTTTACCGCGGACCTTGTGACGGCCCTACTCACTGGGCACTTTCTGTGACGCCGCTTTACCGCGGACCTTGTGACGGCCCTACTCACTGGGCACTTTCTATGACGCCGCTTTACCGCGGACCTTGTGACGGCCCTACTCACTGGGCACTTTCTGTGACGCCGCTTTACCGCGGACCTTGTGACGGCCCTACTCACTGGGCACTTTCTGTGACGCCGCTTTACCGCGGACCTTGTGACGGCCCTACTCACTGGGCACTTTCTGTGACGCCGCTTTACCGCGGACCTTGTGACGGCCCTACTCACTGGGCACTTTCTGTGGCAATAACTATACCTGTACCGCCGCCGTTCCTAGCTGCTGAGTTCTGAATCCAACGAAGGTGAAGTCCTCAGTTTCCCCGGACGGGCCACCATATGTCGCGTCCGCCTTGGCCCGCAAGTAAGACGCGACACGGTAGGATCTTCTCAGTTGGCTTTAATCCAGGAACGGCTCTTGACATAGGAATGGGGAACTGGACGGGGGACCTGGACCAGGAAGGGAAGGGAAAGGCCTGGACCAGGAAGGAGATGGAAGGGCCTGGACCTCAAGCAGCAGAAAGGAGCTGCTTATATAACTGCCCTAGGCGGGCTGGGTGATGTGTCCTCCAGGATAGGTTAAGCTGCCAACACTTATTAGCATAAGCCCACTCAGAAGGGGCACGAGGCCGACGCATGCTCAAGGACTTGTTTGCTGGCCAGCTGCTTACATTGTCAGGTGCTGGTCATAACCACGGCTGCCTACAGTTTACCAGTTCCTGAGCTGGCCACTCTGGAAGCCAGCTGCTTACATTGTCAGGTGCTGGTCATAACCACGGCTGCCTACACACATACTCGAACTTTTTCTCTCCCATACAATCCTTGAGTCTTAGGTGCCCCTCTGTCTTACAATAAAAAGGCTAATAATCTAGACTTAAAAAAAAAAAAAAAAAACCATAAACCCAAAATAATCAAGCTCCCAGTTGTAGGGTAGGGGGTGGGATTCTTACTTAGAGTATACCTACGTACTAAAGCCAAACTGTGCAAAAGAATTTCACTAAGAATTAAACAAAAAGTGCCCTCTGGCTAATCTTGGAATAATCAGAACATCTAATTAAACATACATCAGATTGGATGAATATATTTAGCAAATAGAGAACTCAAGAATGAGTTTATAGCTCTGGTTCTACACCTAGCTTATTCATGGCATTCAGCCACACTGCTTCTGTTTACTGGATCATAGGTTGAGTTAACACTTTAGTTTACTTCCTAGGTACTATGTTAACTATCACTGGTAACAAAAAAGACACTTATAAAAGCTAGTCCTATAGTGGGAATCCAGAGGGAAATAACAAGTATATAAAGTTATTCTAACACAAAGTAGTATGAACTCTATCCTGAGGATAGCAAGACTACAAGAACTCTGGAAGGAATTTTGGAAACTCAGTCAAGGGCTGAAAGGGTGGCTCATGGGTTAAGAGCACTTAATGTTCTTGCAAAAGACCAGAGTTTGGTTCCTAATTCCCATACAGTGGCTGAAAATTGCCTGTAACTTCAATTACAGGGTATGATGCCCTCTTCTGGCCTCTGTTGTCCCACATACACATAGTGCACACACACATAGGTATTCTCAGGTACACACATATACACATATAATAAAATGAATAAATAATTTTTTTCAATTTCTTAAATAAGGAAATTCAATCAATATCAATTGCCTGTTGGAAAAGTCAGAAAAATCTTTGCATGTGAGGCTAGGCCTGGAAGATTATTGAAGATCTTTAAGAATCTGAAACAAGAGCTGACATTCTAAAAAGAGAAGCTAATTGAGAAAGAGAGTGGAAAGGAAAGGATGTACAAGTATTTTAGAATAAAGCTTCTGAATGAGTGCTGGGGGAAAAGAGAAAATCAACTTCTTCCTAATTTTGGTTATCTGCACTCCTGGAAACTTCAGGAGTGACTGTAGAAATAAAAGAAATCCCACAAGCCTACAGAAATGAAAAATATCAACAAAAGTGGTAAACTGGAGAGCAGATGAACAAATACTTCTTCTTAAGTTTTTTCTTTTAATTACCCGTCTGGGCCTGTGTGTGGGTGTGTGCATGTGACTGCAGGAGAGACACTGGGTCGGTCCCCTGGAGCAGGAGGTACAGCAAATGAGTGCTGGTTGGTTGTCCTGGGCTAGAATAGTACTGCTCTTATATACCGAGACATCTCTCCAGCCCCAAATAGTCACAAATCTAAATTTCTTGGCATTTAAAAAAAAAAATCTTAATTTTAGATTTTGAAAAAAAATTTACATGCATTATTTTGTGGTGTGTGTGTGTGTGTGTGTGTGTGTGTGGGTGGGTGGGTGGTGCGTGTGCGCGTGCATGAACTATGTATGAGTGGAAGACAGAGAACAATCTTGTGTTTTTTGTAGTGTGTTTTTTGGAGACAGGCTCTCTAGCTTACAACTCAAGGGCTCACCAAGCAGACTAGGTTGAGCAGTAGTCCCCAGGGACTGCTGTCTCTGCCTCACCAGTGCTGGGACTGCAAGTGTCCCATCACAGCAAGCTTTTTTACATGCAGTCATGCTAGAACTCAAATTCAGGTCTTTGTGCTTCTGGGGGAAGCTCTTCACCAAACTAATTATCTCTCCAGCCCCTGGTTAATTACTCACCAGTCAGCTTCTTAAGATCTAACACTAGAACATAAAACATTAACCTGGGGGGGAGGGGAGGGCAGAGTGCAGCCCAGGTGATTTTCCTGTCTTACCCTGACAATGATCTTTTTAAAGGAGATTCTAAGATTATTGACAGCAACAAAACTGAACAACCAGAAGGAACTTACATGAAAAACAAACAACAGTGGAAAAAAATAAGACAAATTAAATTTAAAACACATAAAAAATCAAACAAAACCAGGGAGAGAAGGGGAGAGAAAGAGACAGACTATAACTCACAAGCCAGCAAGATGGCTCAGCAGGCAAAGGCAACTGCTATACAAGCTTGGCAACCTGAGTTTAATAGAGGACACCCCCAGATGAGCAGCCTCAGAAGAAGCTCCTCAACTGCAAAATGAGGACGTTGGGGCAACGCATGGCACTTAGGAGCTGACCCACTTGGGTTGTTTAAAAGAACCATCCTGAGTGCAGGAGAGATGATGGCTCAGCACTCTGGGCAGTCTTCTTCAGGACCCGGGTTCAGTTACACCTACATGGTGGCTCAACCAGCTCTAACTCTAGTTCTGAGGGATCCAATGCCCTTTCTGACCTCCAACAGGTCAGGCACATACATGATAAACACATACTCATACATGCAGGCATACTTTCAGACCAAACACTCATGACATAAAATAAAAATAAACCTCTATAAACTAAAAAATAAAGCCATTGAGGAGGGTACTCTGGGGTAGAGGAAGTTTGCCTCGCACTCGTGAGGGCCTAGGTTTGATTCCTAGTACTGGAAGGATGAGAGGTATGGACCATGGGTGGTATCACACAAAAAGAGGATGTCCGCCGGACGGTGGTGGCGCACGCCTTTAATCCCAGCACTTGGGAGGCAGAGGCAGGCGGATTTCTGAGTTCGAGGCCAGCCTGGTCTACAGAGTGAGTTCCAGGACAGCCCGAACTACACAGAGAAACCCTGTCTCAAAAAAACAAAAAAAAAAAAAGAGGATGTCCAGGCAGGGCTATAATGAAGTTCCAGGACAGCTTTGGATACAGTGAGACCTCACTTTAAAAAAAAAGTTAAAATCAAGGTTGTACTGGATTATTAAAGGTCTTAAACGAAAAGTTTGGCATTTATCCTATAGCCCATAGAATCTTTCTGAGCAAGGGAAGGGAAGAGAGAGATCTTTAATGCTCTAGCTAACTGTGGTTTCAGAATGTTCTCCATTACCAGCTAGTGTTCCACCTCTGTATTAAAGACTTGTAGTGGGGAGGATGCCAGGTACAAGAACATGTGAGGTTCCAAACTACTTCTGCTCAGATGCATCCGACCTGGCTAGTCAAAGAATGATGTGTAAAACTTCATCACAAAGATTACCTTCAGGGAGTTCCCAAACTAAACTTACCCTAGGGAGCACTTCTCCCTGAGACCTTTGGCACGTTAGGTTAAAGCTCTGTTAATGATCTGTTTCCTTCATGGAGAGAGGAGGGAGAAGTGCTGCTGGCAAGGAGGAGACCATTGCTAGGACCAGGAAGTCAGCATCCTTCTCTGTCAGTAACCCGATACAGACCCTCCTGACTCACTTCCTTCAACTCCAGCAATCAGTTTTCAACTCATGGCGCACCTACTAGTTCTGTCTAAAAATAAAGCCCATGACTGACCAGCCAGGAGGCATCAGGTGAAGACATTATCAGTAACAAGCAACATTTTCTCCTCTTCCTTTCAAATTGCATTTTTCAACATTTTGTCTTGCTTATGATCTATCCTCAAGAGAAGTACTATCTTCTAGTTTTGAGGGTGGCCCATGCAGCCTAAGTCTCTGTGTCTCTATGTCTTCTGGTAAAGAAGAACAGCAGTTGATGCTGCTGAGCTGTCTCCCTAAGACCTTCCTTAAGAGGCCTGAAATTTAACCAAGCCAATAAATAGTTCTTTCTTGTCATGTAAACTGATTTAACCTCTAACTGTACAATCATATAGACATAGTGGTGGCTAGGAACATACTCGTATAATCCTAATAAAAGTAAGAGTCTGAGTACTTAACCAACTTTGGTGCTTTGGCAATATGAAAAGTATCAAAACTCATATATCCTTAATAGCTTTATCAGTCTTAACCACTAGAAGGCGCTCTACTCAAAAAATCGGTGAAAGTGGGGAGACTTAGGTTAGGGAGCCTAAAGATCAAACTCTTCAAACCAGTGGAGGGAAGCAGAGTACTTTGGGCAATAAGGTAGCACCCCTGGTTTCTGATGTCATATCAAGCCCTGTGTTTATGTCAAAGAAAGTGCCACACCTCTAGGTCAGCAGCCAAAAAAGTGTGTGAGACTCAATTCCAAGACACAGACCCACTAACCAGAGAATGATACAGAGTGAAAGAAACCACATGAGATTACAGCAGTTAAAGAAGTCCATGACTGGCACAGGATGTCGTGGGCCAATCACAGATACACCCAAGACAAGCACAGACTCGACCATGCTCTGGGGGCACATGAACACCACTGCCCACACGAGAGTTTCTGAGAAGGTAACTAAAAAACAGGTGATGATGTTTCCTGTGATCTATGCCAGTCAACCATTCTCACTGCCCAGGCAACCATTCTATTCAACACTCAATCACAGTTCCTGTCTCCACCTGTTCCTCTGACATCATCCTGTCATTATATTTTCTTTGAAATGCCTTTGATGAAAAAATGAGTCACTTTTTCCTGCCAACACAGGCTGGAGCCTGTGGCATGCCGTTCTTTTGGGGTGGTGTTCTGGGAGAAGGCGCCACCCAGCGGCCCTTCCAGACCTTATTTACACACCACCCAGGAAAGAATGCTTCAGAGAAGGCTCATAATGAAGTGGTTCTTGCTGGGGCTAGGAATGTGGCTGGGAACCAGTAACAAGCTGATTACTCCAGTGGGACATACTGTTGAAAGAATAAAGAAAGAAGTACAATAGGGCACTGTTCCTTGGAGACAGGAAAACGTCAGCGCCACAAAAAGCCATCAGCTACTCTTAGTATATGGCTGCAAACCTGTTTGAGGTTAACAGCAGCTGCCCAGTGCTCAAAACAGCTGTACTCCTGCTACAGGATTCACAATGGTAGCCTAATGGGCAAGGTGAAAACTGACAGAATGCTATTCAGACATACAAAGCACCCTCCGGGTGTTTTCTTAATTTACATGTATTTTTTCCCTGTGTGGTGGGGGGTGGATATGGTGGTCAGAGGTTTGGAGGTCAGTTCTCTCCTTCCACTATTGTGGGTCCCAGGGATCAAACTCTGCTCACCAAGATTGGCAGCAGGCACTTGAACCAGCTGAGCCACTCAATGCTCTTCTCTAATATTTTTAACAGTAACTTTGTTGAGAATTAACATACTGTGCCAGTCACCATTTTTATAGTCTACAATTCAGTGGATTTTATTATATTCACAAAATAGTGAATTTTACCATCTGATTTTAAGACATTTCATTATCCCTAAAAGAAACCATACATCTTATCAGCAGTCACTTTCGGGTCCCCCCCCCCCCGACTTCTATCAGTCAAGGATCTACTTACTATTTCTGAGGATTTGTATAAATGAAATCAAACATTATGAAGTCGGCTATCTCCGGTGAACCCACTATGTACTTCTCAGGGTAGACCCATGCTCTCACTGATCGATTATGTCCAACTAACAAGATATATTCTAGTGTATGGCTATTCACCAGCTGGCGGATAGTCAGTTGTGTACACTGTTACACATGTTGAGCCATTAACATCTTTATACAGCCTTTCTGTGAAAGTATGTTTTTAATTCTCCTGGACATATTTTTAGAAGAACTGCTATGTTTCTAAAGCAGATTCAATATTTCATATTCCCATCAGCAAAATAAGTTTCTCTACCTCTTCACTGTGTGCATTTTTTGTTTTTGTAGACAGGGTCTCTGTAACCCTGCCTGACCTGAAATTTCCAATGAGTTTCCTGCCTCTGACTTCTGAGTGCTAGGATCATAGATTTAAGACTCCACATTCTGGGCATGGCAGTTTAATGATCTGAGTTTGAATTCCCAGTCCAGTGCTCACATGGCTGTCACACCATCTGTAACTTCAGTTCAAAGGGATCCAATACCCTCTCTGGCTTCCTCGGGTACCAGGCATGCCCATGGTGCCAAGACATACATGCAGGCAAAGCATATACACAGAAAACAAAAGTAAATAAACCTGGTGCTGGAGAGACAGAGCATTACTGCTCTGCCAGAGGACCGAGCCTGGTTCAAAGCACCCACATCAGGGGCTCACAGCTACTGCTAACTGCAGGTCCAGAGGGATCTGACACCTCATTTTCAAATCTATTTCATGGCTCCCTACAAACACCTCTTACTCATGCACACACATTCATACATACAAATAAAATCTCTTTAAAAAAAGAAAAAAAAAAAAAAAAACACCCAGGCTCACAGTCTTGCTACAGCAACTCTGAATATGAAGTTGGTGTGTCTCATCATGGCTTAATCTGTATTTCTTTAAGGCCTAGTAATGTGTATATTTTTCATAGGCTTACTTTATGCTTACTACTTGTATATTTGCTTTGGAGAATAGCTACTCAATCCTTTGCCTGTTTTTTATTGAATTGTCTTCCTCTGTTGAATTCCAAGTTTTCTTCATATGTGCTAATTATAGGCACATTATGAAATACATGATTTTCAAATACTTTCCCATTATGTGAAATGTTTTTCACTTTTAAAACAATTTCAGTTGGGTAGTGGTGGCACACACACACACTTCCCAGTTCAGGAGGAACTCAGGAGGCAGAGGCTGGTGGATCTCTTAAGTTTGAGGCCATTCTGGTCTACAGAATGAGCTTTGAGACAGCTAGGGCTACACAGAAAACTTGCCTTGGGGAAAAAAAAACAAACAAACAAACAGAAAATTGTCTTAGGATTTCTATTGCTATGAAATACCATGACCAAAAAGCAAGTTGGGGAGGAAAGGGGTTTATTCAGCTTATACTTTCAACATTGCTGTTCATAACTGAAAGAAGTCAGGACAGGAACTCACAGGGCAGGAATCTGAAGGCAGGAGCTGATGCAGAAACCATGGAGTATGCTGCTTACTGGCTTGTCTGCTCAGCTTGTTTTCATATAGAAACTGCAACCACCAGCCCAGGGATGGCACCACCTACAATGGGCTGGGCCCTCCCCCCTTGATCACTAATTGAGAAAATGCCTTACAGCTGGATCTCATGGAGCCCTTACCTCAGCTGAGACTCTTTCTCTGATGACTATCTTTCGTCAAGTTGTCTCAAAACCAACCAATACAAACCCATTTGTGTATATTCATTATACAGGGTACTGTTACACTGGGACATTTTCATTAAAGTTATGTTTTCTCATTTTCTAAATACTACCATATACCACAAGCATTTTCAACTTCTTCCCATATCTATCTTTCTATCTATCCATCTATCCATCTATCTACCTATCTACCTACCTACCTACCTAACTGAGATCAGATCTCAGCTAGAATACAGACTACCCAGGAACTTACTATGTAACCCAGGCTGGCCAGTACAATTTGTTGAAAACATCATTTCTCTCCCTCTGGCTTGATCATTTTGTTTTCTTATACAGCCCAGACCTTGGAGATGATACTGACCACAATGGGCTGTGTCCTCCTGCATCAATTTTAAAAATGTGTCACAAACAGGGCACAGTCCAATCTTGATCGAGGCAATTCTTCAGTTGAGATTTCCCTCTTCTCAAGATACCCTAGGTTTGTGTCAAGTTGACACATGAAGTTAACAGCAACATTTTTTTTAACAAATTTCCCAAACAGCCCAGCACCACAGGTCTAAGACTTCAGACATACAGACTCAGCCAAGCACTGCTGGAGCTGAGAGGAATGCAAACAGCCTAAGATATGCCAGGCCCTGTGGGACTTGGCTCATTTCATCTCAATAAAGAACAGACTAACTGTGCCCTGCTTCTCTACCAAAACCTCCTCAGGAATTATAACTTTTAAATTTTATGTTTTAGTTTACAAAGTAGTACATTTCTTTATGGCTGTTTTATGCATTACTTCGTTTTGGCTGATCCCTGGCCCTTCCCTGGAAGTATGTATTTTTGTAGATAAATGTCTACAAATCTTTGCAAAGAGAAATAGATCTTTACATGAGTACTAGAGCACAATGACAAATGTCAAATAGGCTTGTGTGTGACAATATGCTCGGGAGAGCCAATCACAGTAACACTGCATACTGCATTAGTACAGCCACAGCTTTCTTCACTTTGTGTATCTGGAGCAGCTTCAGGGAGGTGCTGGAAATAATGAAACTAAAAGCCCCCAAGACCTTTGTATGTACTACAACTACTTGACTCAAACAAAGAGCAAAAAAAAAAAAAAAAAAAAAAAACACAGTTTTGAACTATGGCATATAAACTGAACAATTAACACTGTGAGGAGACAAAAAACTAACTAACCATAGTCAATCTAAACCATAGATTCTGAATTGCCAATCACAGCAAAGCTAACAAACTTAATTAAGTGCTCAATATGTGTGCCAGGCAATGTCCTTTAATATACAACTTAAATCATTTCTACTTCTATTCATAAAGGCAGACATCTTCACTCCTACCTTATATAAAGCAGAAAACCAAGGCTTATGGAGGTTGAGTAACCTGCCCAGAATCAAACAGTTCTTCAGGAGTACAACTGAATGCAAACCCAGCTTTCTTCAGCTCCCACTTTGGTGCTTCTCCTCCTCCCAACTCCATAGCTTTCCCAATGTACAAACCCCATCTATCCCTTCAACCTAAGGTCTTCAAGAAACCACACACAAAGGGCAACGGAGTCGAACCCAAACTGCTGTGGGTGTAACTGGTTTTCTTAGAACAATCTGAGCAGCATGGAGGTGGCAGGAGAGCAGGAGGAACATGAGGAAAGACGACTGGTGGTCAGCAGGAAAGACATAAGTGGGCATTCGCCTGGCCACTAAAGATGAAACAGAACAAAGCAAGTCCTGGTCAGCAAAGACGTGTCAGTCAAAATATTACACCTTGTCCCCTGGAGGTTTCCAATTGTCCCTCATAAAGAAGCTAAATTATTCCTTAAGCATTGTTTAATCATTCTCTATAAGTTCACTGTGGTTTAAGTCCTTATATTCCATCTCCAACAGATGCCTAGGAGACCCTAGAAAGGAAATAGAGAGCCAAGGGATAGTGGTGCACACTTTTAATACCAGCACTGCAAAGGCAGAAGCAGGAAGACCTCTGTGAGCTCAAGGTCCACAGTGAGTTCCAGGTCAGACAGGACTGCATATAAGACCCTATCTCAAAAGGGGAGGAGGGTAGGTAAGAGGATAGGAACGTTGATGTTAACTTCTGAGAAGTGTGGATTATAAAAGCACCTTTCCAGTTGGAAGTTTTATGCTAAAGTCACGGGCCACCTGTTCCTCCAGCTTCTCAACCAGACACCTAATTCTTGCCATGGCCTTACTGCAAGACGAGATTCCAAGGGAACATTTCACTCCTGAGGGTCAGGCCTTAAGACTGATGGAATGCGCCTGGTAAAGATGAGGGAAATCTGGGCAGCTGGAAGCCTCCACGGGGGAATTCAGTGAGGCCAGCTGCTTTCCCTCAATCAGGAGTAGAATTTAAAAATAAACCTCAGTGGCCCTCATGTATTAAGAATTTTTTGGGCAAAGAATGTTGCCAAATACAGCAACTATTTGCTCCCGTGGGGTGAAGTACAGAAAAGGAAAAAGAAGAAAATGCTGAATACCCATTCAAGGAGTATGCCAGACAAAAAGACAAGGAGAAACCCACTGACTTTGCCAGAAGCACAATATAACACATATCTGTTTCTTAGTCTTCAGATTTTAGGATGAATTTAACACAGGAATCCTCTAAAGTGTTAAGATTGTGTTCACTGTGTTAGAATGTCTCTTAGAGGAAAGCTAACAATGAAACTGTCAAATAGTTCACTAGTCAGCTCTATGCTCCTTCCAAAACCTTTCTCCACAGGAATTTGTAAATAAAAGCCTGTAGGAAATAACTGTTTCCCTGACAGCCTCCATTCTGTGGAAACCCCCGCCTCCACATCCCCCACCATTCCCCATTTCTCAACCTGACTGAAATAACTAGCACACAGCTTCTGGAAATTGCCATTTACTTATTCAGTGGGAGCTTTATTGCCATGGCAGGACAGCTTTCCTTTGGAGTCAGCTGACTACAGGACTCTACATTATGTTCATTCAAAGACTTCTTGAAGCGTGAGAGTCACTGAGAGCTGCCTACAGGCACTTTAAAGGGCAGTGGCTCTCCCATTTACTACAGCTGCTGGTCATGATACCAAAGTAAACAGTGCACAATAACTGAGACACTTCCCCAAAGTCATCTGTTGGAGCTGACTGTATCACCAACGCCAAGTGACAGTGTGCGTGAGTCAGTGGTAGAATCTCCACAGCATGTGTAAGCCAGGATCCAATGCCAGCAAGAGGAGCGATGAATATGAGAGCCCTGAATTCCCCTATGAACACAGATACTTCTGCCTCCACCACTACTTCTTCTTCTGCAATAGAATGTGAACTGTTAGAAGCAACAGGTGGATGGCTCCTGGAACGCTCTCTGATGATGCTCTTCAAACAGCAGCAGCTAGGGACTAAGGCAGTTCTCTGCACATCACCATCCATCTGGAAAGTTCCCAGAGACACATGAGCTGACTGCTGACAGAAGACTGTAAGGTCACCTAGAAAACTGGCAGCATACAGCCTTTCATAGAGGCAACCCTTTATAAGCCCCTTTCTGCAGCTGAGCAGAGGGCCTGGAAGGTGGAAATGGCTATGAATAAAAGTTTAAACTGGAAAAGACTACACAGGTCCCAAGACTTCTTTAAAGATTGCTGAACACAGGGCAGAGGTGGCACCCTCCACCTTTAATCCCAGCACTAGGAAGGCAGAGGCAAGTGAATCTCTGAGTTTGAGGTCAGCCTGATGTACGAAAACCAGTTCCAGGACAGCCAGGGCCACACAGAGAAACTCTGTCTTGAAAACCAAAGAGAAAAAGAAAGTCTTAGTACTGGAGCTCTGCCCCCAACATCCAAAAGGAAGAAGAATTACTACAAAGTAGCTATGAAACAGGTTTAGAACAAAGTGAAGATTACAAACAGTGAAAAACAAAGAAAAATGGCAAGAAACTGGGATCTGTGAGATGGCTCAGTCAACAAATGTACCTTCTACTTGGCCTGAAGCCTAAGCCCATAGAGTGAAAGAATAGACCACACAAGCTGTCTTTTGATTTCCACCTGAGTTGCAGCTCATGTGTGCCAAATAAATGAGTGTAATAAAAAAAATTAAAGAAATAAAAAACAGCAGGAAAGATATAGTAGAATCATAACACACATTTTTGCAAGTGTGGCAAAAAAGCATATCATTTAAGCGGTGCTGAGGTGTAGCCCACCCAATTCCACTCAGTGAGGATTCACACAAGGTGAAGCTCTGCTGCCAGGGTCACTGGGAACCATCTTCAAGTGTCAGCTCCCATGTGATCTTTACAGTGTAAGATCAATGTTTAAATATAAAATGTCTCTTACTTTATATGATGTTTCAGTTCTGTCCTGACATAAGCAAAACCAGGTTTGTTTGTTTTTTAAGATTTATTTTTACCTTGAGTATGTGTATTTTGCCTTGGTGTATTTTTACCTTACGAGTATGTATGTGTATGGTGGTGCCTGCAGGGTCAGAAGAGAGCATTGGATTCCTTGGAACCAGAGCTGCAAACAGTTGTAAGTAGCAAGTGCTGTCAGCCACTGAGACATCTCCCTAGCCCCTCAAGTCCACGTTCATATACTTTGGTTTCTCAGTCATACTTCTCAGGGATAACTTAATTGACTAGGATTTTTACTTTACACATATCATTTTGTTTTGTTTGAAATAAGGTCTAAAGAAGCTAAGGCTGGCCTCAACCTCCTAATGTAGCTGAGGATGACCTTGAACTTCTGATCCCTGTGTCTCTACCCTCCAAGGTACTGGAATCATACATACAAGGTATGTAGCACTACATCCAGTGCTGAGAATAAAACCTAGGGCTCCTGGCCTGCCAGCAAACGCTCAACCATCCCCTTTTATAACTGAACTTTCCCCAGCAAGAATAAAATTACATAAGGGTTTTTTTTGTACCCCAAGAGAGTGGAGAAGAAGGCAAAAAGCTAACCAAGAAATCCTTCTGAGAGCTTAAAGACAGCCAGAAAGATAGCTCAAGAAGTAGAGGCACTTGCCACCGGCTTAACCACCTGAGTTAAAGTTCCTAGATCTGTATGGAAAGAAAGAACTGACTCCTACAAGTTGTTCTCTGACCTCCATATGTGCACATATGCACACAACAAACAAACAAACAAACAGATGCTAAGGACAATACAGAAAGGATTAGAAAGAAGTAAAACCCCTGAATTTGTATCTCTTTCAAGCCACTACCAGCCATTTGAGAAAGGAAAGGACAGCTCATAAAACAGCCTGGAAACATGGTGCAAATCAATCCAACACTCTCTTACTTATGGCCAGGGAAATCCAATGACCTAGCATTTACTTTCATCCCACTAATGACAATCCCTAGACCTGGTGGCAATCATTGGGCACAACATCCCAGGACCCATCAGTCCTGAGGATGCCTCCTACTTTACCTTCTGAGAAATTTCCTCATACTTTTTTTTGTGGGGGGTGGGGGGGAAGCCCCCCTCATTACTTTGGCTCAGGCTTTTCTGGGGCAAAAGAACCATCATTAACCTTCAGACAAAAAACAAAAACAAGAAACAAACAAACAAACAAAAGCCTCCCAAAACAAGAAAGCATGGTGGCTCCCCCGGATTCCAGAGACAGAGGCAGACAGATCTCTGAATTCAAGGCCAACCTTTGTCTACATAGAAGCTCCAGGACAGCCAGGGATACATAGAGAACCCTATCTCAAAAACAAATAACAACAAACAAATAAACAAAAAAAGAGGGAATGGGAAGAAACAAGTGACAAGTAGATTATAGTTGTAGAAATGATTACCATGAACAATACTTTCAAATAAAAGAACATCGTACTGGCATAAACACTTTAAATTTATCTATGCATAACACTTTCTCCATCGCTGTCGTCAGTCTAGCGATTTAAAAAATAAATGAACTGTAGTAACAACCACTTATATTCTAGAGTTCTCAGAAACTATTTTTGCCAAAGAATAAACTCTTCAAGCTCAAAACAAAACAACAACACACACATACACACACACACACACACACACACAAGTGTGACAGATAGGCAGGCAGGCAGGCAGCAGGCAGATATTCCCTTTTGGGGTCTGATATATTGATATGTGCCTAATGAGATCATTTGCCTACTTTTCATCTAAAGACAAAAACCTGATTTTGTTAACTTTAGAATTAGCGATCAAGAAAATAAAATAACATTGGCAGAGAGGAGCACCTATCTGATAGCATGTTTACCTAGCATGCATGAGGACCTGGGCTGGACTCCCAGTAGTGCTTAATTAACTAACTGACTAATTAATTGATTGATTGTATACTCAGTATTTGCCATAGATAGTAGCAGTAATTTTTGCTGCTATGAGTACTTAACATACGTTATGCAATTTCTCAGTTCTCCACATATGAATTCATTCAATATAATCCTATTAAAATGGTATTATTAGAATTATCACACTATATCCAGGAAATTCTGATCTAAAAATTAAATATTTGCCCAGAGTCACTAAGTTTTGGTGCTGTGTAATTTGGTACACATATCAGTATTGCAGGATGCAAGAGAACTACTGTCTGGGATAGACTTCATGAGCACAAAAAGGGCTAGAAGAAGCCAACATCAAGAGCCTGTTGCTCCTCATCTCTATGAATGGGCAGCAGAGCCCAGTGAAGACTCTGTGGTGCTTTCCAGTCTTTGCCCCACTCCCTTCAAACACAGCACCTACATACAGATGCTCTAAAATCTTCCCACAGCAGTTTAAGGAGAAGAAAAAAGAAAGAGTAACTGAAAGAAGGTCCTAATCAAAAGCCCTTTTCTTTTGGCAGACAAAAGGCCTTGGTAGTTCCACAGACAGACTAGTTATTCTTAACACCAACCAAAGATTTTTTGGCACAGAAAGAAATATGAAAATGTTAGGTTTGTGGGAATGGCCTGTGTTTTGTGCCTTTGCGACCTTCTCAGTAAAGCCAGCCTACTAGAAAACAAACACAGCCTTCTGTCAGTGACCCTAAGCCTTTAGTTAACGCCATGTTCCAGAGACTGAATTTCTAGACCCTACTCCTGGCTGTCTATTCTTTTTCCTCCATACCTCCTGTAACTGTTACATTGTAACTGCACTTCAAACAGCTTTCAAGAACACAGAGAAAACAATCAAATGCTGACACTGGAAGAAGGAAAAAAAAAAAATCAGCAAGTGGCAGGTGGGAAGGGCAACTGTCAAGACTAGCTCCTGGTGTTCCCCCTAGCTTTTCATCCCAAATCAACTATTCCCTGCTTTAGAATGAAATTCCTAAGTAAACAGTTAAAACAATGCCAGTTGTTCCAGTGCTCCTTAACGGCCTTTGGTGGTATATATTTTCCCATAAGTACAGAATACATTGAATTTTTTAGGCCAGGCCTGATCTACAGGCCAGGGACTATTCAGGAGATGAAAGTTTAAGAGGACCTCAATTTCAAGGTCTGCCTGAAAGCCCATCTCAAAATTCTTTAAAAAAAAAAAAAAAAAAGGTAAAAAGAGGGTGGGGCCAGGCATAATGGTGTAATCCCAGCACTCAAGAGGCAGAGGCAGGAGAATCTCTGAAAGTTCAAGCCCAGGGTGGTATATAACATGAGTTCCAGGCTGCGTAGGGCTATATAGTGAGACCCTTTGATTGACTGATAGATAGATAGATAGATAGATAGATAGATAGATAGATAGATAGATAGATAGGTAGGGCTGGGGAATACAACTCAGTTCAGTGATAGAGTTAAGCCAGGCTCTAAATTCAATCCCCACTACAGAGGCAGAGGGTAGTTATTTTATTAAATGGGACAATAAGAGAAGAGAGAAAAGAAACAACTTCAAGACCAGGTCACAAAACAATGATGATAAGTTTACAATCTGTGACACTCGAACCCCACCTTAGTGAACACTACAGCCTTACTATTAAAAAGTTCCGAAAGCCTTTATACCCAGCCAAACAGCACCCTCTATGTTGCTTTGCCCAGGAAATGATGAGCAAAACTTTGGGAGGTTAGAAGAGCAAGGGCAAGAGTAGCAACACAGACTTTCCGTGGTGAACAGAGCAGCCATATATGAGAAGTCTCAACCTGGCCTTGCAACCCCAGGAGAGCACAGCCTAAAGTAAAGTGTGATTAATATCTCCAATGCTACCAAACCTTGAGGTGTTAAGCCATGAGGTAATATAGGCCCTTGTGGCTCAAGCCTCTGGATCCTCTCTGATAATTCTGGAAATAGGTCCTGGTCTTATTCCTTAGCAGTATCAAAGGTCCACGGTGTGAAAGGCGCAGTTAAGTCAAGCACAGCTCAGCCCCAAGTTTCTTTTGTTTTTTTGTTTTTTTCGAGACAGGGTTTCTCTGTGTAGCCCTGGCTGTCCTGGGATTAAAGGCGTGCGCCACCACTGCCCGGCGAGCCCCAAGTTTCATGGACCTGGCATATAGGATGTTCTCAAATATTTACAGAAGGAATAAAAAAAAAATAAATAAATAAAACATTTCATTTTCAAATGCTTTCATCAATTTTTTTTTAAATTAGCAGATTTAATTCATTTATTTTTCTTGTATAAAAACCCTTATGTGGTAGCCACAGCTGGAGCCTGGGTCCTCTGAACAGAGACTCTGGTGTGGGTCTTCACAAGATGATCAGTGAATTCCTGATAAGGAGACTTGGTGAACACAGTCTCTTTCCAGAGGTCGGGGGTCAGGTAGCTGTAGGTCTTGGAGATGGCATCAAAGGTGGCCTTGGCAAAGTTGCCCAGGGTGGCAGTGCAGCCCCTGGCTGAAGTGTAGCAGACGTCTATGCCGGTCATCATTAGTAGCTTCTTGGGCACAGGAGCAGAGACAATGCCAGTGCCTCTAGGGGCAGGGATGAGACGCACCAGCACAGAGCCACAGCGGCCTGTCACCTTGCACGGTACAGTGTGGGGCTTGCCAGTCTTGTTCCCCAAGTAGCCTCTCCGCTCAGGGACAATGGAGAGCTTGGCCAAGATGATGGCCCCTCGGATGGCAGTGGCAACTTCCTTGGAGCACTTAACACCAAGACCAACGTGACCACTGTAGTCCCCAATAGCGACAAAAGCCTTGAACCTGGTCCGCTGGCCAGCCCGAGTCTGCTTCTGCACTGGCATAATCCTCAGAACCTCATCCTTTAGGGATGCACCCAGGAAAAAGTCAATGATCTCAGACTCCTTAATAGGCAGGGAGAACAAGTAGATCTCCTCCAAGGACTTGATCTTCATGTCCTTAACCAGGCGGCCCAGCTTGGTGACGGGGATCCACTCCTTGTCTTCAGCTTTTCCTCCACGAGCCCCGCGGCCTCGCCCACGGCCACGGCCTCGCCCACGACCGCGGCCCCTAAGACCGCTGCCGAATCCTCCGCGGAAGCCACCGCGGCCTCCTAATCCTGGGCCCCCGGGTCCTCGGGTCCTCCGGGTCCTCCCGCTGCACCGGCGTCATCCGTTTTTTTGGTTTTTTGAGACAGGGTTTCTCTGTGTAGCCCTGGCTGTCCTGGAACTCACTCTGTAGACCAGGCTGGCCTCAAACTCAGAAATCCGCCTGCCTCTGCCTCCCAAGTGCTGGGGTTAAAGGCGTGCGCCACCACCGCCCGGCAATTATTTTGTATTCTTTTTCTTTATTATTTTATTTATTTATTTATTTATTTTGGTTTTTCTTTCTTTCTGTTTTCTTTTTTTCTTTTTTTTTTTCTTTTTTTCTTAAGCCCACAGAGGGAGAATGCTAGGCCACAGGAAGAAAACAAACGAACACTTTCTGATGATCAAGCTCTTGTAATGCAAGAATGAAGAACTTTCCATATAAGGCTCATTACACCACTGTTCGCCACGCCATCGTGGTTAGAGACCATGATTCTTCTGTATGTAGCACTATGCCATGAAAGATGTCCAGTTATTATTACCAAGATAAATCAAATTCATAATGGTTACAACTTAAACATTAAAATAACTCCTTATAGCCTTACAAGAAGGGGTTTGTGCCTTTAATCCCAGCACTTGGGAAGCAGAGGCAGGTGGATTTCTGAGTTCGAGGCCAACTTGGTCTACAGAGTGAGTTCCAGGACAGTCCAGGCTACACAGAGAAACCCTGTCTCAAAAAAAAGAAGAAGAAGAAGAAGGGGTTTGTATATGCTAAGTGTGGTTGGTTAGCTATATCAACATGATACAAATTAGTCATCTCAGAGGAGGAAACTTCAAATGAGAAATGTCTCCATCAGATCCAGCTATAGGTAAGCCACTAGGACACTTTCTTAATTATAGAACATGTTTTTAAATTAATGATTGATGTGGGAGGACCCAGCCCATTGTGAGTGGTACCACTACTAGGCTGGTAGTCCTGGGTTCTAAAAGAAAGAAGACTCAGCAAGCCATTGGGAGCAAGCCCGCACCCCTCCATGGCCTCTGCATCAGCTCCTATCTCCAGGTTCCTGCCCTGCTTGAGTTTCTGCTCTGACTTCCCTCAGTGATGGACTACTACCTGGAATTGTAAGAGAAATAAACCCTACACCCCAAACTACTGTTGGTCATGGTGTCTCATCACAGTAGAAACCCTAAGACAGTAAATGAAAGAAACTAGTCACAAAAAGCCACAAGTCTATTATATAAAATATCCAGAATAGGAAATCAGAAAACAGATTAGTGCTTGCCAGAGGATTGGCTGGAGGTGGTAATTACCTAAAGGATTTCCATTTAGAGTTGTAAAACAGTCTTTGAACTGGATAAGCACGGTGGCTGCATAATATCGTTAAGGTCAATGAATTATATAGTTGAAATAGTTACGATGTAAAATTTAAGTGTATTTATGATTTAAAAAAAAATCCAGGGAAACTGAGGAGGTGGTTGCTTATGCACTGAGGAGACACAACCAGGCAGATCTATGCGTTTAAGGTCAGCTTCATCTATAGATGATAAAATTCCAGGGCAGCTATATAGAGAAACCCTGTCTTGAAAAAAAACAAAAACAAAACAAAAAATCCAAACAAACAAAAATCAGGAGGGATATAAAGATGGCTTTGTGGTTAAGAGCACTTGGTTCTTTTGCAGAGGACTCAGGTTCCAATTCCAGCATTCATATGGCAACTATCTGGAACATCACTTCTAGACTATCTGACACCCTCTTCTGGCCTCAGAGGGCACAAAGCACATACATGGTACATATACATGCATGCAAATAAAAATAAATAAATCTAAAAAATTTTAATAAGATTGGAAAATACATACACATGAATTACAATTATATAAAAGTAAGTATGGATCAGGAAGGAACACAGTCAAGTCCTAATATCTGTTAAATTAAAATGGTACTTTGTCAGAGGCTGGAGAGATGGCTCAGCAGTAAAAAAACATCGGCTGTCCCTCCTGTCGATTCAATTCCCAGACCTCAGACAGCTCACAGATATCTGTAACTCCAGTTCCAAGGGACTTGACACCTCTTCTGACCTCTACAGGCCCCTACATGTACATGATGTACACATATACATTCAGGTACACACACAAAATAAAATATTTAACAAATGAATAAAACAGGACTGTTGAATAATACTGGAGAGTAAATAAATATCAAGAATAGAAAATGCCCAAATCATATAGTCAGTACTCCAGCTACAATCACAAGCCTGCAAACAAATTACCAGGGGGGAAGCAAGTTACATAGTTTATCAAACACCAGAACAACAAGTATGTGCATACAGAGGAGTGAGTAAGCCCTGTCTGTGCCCTCCTCAGCTCTGTCCTCTATCCTCCCTCAGATGCACTCCCAAGGGCAAGGAGAGCACCTGTTTTAGCAGAACCTAGAGGCCAAATCTAGAATTAACTCCTTCACTGCTGTCCTGGGACACAATTCATCCAACATTAATGCTTTCCCTTTTCATAGATGACTCTTGGGATGGAGAGGCAGCTTGGATGACCAAAGGAACTTTTTGCTCCTCTAGATGAACTGTATTAGTTCCCAGAATGTACATCAGGAAGCTCACAACTGCCTGTAACTCCAGCTTCAAAGGATCCAACAACCTTTTCTGGCCTCTGTGGTCACCTGAACACACATGGCATTCACTCACAGACAGATACACAAACATACACATAAAGTGAAATGAGATTTAAAAATAATTCAAAATAAACCTTTAAAAATAATGTTAAAAGATTAATAAAACAGAAAGTTCTACAAGGGAAAATATTTTTATTGTAGTCACTGGTACATCTCTAATATCTATAATAAATATAATAAATTATCAAGGTTATCTGACAAAATACTACTAGGTGGGTCTACTAAACCTCCCTTTCCTATAATAATCATTTTATTTGTGCCTTACCTTCTAAAATCTTCCTCTTCTTGTCATTTACCCTAACATAAGAGTCCTACCTAGTTTCCTCAAATCGAATCCTTGACTAGTGTCTAGTTATGAAGTACCCTTGTTACTGTGCTGATTATTGCTGGAGGGATCCCATCACCCAGCAGAGGCCTCATGGTAGGTGCTTCTACATATCTGTCTAATGAAACAAAATTATTGACTTTGGCCACTCTGCCCTAGGACAGCTCATATATGAGCACTTAAACTGAGCCACGTATGAGAAAGGCACAGGGAGTAGGAACATAACTGGAGCCTGCCTGTGAAAAAAGTAAACTGACTTCTCCAAGTGGTCCTCTGACCTCCACCTGTGCACCCGGGCCTGCACTTGTGCACACATGTAATAAATAAATAAGTGTAATTAAAGAAGGAAGAGAAAGAGAGGGGAGGGGAGGAGGAGGAGGAAGAAGAAGAAGAAGAAGAGGAAGAAGAGGAGGAGGAAGAGAACCTGAGCTGCAAAGCTGGCTCAGTGGTTAAGAGTACTCACTCTTGCAAAGGACCAGGGCTGGATTTCCAGCACCACATGGAGGCTCGTCACCTGCTCAAGCACCAAGTGTGAATGCGTACAAAACACTCACGAGCACAAAAATAATCGTAAAATGAATCTAAAATGATTATTTTTAAACAAAGAACTACCCAGAAAAAGATAAAATTGGAAATGGATAAGGGACTCGTACATAACAAGGTAGATTTATTATATGAGATGCAGGTGTACTCTAGGAAATTTTGTGAGACAAGTGGGAAGAGACCAGAATACAAGAAGTCTTTAAGAACAAAACTGGACTTTCCTCAAAAGGCAATACTAAGAAAGTGGTTCCTATAATTAGTTGGAAGGGAGAGACAGAACACAAGAAACAAAATTCAAGGCAGTTGCTGTAATTCAGACTTGAGATGACTAGAATCATGGCAAAGGGACCAAAGAGAAAAGGGCAAACTTAACAAATATTCTGAAGCAACAAAAGAACTCAGTGACAGACTGAAAAGGAAGGCTGTTGGCAGGGAAAAGAGTCAACACTGTCTCCAGGGTTTCTGCTCTCACAGGCTAGAAGAATGTGAATACAAACGTCAAAAATGGGGTCTAGAGAAAGCCAAATCCAAGTTCAGTTTTGAAAATACTCAGTTCTAAAGAAGAAAAAAAAAGACAAAAAGAAAATACTCAGTTCAAGGGGCGATGAGTTACCTCAACAATAAGATGCTTGTCTTGTATGTACAACATCCTGGGTAGAATCCCTAGCACTGGGCAGGGGTGAAGGGTGGAAAGGGAGGAAGGGAGAGGTGGGTAGTTGCATCATATCTATAATCCAAGCACTCAGGAGGTTGAAGAAGGAAGACTTCCTTGAGTTCTAGCCCACCGTGGGTTACATACAGTTAGACCTTATCTAAAAAAAAATCCAAAATAAGGTGGGGAGGGGAGCTAAGGCAAAAAAAAATCCTAGTTAGAGAAAGAAAGGATGATCCTAATACCAGGCTAATACAGATTAGTGTTTATATGGCAGCCCCAAGACAGAGGCTGCGCCATTCACTCAGTCCTCATGGTACACATATAAGAAAGAAACTTAAACAACTGGCCCAGGTCACTCAGCCACTAAACCTAGAAACCAAGACATAAACACAGGCCTGCCAATATCAAAATATCTTAACCCTTAGGACACTGTCACAGTTAAAATCACAAGAAAGCTCTATTAGGGATGCAGCTCAATTGTATGTACTGCTTAGATGTACTGAGTCCTAGGTTCAGTCACAAAGAAACAAAGAAGATAGAGCGGGAGAGACTGCTGAGTGGTGAAGAGCTCTTATTATTCTTGTAGAGAACCAAGGTTTGATTCCTAGCATTCCCGCCCCAGTACCAAGGGATCCCCAGGCACACACACGGGACACACATATACATGTGAGCACAATAATAAATATACCTTTTTAATTAAAGAAAGAAAAATACTCAACAAATTAGGTAAAGGGAAACCAAGAAATGCCCTCAACTTAAAAAGCAGGGATATAACTAATACTGCTCAACGTCGCACTCAACACATAATGAACCCAGCAGTGCGGGGGTGTATAGTTTTAGTACCAGCAATGGAAATAGAGACAGGCAGATCTCTGTGAGTTCCAGGCCAGACCTGCAGAGCAAGATAGGCAGATCTTTATGAGTTCAAGGTCTTTACATAATGAACTCTAGGGTGGCCAGAACTGCACAGTGAGACCCCATATTTAAAAAAAAAACAAACAAGCCGGGCGGTGGTGGCGCACACCTTTAATCCCAGCACTTGGGAAGCAGAGGCAGGCGGATTTCTGAGTTCGAGGCCAGCCTGGTCTACCGAGCGAGCTCCAGGACAGCCCGGACTACACAGAGAAACCCTGTCTCGAAAAAAAAAAACCAAAAAAAAAAAACAACCAACAAAAAAACAAACAAACAAAACAAAAACAACAACAACAAACCCTCTTTAAGTCAGAATTTCTAGAAAAGATGTATACCTAGAGGTAAAGGGATATCCCCACCCCAATCCCATTTACCACTGACAGGCTTGTCGTGCTGTTGGTACCCACTCACCTGACCCTCAGGAAGTATTGCACAACCCAAGAGTCATAGTCAAATTGAACTGCCAGTTAAGTGGCTCTCTACTTCCAGCTGCAGTTCAACATCAAATCTTTTGCTAGTGGGTTTTTGTTTATTTGGTTGGTTTTTTTGTTGTGTTATTTGTAGGTTGGTTGGTTTTGAGCCAGGGTCTTAAACTGGGCATCAAATTTGCTATATACATGAGGATGACTTTGAACTTCTGATTTTTCTGCCTCCGCTTCAAGGTGTTGAGATTAGAGGGTGTGCCGCCACACTCAGTTTACATGGTGCTGGGACTCAGATCCAGGGCTGCATGCGTGCTAAGCAAATACTCTAAAACTAAGTGACATCTCCAGCTCCTGAAAAGCAGACTTTTAGAAGGACTTCCTCTGCTGCTTCTCTCGTCTCTTTTCACTCTAAACAAACTAGGAACAAATTTATTGGTTTAGCTGCAGCTCTATGTCCCTATAAATGACAGTTAAGTGTTATATTCCTCAACACCACAAAATAAAACAAGAAACACTCATATTGTTTATGCCATTGTTTTACCTTAAAACCATCTGATCTAGTTTCCTCTATTGCCTACATGGCACCTTAGGCCTTTAAACAGAGGAAAACCTATTCCCTAGCCTCACTTTTTCTACTGACAGCTCAGCCTCCAAGTCTCAGTCCTCAACAATTCATTCTGGACGATTCCTACATTTATAATACTCCTCATTCTTCTCCACAGACAACAGCTTTGGGATTCTATTCCTGGGCATGATCTATTGTCTTCTTTCCTCAGGAGCAAACTTATATACAACTCAGGATTTGTCTCAAATACCAATTCTTCTGCAATATGTTTGCACTCACTGCCATGTAGCTGACAGTGATCAAGATGCCTTTGTTTTCACTGCATTTTGTTCTTATTTCTGAGTGCATCTGCTTTGAATGTAGAAATATCCCTACTCTACTGGACTATCAATCCCAAAAGGATAGAGACTGCCATCAATCTTCATTTCATATACAGTGTCTAGCAACCAAAGCTCTCAATTAAAGACATGATGACTTCCAGAAAAACAAACAAAACAAAACAAAACAAAACAGGAGACATGGAACAATGTCAGAGGTAAGGTAGCTAGTTAGTACCAAATTATAAAATGATCCAAATCAAAGGATATTAAGATACATGAGGCACTAATTCCAGCACAGGGAGGCAGAGTTGAAGACCAGCTCTGTTCTACAGAGTGAGTTCCAAGACAGCCAGGGCTATACAGAGAAACCATGTCTTGGGGTGGGAGTAGCAAGGTTAGGGAACATGAGACTAGAGAAATCTAAAAGGGTCCTGTCATTCTACAACAAACAAAAGCTGCTATTTAACATCTGGTATTTGTTCAGAAGATTCATCCCTTCTGTTGTGATTGATGACTTACTAATAAACAATTAGAATTACTAGGTTGGAGTTTCTACATAGAACAACCTATAGTACTGTGTCAAAACACTGAGAACAAGAATCATAACTTTCAAGACCCAGTGTGGTGGCACAAGCAGAGGCAGGTGGATCTCTGTAACTTCAAGGCTAGTCTAGTCTGCAGAATGAATTCCAGGCCAGCCAGGGCTATTCAGAAAAACTGTCTTGAAATACTAAAAAGAAAAAAAGAAGAAAAGAAAAAGGAAAGGGGGGGAGGGGAGGGGAGGGGAGGGGAGGGGAGGGGAGGGAGGAGGGGAGGGGAGGGGAGGGGAGGGAGGACTCTAACTCTTTGATACACACGATGTTACAACTATCTCCAGTTGTAACAAAAAAACCAAGAATCTAACCCACATAATTCAAACCAACACCAACCATGAACTTCTGCTTGTGATCATGCAATAAACCTAAAAAGTATATAATTAAGGACAGAGTAAACCTTAGCACTATAAAACTGCCAGACATTCAAACAAGTACAGGGTCTTGTAGGTGCCTAGTACAGTAAAAGGTGTTGACAAGCCTCACCCCAGAAGCACGAAGACTCCAGAGTCCCTGCAGTGGAAAGAATCAAGTCATTGTGACAGGTTTGCTTGAGGGCTCTGGGAATGGGAGGGACAGACAGTTCTCACTGGGAAGGATGCAATCCTGTCAGTGACTCAAGCCATCTTCCACTACCCTGGCTGCTAAGGAGGTTGCCAGATCACATACAGTCCCACACATATGTCTATATCTTCTTTCAGGCCAACCTCATGCTAATTCCTAACAACTAAAAACCTAATTTGTCATCAGCACACACACACACACACACACACACCCCAAAATCTACTATCTGCTACAGAAGGTCAGCTCTAAGGCAAAAACACCAAGAATGTCTATATGTTTATCTAGTGTCTAATTTTACATTAAAGTCTGGTCATAAGTTGATTTGTACTTGACCTATAATATGTTGATGTAAACACAAACCCCACTCCTTTGCTTGTACAAGAGTCACCTATCAAAAACCATGGTGTTGACAGTCATTTGTCCACCTATTATATCAGCCAAACTGGCCAATCTTCCCAGTTTTGCTAGGTGTATGTTCTGTGGACATACAAAGAAAATCTCAACTTGGTAGCACTCTAGGTCCTAGTGGGGATCTCCATAAAGCACTGCCTAAGCCATTCTTGGTACTGCAGCTCCCTATTCAACATCAGTGGATCATTCCCCAACACAAGACAAAGGAATAATAGAATTGGAAAGCTCACTGAAGCTTGATAAATGCTGGGAGCTGCTGAGAGCAGACATCAGGTTAAAACAGCACAGTAATATGATGATGACATGTGGGAGATGCTGACTACTTGAGAAACTTGGCCCTTGTCCCACTCTGAAATTAACTGGATAATAAAACATCCAGCCAGCTGGCCCCTAAGCCTGAAGACAGGACTCTACCCACAGGGCAAAAGACTGGAATCCCACCACAAGGGTACTCAGTGTTACAGGTAGGTATCCTGTTCTTAACCTCTCAATGGCTTGTAGAGGTAAAATAAAACTGAAAGCCAGCATCCAGAGCTTTGAATAGATGTATTAAAGCCCAATAATTCCATTCTACAAATCTGCCCCCAAAAGAACAGAAAAAAGAAATATTAAAAAATCATTTACAAGGATGTTCACTGTCCTGCTATAGGATAAAAGATATGTATTTGTTTTGATATATATTATGTTTGTTCTTACAATTGAGAAATATTAAATGAAAATCACCTTGCCACTTAGTATTAAAAATGACACTGTAAGGCCAGGTATGTATGGTGCATATGCCTTTAATTCTAACACTTCGGAGGCAGAAGTAAACAGATCTCTGTGAATTCAAGGCCAGCTTGGTCTACAATACTGAGTTCCAGGACAGCTGGAGCATCACAGTGAAGCACTGTCTGAAGGGGATAGAGGTACGCTGCAGAAACTAAAGGCATAGAAATGTATATTATAACAAGGAATATTCAAAAGCACAACATCCTATGTATACATGTGGATAGAAAAAAAGACTAGATGGAAATGTGACAACATATGAAAATAGTAACCAAAGGAGTAGAATCTTGGTGATTTTTCCTCTCAGTGTAATATATCTATCATCACAATCTAAGTTTGTTCTGAGGTGTTTTTTTTTTAATTAACCATGCTTTCTTTACTTTTTAAAAAGTTAATATTAGTATTACTTTTTATTTTTAAATTTTTAAAAGTTTTTATTTTTAAGTTTTATTTTAGGTTATGTTTTACCCGCTTGTAAGCATGTATATTGTGTGCAAATGTCTGAGGAGGCCAGAAGGAGGCACCAGTTCCCCAAGAACTGTAGTTAAAGACAGTTGAAAGTGAGCATGTGGGTGCTGGGAAGGAACCCAGGTCCTGCTAGAGCCGCAGCAAATATTCTTAACCACTGCTCCCTTAGTAACTGTTAAAGAAGGGAGAACTTCAGTGCATGTAGTAGTGCGAAGGATTGTCTTGATTGCTCAAATGATCTTGGTTGGCAAGCTAAGTAGATGCAAAATAAAAGTTGTAAATTAATAAGAAAGGTCACTTGACAACTTATACCAAAGGAATAACACTGAGAAAAGTCTGTGAATTCTCAGTAGTCACTGTTTTTTAAACCCCAGTGCTATGTTTGAATGTAGGGGCTCATACCAGGAAAACCTTCTATACTACACTATATCTCCAGCCCACGCATTCCACTTAGTCAACAGTATTGCTGCTGTCAAAATATACTTGAGACCCCCTTGTTATAGGTACCTACAGATGAGCAGGACCACATTTCCCAATGCATTCAATAGCAGTTTATTTTCCTACTCTGAAATTGTATTTTATTCTGTTTTTGCTTTGTTTTGCTTAAGACAAGGTCTCACTATGTACACCTGGTACCCTCTATTTAGACCAAGATGACCTCAAACTCATAGAGATTCACTTCCCTTTGCCTCCCAGATGTTGGAATTAAAGGTGTGCACAGCCAGGTCATGCAAGAATACCCTTTTTTGACCAAAATTATTTAAGACGACTAAATGACTAAGGAGTTCTATGAAGGTCGTAATGTAGCTGTGGCGAGGGCAGAGAGGAAGGTGCCAGGTATGGTGGTGTGTATGGTGAGACCTTGTCTCAAATCAAACAAGAATGGAAGTGCAGCAAGCACTGTGCTGGGACACGCTGCAAACAACCCTCATCCCTCGTCCATAGTCCCAATGTGCTTAGCAAGGTCTAGAGAGAGCATTTTCTCATCACTCCATCCCAACCACTTCTCCGATTCTTTACTTAATCCCCAATTACAGACGTCACAGGCCTGGACTGAGCTAATGAATAGGACTTGGGCCAACAATTCAGCTTATACCTATGAGAGTGGTTTTTCTTCCCAGAAACTACCTCAGTACATAGACTGTGGCAAACTTGAGAAATATAAGTTAAAATCCTTTAAACACTAGCAGCAATGAAATACATTTCACTCCAATGCTTGGGAAAGCACCCCCACCACGCACTCACCAAAGGCATAGGAAATAGGGGACTAGAACTTCAAAAAACCCCAAAAAACCAAAAACAAAACAACAACAAAAAAAACCACCTACAGTGTCTCTACTCCCCATACTGCTCCTTTCTATAGTTTAGATGGGATAAATCCTGTCCAGAAAAGCAAAAGCCAGAAACTGAAAGAAGAGGGGCCAATTATTTCTTTTGGTCAGCCCTTCAGGAATACACAAAGATACAGATGATATAAAGGGAGGCAACTGTGTTCCATGCTCAAGGGACACAATAGGGCAGCTCAACCCACAGCGGTGTGACAACCGCAGTGTTTTGCATCTTACTCTACCTAGCAGTGAAACGGCTTTATATTATATATTTTAGACTATGCTATAAAGAATGTTACACCACATACATGGGCTGTGTGTGTGTGTCGGGAGGGGCTATTTAGCAAATCCCAGTGATAAGGGATTAGAAACAGAGTTCAAGAAAGGTATTATTGAAAGAAAAGTTTTATTATCTCCCCTTCAAAGCCCTCATACTACTACTCTCTTGGTGAGAAAAGTGCCCACATTTTATGCATGTACTGTTCAGCAGTGGCCATTCTTGCCTACTTCATGTGGTGCAACACCCTAATAACAGCCACCTTTTTAGCTAGCATACTCCCAGGTCAACTGTTATCATCTTAGTAGATTCAATGATCACTGTCCTGAGGTCAGCTAAGTCACAGATAGGATATACTGTGTAGCCTTGACTGTCCTAGAACTTGCTAGTAGACTAGGCTGGCCTTGAACTCACAGAGATCTGCCTGCCTCTGTCTCCTGAGTGCTGGAATTAAAGGTGTGCACCGCCAACCTGCCCAGAATAAATTAATTTACGTAAAGCACTCAGATGAAAACTCAGTCAGCAAGCTGACGCTTACCGAGTGCTCACCACCACGAGGGCTGCAGCCACCTAACATCATCCATCCTAATGCTTTCATGCTGAGATCAACAAAACCCAGAGCCAAACATGTGGATAGGTGGCAGGTCAGAGCTTGTAACCCATGATGTGATCTGCTCTAGTTCATCCTGGACCCAAGCAGGCACAAGAATTCTGTAATCCAAGGAAATCTGTAGCAAGAATTATGATTTCTTTAAGAAATACAGAAAGGTAAGAATAGGTTTTCATTTAATTCCCAGGTGTGGGATGATATGAGGCTGTTTTAGACTGTCCCCAGCAGCTGACTATGATTTGTCTTGTGCTCAGGCAGAGGTGTGGTTTTGCCATCTGCAGATAGTTTCTGCCATGATGTGTGACATTTGGAACTCTAGGAACTTTTCAGAGAGTATATGAAGAAGGCTAGGGTCCCAAAGGCGAGGTTGGTCATTGTTGGTTGTTTGGGAGGGTTGGTTGCTGTTTGATAGTTGATAGTAGTTGTGGTTGAAAAAGAAACAAAAAGAAAGAAATTAGATTCAGGGATCTCTTTTTTCCCTTCCTATTATTAGTGGGTTGAAGGGTGGAATAAGGGTGGAGAAGGGTGGAAGAAAGATGAGCCCACAAACTAGCCAAGACTGTTTACAGAAATCCTTAAAGGCTAGTTCAGTTGGTAGAATTCTTACCTTCCATACAGGAAGCCCTGAGTTTGACTCCCAGCTCTGCCTAAATATATGTAATAACATGTGTTAATCTCAGCACTCAGGACGTAGAGGCAGGAAAATCAGAAATGTAAGGTCATTCTCAACTATATAGAGAATTTAAAGCCAATCTACTTGTCTATATGGAAGGAGGGAGAGAGGGAGCAAAGGAGGGAGGGAAAAAGGGAGGGAGGGTGGGAGGCAGCCATCTATCCAGCCAGCCCTGAGAGAATCGAGGAAAAAGACACAGAAGTTGTAAAAGTAACATTTGGTAGCCGGGCGGTGGTGGCGCACGCCTTTAATCACAACACTTGGGAGGCAGAGGCAGGTGGATTTCTGAGTTCGAGGCCATCCTGGTCTACATAGTGAGTTCCAGAACAGCCAGGGCTATACAGAGAAACCCTGTCTCAAAAAACCAAAAACCAAAAACCAAAAAAAAAAAAAAAAAAAAAAAAAGTAACATTTGGTGAATCCTAACTTCCCTTCAGACAATAAGTATACATAAATGAATATCTCTCTCTCTCTCTCTCTCTCTCTCTCTCTCTCTCTCTCTCTCTCTCTCTCTCTGTGTGTGTGTGTGTGTGTGTGGTGTGTGTGTGTGTGTGTGTAATGCCCATAGCAATCAGTGCTTCTGAGTCCATCTTGGAGTAGACAGCTCAGTATCAGGAACAGTGAGAGTACAAGAGGTTGTTGCTGCTGTGGTCTTTTCCTTTCTCCAACTTCAGTCTCATATAGGACACTCCCTATGACAGGTACAATTCGTCCCTTGCTCATTCATTCCTGCCAGTGTTACTCATACAAATAGGCTTAAAAAGCTGGGCGGTGGTGGCGCACGCCTTTAATCCCAGCACTTGGGAGGCAGAGGCAGGTGGATTTCTGAGTTCGAGGCCAGCCTGGTCTACAGAGTGAGTTCCAGGACAGCCAAGGCTATACAGAGAAACCCTGTCTCGAAAAACCAAAAAAAAAAAAAAAAAAAAAAAAAAAAAAAAAAAAAAAACAAATAGGCTTAAAAAAAGGGAGGGGTGGTGTTGGGAGCCAACTTTGAGCAGAAAGCGGCTATCATCTTTGCAGCCATCTCAGGTCATATACCCTGACAAAGACTTGTTTTCAACAGCCTACAACAGCTGAGCACACTCTGATAAACATCATGTTTTTCTCCCATATCTTGTTTTGTTGCTTAGTGCCCCCAGCTGCAAGGCGCACGTGGTCTCCACACTGCTAGCTAGGTGCACATGGTCTCCACGCTGCAAGACTCATGACGTAATGCCTTCAGCTATGCTTGTCCACGAGGGAAAGGCACGTGGTAAAGGGTATAAATACCCAGAATTTCCTTTCAATACAAGAGACTTGATCAGACTCTGTCTTGTCTCCATTCTTCGAGTCTCTTGCCCCTCCCCACTCTCTCTCTTGCTAGACCCTGACCGGCAGACCGGAGGCAGCAGCGCCCGCAGATACGAAGTGGCCCCTGAACGTGGGGCAGAACGGGCCTTTACAGGGTGGGGGCTTGTATCAGTGGACTGAGAAAACGTCTGATTGCCAGACTTCTGCTGAGAGCCCCTCTCTTACTAAGTTAGGGTTTCAGTTGTGATAAACACCATGACCATAAGGAACTTGGGAAGGAAAGGGTTTTATCTTACAGTCTGTAGTCCATCATCCAAGAAAGTTAGGGCCAGATCTTAGGGCAGACACCTGGAGGCAGGAACTGAAGCAGAAGTTATGGAAAGGGGAAGCTTACTGGCTTGTTTTTCAGGGCTTCCTTGTCTTCTAACACCCAGGAATATCAGCCCAGGGGTGGCACTACCCAAAGTGAGCTAGGCCCTCCCACATCAATCATCAATCATGAAAATGAAACACAAGTTTGACCACAAGCTAATCTGGGGACATTTTCTCAACTGAAGTTTCCTCTTCCAAAATGACTCTAGCTTGTGTCATGTTGAAAAACACTAGCCAGCACACTGAGAAATACACTTGAGGTTATTGCTAAACCTGAATCAGAGCTGCCCTAATGTGGTTAACATTAGGTTAACAGAGGCAGGCAGTTCTCGGTGAGTTTGAGGGCAGCCAGAATTAAACAGTAAAACGGTCTCAAAAAAATGTTTTTAAGTTATCTTCTCTAATTTTATGGACAAGTAAATTCCTTATAGTTTCTAACCATGCCACCCAGGTGCATCTTCAAGATGTCTTGGAATTGGAATTACACCAATGATCAAGAGATGAACAGCTATGCTAAAAAGCTCAGGGCCCAAAAAAGGCCTGGAATTTCTACTCCGAGTCTCTTCCATTCAGGGAATGTCCACGTGAAGTTTGATAATTCTTCCCGAGTTTTGTAGGAAAGGATACAGGGTGGAGGTGAGGGTCCCACTATGTCAGGCAGGTTTCATGCCTGAGACAGAGTCCTCTAAGACGGACGGTAGGGCAGGAAGTAGGGTTTTGTATGGACAAGGGTATATTCTCATACCTTCATACCTTTCTTTATGAAGACACTGATAAAACTTAAGAACTGGGAGACCCGCTGAGAAACACTCAGATTTCTGTCCCCTGTTCTCAGTGAAATTGGTAAGAATCCACTCTTTCTACCCTCTTAAAATCTTCCTTTGAAACAGCCATGGTAGTGGCATGTACTATACTTGGGAAAGCTAAGGGAGAAAGTTTGAGGCTGGTCTGGAGTATGCAATAAGATACTATCTCAAAAATGAACCAAAAGACTTCCTTGGACAGGGAAGTGAGAATAATTAATGTTACTCATTCTTGCTAAGACCTGTCTGATCTAAACCTAAAAGGAATTGGCTCAAGCTATTGAAATTTTGAAGGAGGAAAGAAATGGTTACATGAGATACAAGGTGAGACTAAGAGAAGATAATACCACTATACTATGTTATAGCTTCAGAGGTTAATTATCTTTTGCATTGAAGTGCTTGGGACAGTACTCCAGATTTGATTTTTAAAAATATTAACATACACTTTATGAGCCAAGCATTTCTAATCCAATGATTCAGCCCACTCTAAAATAAACGTGTTGAGTATTGATATACTTAAAGTCTCAGATTTCAGAGCACTTTAGATGAGAGATCTCAATCTACCTATCCCTTTAGAGCATGCAGCACCTCTCACGTGTTTCCTAGACAGCCCATAAAAGAAGGTAAAATGTCTACCAATTCTGGCAGGAAAAGAATTTAGTTCTTCTGCCCACACCCTGCCTATAGCTCCTCCAGTTCCTGAAAAGGCCCCTCTGATTTTCCTCCCTCTAATCCCTGTCCTCCTCCCTCCACACACTATGCTTCTTCTGAGTCCAGAATCCTGAAGGACTCAGGAAGGACGCCTTGAGCATTCTCCTCGACACAAGGAAATAAAATCTCTGGATTTTAACTGGAAAAGGGAAAGTAACACATTTCAATCAGTTTCCTCCTTAGTAGCCAAAAGAATCCTACACTGTCACATCTGAGGGGCTCTATGGTGGGAGGTGGGGAGGAAGTGGGACAGGGGATTTACTATGTAGTCCTAGATGGCCTAGACCTCTAGGTTGGCCTCACTCACAGATCCACCTGCCTCTGTCGGTTTCCTTAGTGCTAGGATTGAACGCATGCACTATCATGTTGGCTCCATGATCTCTTTACCTATGGTCAGGGAAGAGTTTAACAATTATGCAAAGAAAGCATTTCTTTAAAATATTATTTTAATAAAAAGCTGCCTACTTCCAAATCATTGATTTATACTTTTCAAAAACACTGCAGACCATCAACCCATATTTCTCCCTTGACCACTCTTCCCACCCCCTGTTTTCTCTACCTGAGCTAGAAACCTGTCCCAAGAAACCTAGCTACACCTAGGTGAGGCTGTAGAGGCAGGTGGCCCTCCAGAACACTGGCCAGCATCTCAGAGAAAACAGGGAGTGGCCTGAGTCCTGCTGATCTCAAGAAGACAGTTCTTAGATATCCACTCACGCAAGAGAGCAAACAGGCTGCTTCTTAAATGCCTTGCGGCATTCTCTCCTAACTGAACTTGGGAGTGTATTTATAAATCATTCCTTCCACATAATTACCTAAACACAGAATGGTGACCAGCTCTGGCTATGAGGGCTAAGTCTGTAAGAGGTTAGGCAGAAAGTAAAGACACCCCACCCCCACCCCACCCACAAGCACACTCACTCCACTAGTGTTCACACAATCATTGAGGGCAGCCTGAAGTCTTGTAATACCTCTAAGGTTGTTGAGTCCCTCCAGGAACTTCTGGTACTTGTAGGCGTTCATGCCCCAGCCCAGGAGGTGTTGGTTCAGTGGCTGGAAGGAGGCACCATAGTGCAGTGACAGCTGAGAACTGGAGAATGAACAAACCAACTGAACTCTATTCCCGGACTACTAGCTCCCAAGAACTGGACTTTGACCACGAGTACAAGTGACATCACCAGAGAGGCCTCATTAGATTACAGTCCTTTGTGCACCCTCATTTGTTGCAGAAATACCTCCCAGGAGAAGCTAGCCCCTCCTTTGTGCAAAAAAGTCAGGAGACCATAACAACACCAGTCTATCATTTGCCACCTCATCTGCCTCCTTCCCTCTAGACCCCAGCCCAGGCCCTGCTGGATTCTGCTTGAATTCTAGACACTCTTCATGACACCAGTTCAGGGGTCCATTTAACATTAGAGAACAAAACTTTTAAAGGACTACATTCACTATAGAAAATAGCACACAGAAACTCTGAGGCAAATGTCACACAGTAAAGGAACAGGTTTTTATAAAACACTAACAGCTCACCTCTCCTCATAGAAGCCATGTTTACAGATTGGAGACACATGAACACAACATAAGAGACTGCCTATCAACACCATCCAAGGCAGGAGGAAGGCAGCAGAAAATATCAAACCTACTTGCTAAATGCTTCTAGAATCACAATCAAGGACACAGAGCCTATTCCAAACTGTGGCACCAATTTACTCAATGGATCTTTTTTAAAGTTGATATAATTTGTCAATAGCTATATAAAATTCTACTTCACTAGCCTAAAAAGAGGGCCACCTTAAGTATCACAGGCTCTTAGCATTACATACACACACTATTACAAGTATCTGGTAAGTCCTCACATTTCTACTCTATCATCAGGAACTCAGAGTGGCTGGTCTGTAGCATTAGATTCATCTCTGAAAACACTTTTGTTAAACAGCCCTAAGTTTTCATTTACACACATTCAAAGCAAATAGGTTAACTAACCTGCTCCAAAGGTGCACATGGGGCCAATGAGACAGCATAAAAAGAACTTATGCTTCCTGGGCCTGAAATTGGATTTACTCCTGCTCAGCTAACATGAAAACCTTGGTATCCTAGAAACTCAGGAAAAACTGATGGGTAAGGCCTCTGTGACAACCCACATCAGAGACCAATCTGCTTCACCCACCCCTCCTAAGGCATAAGGTTTTCCAGATAACCCAGCTCACTAACTGCCTTTCGTCATCTAAAGTAGAACCCACAGTTTGTTAAACATAATCATCTGCAAAGCTCCCAATTACACAAACTGGAGTGCAAGCAGAGAAACTTTATAGGTAGCACTTTGAAACATGGGCTGGAGAGAAGGCTTGGAGCACTTGCCATTCCTTCTGAAGACCTAAGCTCCATTCCCACTACCACATTAAGCAGCTCACAACCACCTATAACCACAGGATCTGATGCCTCTGACCTCTGACCTCCAAGAGCATTTGCACATATATACAATCAAAGGTAATAAAAGTAGATTTTAAAAAGGAAAGAAAGAAAAGAGGAAGAGCCAAACAGAATAATTGTAATAGCTGCTAACATAATGTAAATAGGGGGAAGATATATTAAAAAAAAAAAATTACCAATCCAAGCTTTCATGCTTTCAAATGCTATTTGTTGATTAATAGTACTAATGAAATCCAGATTTGATAGCTCCTGCATGTAATTCCTGAATTCAGGAAGCAGTGGAAAGAAGATGGTTGGGCTATACAGTGAGTTAGAGGCCTTCCTGGAGTAAGACCTTGTCTCAAAAAACGGGGGTGAGGGGGGTGAAAGGGTCCCGGTTGGCCCACGTCTTTAATCCTAAAACTCAGCAGGCAGAGGCAGGTAGATCTCTGTAACTTCAAGGCCAACCTGGTCTACACAGAGAGACCCTGTCTCAAAAAAGGGACTTAGGGGGTAAGATGGCTCAGTGGGTAAAGAAAGTGCTTGCTACCAAGCCTGTGGACTCGAGTTTAACCCCACGAGTTGTCCTCGTCTTATACAATGGACACATATGGGCTTGGGCTCTCCTACTCTCTCAACACACAAACAAGCAAATATACTTTAATCTTTTTCTTCATGTCTTAACAAGGTAGCCAACCACTTTTTAGAAAGCTAAGAATTAGGATTCACATAGGGAAATGTGAATGCATGATTCTTTTTCTCACAAAGCAACTTAATGGACAAAATAAATAGGAATTTAATGCTTTAAGGCCAGAAGTCAAATAGTAAGATACAGTGTAAAAAAAAAAGACAAGTATAGATTTTATTATGCACTAGACCATCTCCACCACTGAAAGAAAACACACACACACACTACAGTCTAACAGGCAAGCTACCTGATCACCTCATGACAATTGGATTCTTCACCTATGGAGGTGGAGGCAGCTGTGACTGAGTAGACCGAGCTGGCTTTCTGAGAGCTACTCTACTTGCTTCTCCACACAAAAAAACAGGCAACAGCATTTAGTGGAAAAAAACTTTAGATGCAGAGTCAAAATTTAAATTCAGAGAGTTACCTCAAGATTCAATTTTTGGCATCAACTAACTACCTGGAAAAGAGTCCCAAATGCTTATAAAATACTAATTCTTATTTTTTTTACTGAAAACCCCACTGAAAATCTAACAAAAACTATCAATAGTCTTTCCTGGGGGGAAAACCACATAGTCACCTCTATTTCAATTTTTGTTTATGAATGGAGTGGGGTCAATGAACCTCAGGTAAAGATGTCCTGAGGTGATCTAGTCAAGCTACTGGCAGAATGAGATATGAATATAAATACTAAAAGGAATGAAGTATAAGGTGGATCAACCAGCCTAAGTCTACTCAGAGACTCCTCCCACCTCCAGGAGAGCAGACAGCAATCTGACTGCAGACACAGTCGACTTAAAATAGGCACTCAACTGAGTGCATTTAAAAGACAACACATGGTACTTTGTCATTTCCTCTATGTGTTGCATCATAAAATTGTTTAACAAAATTTTATCAGATGAAATTTAAACAAAAACAAGGATGTTTGGAATAAGTGAATAAGTAGTGGTTCCATTTGGAGGCTCTTTGGGGGTCAGGGTGAAATGCTCTGGACTCCAGTTGCAGTCTTGGAGACAGGAACCTTTCTCCCCAGAAACGAGTAAAGTCACGGTCCAAATACCTCTACACACTCTATGGCTGTTCTGTCCTCCACTAAGCTTACAAAGATGTACAGTGAGATGCTAGCTCAGGTGGCAAGGAAGATTCTGCCCTAAGTTTCAGACACAGACAGACAAATGTGGATGGCTTCAGATCTGGCAATCCAAAGGCACTCATTAGCCAGCTGCTGACAAAGGGGAAAAAGGCCCTGCTGTCTCCCACAGACCTTACAAAGGCACAAACACCTAACAGCTGAGTGAAGCTTGACTAGATGCAGCCAGATCAGGAAGTGTAGACTACAAAGCACAAGGCATGGTCCTGATGGTTTGTTTGACTCTCAGTAATGGGGTGACTATTAAAAAGGAATGTCTTGTCCTACCTTCAAGTGGGCTGGAGACAAAGCCAGGAGACACACACAAGCCCTGAGTCAAACTGAGGATACTGCTCCTGAGAAAGGAGAGCGAGTGTGTCAGCAGAATTGGGACTGAAAAGGAAGCTTGAGGCTTAAGAAGAGACAGCACGTCCTCCAGACCTTCACACAGCTTCCTAAGGCTCCTCTGAAAATAATCAGCTCTATACCTCTCTGTGAAGCAATTCTCCTAAAAACAAAGATCCTCATCCCACAGGGCACAGACTATCAGGTCAGTAACACTAAATAAGGACGCTGGATTAGAGTCTGTCCCAGCTTTCATTCCACATGCACTCTTTATAAATGTTCATCATTTAAATGCCAGGCACTGACTAGGGGCTGAGGACACAGAGAGGAGAACAAAGCAAAGGCAATGTCCCTTGTGAAAGATGAGGATCATGGTGTCATCAACTGAGGGTACAGATGACTTCTGACTGTTCACTCTCCACACAAACTGTGAAAACAAGAAGTTGAGGGACACAGACAATACGTTCCTTTGTGCAACTCCATGGATTTGCTTTGCAGCAGAAGTGATACTATGAGAGCCAGTTGCCACCTCTATCCCAAAGCAGCTGTTGGTCCAGGAAGAGCAAAAATGTCTCCAGTGACTTCAGGGCCCAGTAATGAAAACAGCTGCTGGGTTTAGGGTCTTATTCAGAGAGTAGCAAAGGTCACTTTCTTCATTGTCTCTCCAAGCAGCAGGTTTGAGAGTGAGGAGGGCTGAATTACACCTTGTCCTTTGGCTTGCTGGAGAGAAAATTAGTTTGTCTTCTGAGAAAATGATTGCCCAAGGGCCAAAGTTGCCTCTCCAGGGATGAGGAAGAGAAAACAAAAGAAGTCAGACCTCATGCCTAGACAGAGAAGACTGACTGAGTAAGCCAAGAGAGGTTTCAAAGAGAACCAAGTGCAGGTCTGGCCAAGAGAGTAATAGGAACTCAGCCTACCGCATGCCTAACCCAGGCCTAAGGAGGTATTGGTGTGCCTTAGACATACACTACAGGGCCTGAGAGTGCTGTGAAAAGGATCCTGGAAGGCCACAACCTTCAAATTGGTTAATACTCCTTAGTCTTTGTCTTAGCCATTGTTCTATAGCTCTGAAGAAACATCATGACCAAGGCAATTCTGATGAAAGAAAGCATTTAATTGGGGGCTTGCTTACAGTTTCAGAGGTTAGTCCAATATTACCATGGCAGGGAGCACAGTGGCACAATGTAATGGATGGCACTGAAGAAGTAGCTGAGAGGTTTATATCCTCTCAGAGAGAGAGAGAGAAAGAGAGAAACAGAGAGAGAGAGAGAGAAAGAGAGAAAGGGAGGGAGGGAAGGAGAGAGAGAGAGAGAGAGAGAGAGAGAGAGAGAGAGAGAGAGAGATATACTGGGCCTATCCTGGGCTTTCCAACAAGGGCATACTCACTCCTTAAGGCCACACCTAATCCTTCTAATCCTTTTAAACAGTTCTACTGACTTATGACCAAGCTTCAATGAGCCTATAGGAGCCATTCTTATTCAATTCATTCTTATTACATTCCCTTTCTTTTTTGTCATGGAGAAATAAATGGTTGGATCCTGAGTCCTTCCCTTCCCACACTGGTTATATAATACTACAAAAACCAACAAGGTAAGAAACTCTAAGCAACTGGGAAGGAAGGCAAAAATACCTATCCTAGGGTACTTCTACCCAACTGCAGATGCAAACCCCACCTGAAATTAAGATTGCTATATCAGTTTATAAAATCACAAAACAAATTGAAAAAAAGCTTCACTGCCAGGCACTATGAGAACCTAAGGAAAAGACCAGAAACAAAACTCACTTACCACTAAAATCGGGACAGGAGGGAAGAAAGGCTATTTCAATAACAGTATCCTGACAGAATCCCAACCATCCAGGAGTAAGAGAAGTCACTTCCTCTAAAAATAGTTTCTGACTATTGAGGTATAGTGAACACTAGCACTCAAATCAGCTAAAAGTAGGCCACAGCTTAGGAAAACCACAATTGGTTTTTCTAAAAATATTAGAAGAAAGGTGTTTACTGGCTCAATTCACCTGGGTGGGTCTGCCAGAAAAAGCAAAGGAGACTACAAAAAACACTAGCTGCCAACCTCAGTAGCACTCCTTTGTTACCTTTGAGAAGAGGAAAGAGGCAAAATAAACATTTTTAGGAAGTTAGATCCCAGACACTAAATATAGTATACTGATATTTTCCCTTGAAACAATGAGGTTATATTTACAAAGAAATCCCAGGACAGAGTATATGGTGGTGACTTCAGCACAACAGAGCACAAGTTCTGAGAAATCTGTGGGAAAACATCACAAATCAAGGGATCAAAGAAAGTACCTTATAGATTGAGATTGTCTGCATCTGTTTAACAAATACTGGGGGCATTTGCATCTTTTATGGTATCATCTGTCTGTAAGACTCAAATATTGTAACAAAAAGTTTCACATTTAGCAAAGGATCAGACTGTTCCTTTGATCCCACAGTTCCAAATCTAAAAGCTTTTCTTTTTTGGTTTTTCTTGAGACAGGGTTTCTCTGTGTAGTCCTGGCTGTCCTGGAACTCTGTAGACCAGGCTGGCCTCAAACTCAGAAATCCGCCTGCCTCTGCCTCCCAAGTGCTGGGATTAAAGGCGTGGCCACCACTGCCCAGCTAAAAGCTTTTCTTAAAGATGTATAAATATGCCTGAACCAGTATAATGGAGCCTATCTATAACCCTATCAATCCAAAGGCTGAAGTAGGAAAGTCAAAAGTTTGAGGCCAACTTGGACTGTACAGCAAGATCCTCATCTCCAAAAAAGAGAAGTAATACAGAGGGCATGCTATCTTCTTGTTATGGCTTTTAAGACCTATTTATTTTATGTGTATAAATGGTTTACCTTCAAGTGTGTATGTGTACCATGTGCTTGTAGAAGCCAAAAGAGAGTATCAGATCATCTGGAACTGGTTACAGATAATTGTGGCCACCTGAACAAACCCCAGTGCTCTTAACTGCTGAGCTCCTGGTTCATGGGGAGTAGAGGGTGTTGGTTTGGGTTTGGTTTGGTTTTTAGAGACTGGGTTTCTCTGTGTAGCCCTGGCTATCCTCAAACTCAGAAATTCACCTGCCTCTGCCCCCAGAGTGCTGGGATTAAAGGCGTGTGCCACCAGGCTCAGTTTTGTTTTATTTTTGAGACAGAGTCTCACCATATATCCTGGCTGGCCTTGAAGAGATCAGTTTCCCTCTGATGGCTGGGATTAATAAAGGCATGAAGCACCAGCCTGGTATGAATGTATTTTAAAGAATTACTTATGTATATGAGTACACTGTAGCTGTCCTCAGACACACCAGAAGAGGGCATCGGATTCCATTACAGATGGTTGTGAGCCACCATGTGGTTGCTGGGAATTGAACTCAGGACCTCTGGAAGAGCAGCCAGTGCTCTTAACCACTGAGCCATCTCTCCAGCCCTGAATATATTTTTATAATACAAGCTAATTCATCTCATTATTTATAATATAAAATAACACCAGACTTCTTTTTTAAAATACAGTAACAGAAGACTAGCACAAGAGCAATACATCTCGGGGCTAGAGAGGTGGCTCAGTGTTTAAGAGCACTGGCTGTTCTTCCAGAGAACCTGGGTTCAATTCCCAGCACCCACACGGTGGTTCGCAACCATCTTTAACACCACTTCTACACTTTCATCTAGCCCTCAAGGACACCAAATATGAATACATGCTATAAAGACATACATGCAGGGAAAATACCCATATACATAAAATAGTAAGTTTTTTTTTTAAATTAAAAAAGGAGCAGTATATCCAAATAAGGGAATATTAAAAGCCCATTTAAATTGTAACAAAACTTTTTTTTTTTTATCTGTTTGTCTTTTGAGACATGGTTTCTCTTTTGAGACATAGCTGGCTGTCCTGGAACTCATCACGTAGACCAGGCTGCCTCTTGGGTGCTGGGATTAAAGGTGTGCACCATCACACTGGCCACCAGTTTATAATTTTTGATACTGAAAGATTTCAGCATTCAGTAAATAAACATGCTACAAACAGTATTTGCCTTTTGAAAAATAGATAATTATAGAATATATTTCATAAGTAAATGTCTGAAAGAAAATTTACCAAAGATCCACCCTAGCTGAGGAGTTACTTGTCACTGGTGGCTGCTTGGTAAGGGGATGCACTCTGAGAGGCTGCCCATGCTCCAGTAGACTGTCCTACACATGCACACTAGGTGTGTTTAAAAGACGAATACATAAAAGCAAAGCAGGAGCCGGGCAGTGGTGGCACATGCCTTTAATCCCAGCACTTGGGAGGCAGAGACAGAGGCCAGCCTGGTCTACAGAGTGAGTTCCAGAACAGCCAAGACTACACAGAGAAACTCTTGTCTCAAAAAACACACAACAACAACAACAACAAAACAAAACAAAAAAAGCAAAGCAGGGTGGGGAAGAGAGGGAAGAAATTAGGGAAGAGGGAAAGGAGGGTGGATTTGGTCAAAATACATATCTATTCCTGGTAGGGCTGGTTCTAGTTAAGTGATAAGTGCTTACCTAATGTGCACAAGGTCCCAAGCTCAGAATCCTATTCTACAAATCATAGGCTGCTGTCAGTCTACACTTTCGTTCCTCATTTTATACTTTTTATAAAATAAACATGGCTATTTTGTGAAAAAAAAAATGGAGATAATTGTGCTACAACTTAACTAAACATCCAATAGTAGCACAGCTTTTCCAGATTTTTCCAAGCATCCTTTATCTGGAGATAACTGGAACATAACAGATAATCCAACAATGCAACCAAATGTTATGGCACCAAAAAAACAGATGAAGATGGTACAGCCTGCTCTCAGTGAATTCTCTGTCTTGGGGAGCCAGACAATTAAAGAGGTAACTGCTGATAAGAGGACAAGTCCAAAGGCAAAGGGACGTACAGAGTGTCACAAGAGCTCCGTAAGGAGCAACATCCCCTGCTAGGGTAGACAATAAGAACACATATATTTACTTCTCATCTGGGATAAAAGATCACTGTAGAAACTGTGTTTATGATGTAGGTAAAATAGAAAAGTAAATTCAAGTATCATCAACAAAGGATAAAACTGAGAATCCTTTTCAGAGATGTGACATGGAGAGATTTCAGAGATGATGAGGACCTGAAATAGAACAGTGGGTCCAACCAGCCAAAGATAGTTGTTAAGACGGATGTTCAGAAGAGAAGTGGGTTTAGGCAAGGGAAAGGAGGAGGGTGGCAATGAGACTTCTGCAGACTTCTAAGTGCAAAGGTACAGCATGCATATTACACATAAGTATGTATCACTTCTTGACTTTCTGGCTAAAATCAAGTATGAATCTGGGGGAAGGGAACTCATATTCAAAGAATCTGATTTGAAAACCATCATTACATACACAGATGAAATTAATAAAAAAAATAACCAGAACAGGTAAATTGATATAAAAAAGCAAAATGAAGAAAAAAAATGAAAGTCTAAAAACTATCAAAAGCAATGACAAGATCAAATATCACCTGAATGAAAAAGAGGCTACTGAGTTCTTCAAGTAGGTCATACAAGTGAGAGCAATTTCAGTTGTGATGACAGATTGGCAATGTTTATCAAGAAGACTAAAGAAATATGAAGAGAGGAAGGAGACGGGGAGGGAGGAAGGAGAGGCAGGGGGATAAACTTATAGTAAATTTACTTAGGCTGTAAAAGGGATTTATAGGTTCACTAGGAAAGACAAATTAAGAATATATCTAGCAACAAGCTTCTGAAATCCGGGAAGGAGGAGGAGGCTGGCAGGGATTACAGATGAAATGACAGATAAGGCATAGGAAGTAAAAGCTGAATGGCTGGAAGGGAGTAGACATGGTTGGGTGGAGTTGAGCTATGGACTGTGAAACAAGTCTGGAATAGTTGCTGCAGGGAAAAGGAACTGCAATCAGCCTGCTGGAATTAAAAGATGTCAGGGCAGGAGTGGCAGCCAAGTGGTGGCATTCAGGAATCTGTGAAGAAGTCAGTCACTCAGAAGCTCAGCAGAGAAAATGACTCAGGGCCCAACCCTGGAGAATAGGAAGGAGAGGGCAGAAGACAGACCAGCAGTGGCCTGTTCCAGGGCTGAAAAGGCTAGACTAGGGAGGTAGACACCATAAGCAAGATGGCAGACTGGACAACAGCAGAGGCCAGGTTTCTTGGGCAAAAAGGAAGAGAAGTGGAAGAAAGGAGGGTGTACCAAAGCTCTGGGATCAGGTCACCTAAAACTTTTATTCCCCAAAAAGAAGACTCAGACAGATACCAGGCTTACTTCCAACCTTTGCTCTGGTGGAAGCTGCTCTCTAGAAGAGACTGACACTAACTTGATGGAGAGGGAGTCTACCCTAAGCTTATCTCTCAGATGTGACCTGCACTGCATGCTGTAATCCAGTGTTCCATTCCTTTTTTCCTTTTTGCAGTCCTCGGCATCAAACCCAAGACCTCTAACATGCTATGCAAGCATTCCAACGCTGAGCTGTACATCAGTCCTCCAGCTATATAGCAATAACTTGTTTGGCTGTGTTTTGAGACAGCGGCTCATTGTATGGTTGTGATTGGCCTGGAACTCACTAGACCAGGCTGGCCTCAGACTCACAGAGATCTGACTGTCTCTGGTTACCCAGTATTGGGTTTAAAGGGTGTGCCATGTGCCACTACACCTGACCTAGCAATAACTTTTAAAATAAGCTTTCTTTAGTTATGAGAAATTGTGGGTTCTTGTGCCTATGTTGCTGCTGAAAATAAAAGTCTATGAAATGCCTTAGTGCCATCCAACTTTCTCTGGGCCTTACACTCAACTAATGCAGGACAAGAGTCGCTGTCCATGGGATCTATACCCATTGCTAAGGTACAACAGCAAGAACAACCCAAGCAGAGCAATTACATTCAACAGAGAAAGAGGAGTTAGAGCCAGGTTACAAGTTACGTGAGGACCAGGATCAAACTGAGAAAGCGAGCTTACCTCCTTGCACTGTGAGCTGAAAGTTGAGGGTATGTATACCTTATTGTTTGCCTAGCCCGGGCAAGAGGAAAGCCCTGGGTTTCATCCCCAGCACAAGCAAAAATAAATTGCTTTTGATAGTTGAATCTAATTTTTTAATACTAATTCTTGCTGAGTTTTCTAAAGCTTGCTTATACATTCATTAGTTCTTAACCCCTTCCTTACCTTATAAGGAAAGGAAAGCCTACAGAAATTATTTGCTTATTCCTGAAGATCCATGTTTCTAACTAGCTTATTATTCCAGTCCTGTACAAAAAGAGACTTGAACCATCTCAGAGATGCTACAAATAAACCAGACATTGTCACCTAAAGGTACTTCTGCCTCTTAATAGCCAATTCACTACCTTCCAAACCTTGTTCTAAAAAAGACAATAAGTGTGTGATTTCAAAAGGAAATGTCTAATATTAAAGTGTACTGACAAGACAAGAATTCAAGAGTTGGGTGGCCATCTAGATAAGCACCTGGAATTTGGCCCCCATCACCCTAGTCTTCCATTCTATTTGAACTGAGACAGGCCCTGATGTGTGCGGTGGAAAAAGAAACTCCTAGTGTTTGTTTAATGTAACTCTAGTTCAACCTTCACTTTGGCCACTGCCTTCTAATGCTCACAAACACTTAATTGTCCCTAAAAGTAGGTCAGTGCCTCCTGGAACAAGCTGGAGGGAGAGCTAAGTCTCAGCCCATGATTTGAAGAGCCTGAAGAGGCCCAACCTGTGTCTAGGAGACCAATACCAACAGCACAGTATGCCAAGAACCCTCCAGGTGCTCCAGGCGGCAACCTGGCTACTGCCATTCCTAGCCATTCCTAGGAGGTGACTCAGCAGCCTGGGAGAGTAGAAGATGCCCAGAAAAAGCAGCTGGTGCTCATGTGAGTCTAAGAAATACTTGTTCCGCTCTGGAGCCTCACAAGGCATCCCTAACATCTCGGAGTGAAAGGTGAACAATCAGAATGCAGAGTTCTTTCCCCTCCTGTTCCTATGGCTCCTTCTGTAGAATACCAAGCATTGCTTAGCCATAAATGGAGCGACATGAACATCTCCCCATTCCTTCCCCCCAAATATTTTATTCAGCACACCCAAAAATAAACACTGCCTCTCACCCATGAGCTAGAGGTACATTCCTAGCACTTTAAGTGGTCATTTGAGGATGAAAGGGTTAAAGCCTGGGTACAGGATACATCTTGTTCTAGGCTCAAATATCCATCCATGGTCTCCCCTAACCTTCTGTCTAGCTCACTAAATATAGATCATCGTTTCAAAGTCAAAAAAAGGGGGACCCAAGGAGATGAGGCGACAGAGAACTGGCAGTCTGGGAAACAGCTACCAGAAGGTCAGCTGTCCAGCTGGCTCTGGAATCTGAAAACTTCCAAACCTAACAACTGCCTTTCTCAGCAACAATCAAAAGTATGCGCAGCAGCTGCGAGGATAAAGGCTGCTGAGCCAGCTCTAGAAGTTATCAGCAAACCCTTTCCTTAGCCATTGTTCTCCAAAAGAAAACCAGATACCAGATCTAAATCTGCTGAAAGGAAGGAAAGGTTATCTCTGACAAACTGTGTGCAGGCACCTTGCTCTTCCCCCTCCCTCCTTGGGGTTCCTCTCTGATAGTGAAATCCAAACCACTGACAATCCCACCTTTCACAGCTCCAACAGACCAGTATCTCTGGCCCCACTCACCTCTCTTCCTCCTGGTCCTTTCACTGCCTCTCTGGTGCTCCAATACATGCACACTTGACCTGTCAGAACTGTATTATCTGACACCTAGATTCACATTTTTACTCCTTATTAGCATATTGACCCTAATGTTTATGAAACAAAGAACATATCTTTGTCATTGTAGGAAAGGCCCATACTTCAAGCACTTTACACATACTATTTTATTCAATCTTAAGAATCCTACAGTGTAGATACTATCAGCAAAGCATTCTACAGATGAACACCAAAGTACATGAATGCTCAAGTACTTGCCCAAGTGCAGTTAGTAAGCAGCAAGGCCGAGGCTCCAACCTGGACAACCTGACTCCCCATCCAAACTAACCTCAGTGCTCTACAGCAGTGGTCCTCATCTTAACCTCAGGACCCCTCTACAGCAGTGGTCCTCATCTTAACCTCAGTGCTCTACAGCAGTGGTCCTCATCTTAACCTCAGTGTCTACAGCAGTAGTCCTCATCTTAACCTCAGTGCTCTACAGCAGTGGTCCTCATCTTAACCTCAGTGCTCTACAGCAGTGGTCCTCATCTTAACCTCAGTGCTCTACAGCAGTAGTCCTCATCTTAACCTCAGTGTTCTACAGCAGTGGTCCTCATCTTAACCTCAGGACCCCTCTACAGCAGTGGTTCCCAATTAGCAGCACCAGCAGCTCCTGGGAACTCAAAACAGACACAAATTCTCAAGCCCCGCCCGTGATTTGGTGCACACTGAGCCAGAACCAGGGTGGGACCCAGTAATCTGTTTTAACAAGCCCTCCAGGTAGTTCTGATGCTGGTTCAAGGTGAAGAGCCACAGGAGCGTAGTCACAAACTATGCTGCTTTGGCTTGTCTGTATTTGAGCCACACCCAATACCAAAGAAGAGTCTAGGAAGAACTTAATAATGCAAAAGCCCCAAAAAAGCCACGTTTAAACCATGTAAAGAATACTGGGTCGAGCGCCGTCAGTGTGAACCTTGGGCTGCACATATGTCTTTGACAACAAAAAAGATAAAAATGGAAAATAAAACCATCAAATTGACCACTGCCCTAGTGGCGTGGCTGTATGGAGTGTAGCCTGTAATCAACTACTTAGGAGGCTGACACAGGAAGATTACAAAGTCAAGGCCTGCCTTGGCCACATAGCAAGTTCCAGGCCAGCCAGGAGTACATGATGAGATTCTGTCTGATTGACTGACTGATTGATAAATAAATAAATAAATAAATAAATAAATAAATAAATAAATAGTTTTAGGGGGGAGGATATAGGAATATGGCTCAGTGACAGAGTACTTGCCCAGCATTGTATGACTCTAGGTTCAATAATCACTAATAATGAAAACAAAAAGTCAGAACTAGGGATGATGTTTAGTAACAGATAGTTTGCCTAGATGCTAGGCACCAAAGGAAAAATAAGGAATATAAAGCATTTGATAAGCCATGCTTGAAACATAAATGGCACAGAAAGTCTAAGTACCACATGTATGTGTGCCAGACACTGTACTAGGCACAGGCATTCACTGACATCCAAACCTTTCACAAATGTTTACTGACATATTATTGTGCTATGCAAATAACACAAGATTAAGGTATTATACCCTTCTTCAAGGGCACTGAAAAGTAGTAGGTCAGGCATGGCACACAAGTAACTGCACACAGTAGCAAATGATAAGAATCATAAAAAGGCCAGGAATGTTAGCAAGCACCTTTAATTGCAGCACTGGGGGAGGCAGAGGCAGAAGGATCTCCAAGTTTGAGGCCAGTCTGGTCTAAGAATATAGTCCCAGGACAGCTGGGGATACACAGAGAGACTTTGTCCAAAAAAGAAGAAAGTGTTTGGCTGGAAAAAACATGGCATATTTTTGTTGTTTTACTTGTTTTTGAAAGAGGGTCTCAACAGACAGTGGTGGTGAACACCTTTAATCCCAGCACTCAAGAGGCAGAGTGAGTCTCTGAGTCCCAGGCCAGCCTGGTCTACAGAGTGAGTTCCAGGACAGCCAGGGCTACACAGAGAAACCCTGTTTTAAACAGGGAGGGAGGGAATAGGGAGGGAAGGAAGAAAGGAAGAAGGGAAAGAGGGAAGGAGGGGGATGGGGAGGAGAAAGGGAAGGAAGGAAAGGGAGGGGGAGGAAGGGAAGGAGGAAGAGAGAGGGGGAAGGGAAGAAGGGAGGAAGGGGGGAGGGAGGGAGGAAGGAGTCTCACAGTGTTACCCAGTTTGGTCAGAAACTTGCTATCTTACCTAAATTGGCTTCAAATATTTAGTTTGGAACATGAGATTTAGAAGCCATATTTTGCAAAAGGCTGTACAAATCTGGGTCTATAGCACAATGGTCCCATGGGTTCAATCTCCAGCACTAAAATGTGGGGACAAGGGCAGAGTGGGTAGGCCTATAAGTGGTGGTACACACAGGAAGATCCTCACATGTTTAAGGCCAGACTAACTGATTTACATAGTGAAATCTAGAGTGGCCAGGGCTTCATGAGACTGCTCACAATCACTTGTAACTTTCCTTCCAAGGATCTGACATTCTCACCTAGACTCCAAGGACACTTGCAATTACACCTGCACATACCCCACACACACACACACACACACACACACACACACACACACAAATAAAAAAATAGGAAAACAATTTGTTTCTTTTCCCCATAGCATCATAAATTCAAGTCAATAAAAACAACTGGTTGAAACCTGTCTTAGGACTGACCTGTGATTTGAAGTGTGTCCAGCACATCATGAACTCCACTTTCATGAGTAGTTAAGAGCCAGTTATGTTATATGCATGGAACATAAAGATACCTATAATTATGTCATTTGTATATAGGACACCTTGAAAATTATTTTGTTATTCCTCATCAATGCTCTCACTGTGATGAAAAAGATAGCTCCTAATAACTGTTCTGACCTTTGGAACTTTTCAATATCATTAGTCAAGATAGCCATATATTTGTTATCTTACTTAAGCTGCCTGAAAACTTACAATCCTCCTATATTAGCTGAGTTCAACTCTCTCAGCTATTTCAAGCTTATGAGACTTCTACTCAACAAAATTCAGTAAGAAGTACCCTCATTATTCAATGTTTAAGATGTTTGCTGTGTCCTGCCTTGCCTTGCCTGTCTTCCTTTCTTTCTTTCTAAGATAGGTTCTTACTATGTAGCCTAGACTGGCCTGGAGCTCACTATGTAGATCAGGCTAGCCTTGATCACAAAGATTTGCCTGCTTCTGCCTCACAACACTGGGAATGAAGATGTATGCCACCAGCTCTGGCAGTCTGCTTTCTTTCACTGTTTTGTACAGAAAAAAAGCTTCAACAAATCCTTGGCATATAAACTAGAGAAATATAAATTGCTGGTAGAGAAATTAAAATAGAATGGGCTGTAGCTAATTGGCACAGCACTCACCTAGCATGTACAAGGCCCTGGGTTCATTTGCAGGCACACACACAGGAAACTAAGTCTTCCTATAAACACTGTAGACAAATTTTTGTTTTATACGTAGAAGCAGTTGAATGAAAAAATATATTTCCCACCACAACACACCCCCGTCCCAGAACTAGGGTTTAAACACAGAATCTCAAGCATGAGGCAAAAATTCTACCACTGAGCTATAACCCTAGAACAATATACATTTAACTAGTAATCTTTACTTGCCAAAGAATATCGGAAAGGAAAAATATAAATTCAACATATTCTGAAGGAAGAACATTTTTACTTAAGGAAAAAATAAGTAATCCAATCAGGTCAAATATTTTATATAACTTGCAATTTTGCATAAATTAAGTTACATAAACAAGAAAGTGCATTTATTTCCCAAAGAACAGTTGGAGTGAGAGGCCAACCTTGAAGCTGGAGACTCCTGCACTTGTCTTCACTCCACTGTCATACAAGTGCCCCCTACTGTCCTATTTAATCTATGCTTCCCTAAAGTGAATCCCTCCTCCTCTCTCCCCACATGCATCGTGTTCATGCCTGTGTGCATGGGATTAAAAGCATGCAATACCACACCCAGCTTTTTACATAGATACTGAGGATCAGACTCAGGTCCTATGCTTACGTGGCAAACTAGGCCATCTCCCCAGCCCTCTTATTCAAAAAAGAAAAGAAAAAGGAGGCAAAACAAGATGGCTTTGAAGGAAAAACCTCTGCCAAGCCAGCCTGATAAACCGAGCTCATTCTTCAGAACAGGGAGAACTGACTCCTGAAAGTTACCGTCAGCCCTCTGTGTGAGCCAGCACCACACATACACATACACACGCAACAATACATTTCTTCAAGATTCAATTTTAGATCCTTTTCTACAGTGGCATTAAAAAGACCTTTCTTGGGCTGGAGAGATGGCTCAGCGGTTAAGAGCACTGACTGCTCTTCTAGAAGTCCTGAGTTCAATTCCCAGCAACCACATGGTGGCTCACAACCATCTACAATGGGATCTGAACCCTCTTCTGATGTGTCTGAAGACAGCTACAGTGTACTCATAATAAAATAAAATAAATTTAAGCTGGGCGGTGGTGGCGCACGCCTTTAATCCCAGCACTTGGGAGGCAGAGGCAGGCGGATTTCTGAGTTCGAGGCCAGCCTGGTCTACCAAGTGAGTTCCAGGACAGCCAGGGCTATACAGAGAAACCCTGTCTCGAAAAACCAAAAAAAAAAAAATAATAAATAAATAAATAAATAAATAAATTTAAAAAAAAAAAAAAGACCTTTCTTTTCCCCATTGTGTAGCCCAGACTGCCTTTGAATTTATGATCCTTTTGCCTCAGCCTCTCCTTTCAAATGTTAGAATTACAGGCATGGACCACCACACCTGGCTAAAGCAGAAACTAATAGTAAATGCCACCAGGTGTGATGACACCCTTTTTGTTGTTAATTTTGTTGTTTGTTTGTTTTGTTTCAGAGACAGGGTTTCTCTCTGTAGCCCTAGCTATATCCTGAAACTCATCTGTAGACCAAGCTAGTACAGTCATCTACCTGTCTCTGCCTCCACAGTACTGAGATTAAAGGTGTTAGCCACCACTGTTGCCTGGTGACACCGACCTTTAATCTCAGCACTGGGGAGGCAGAGGCAGCAGATCTCTTGTGATTTCATTGCTAGCCTGGCCTACAGAACAAGTTGTAGACTGGCAAAGAATACAAATTGAGACCTCTGTTCAAAAAAAAAAAAAAAAAAGGCCTTTATTAATTTACTATGTGACATGACTTTACTCCTCTAGATGTAAGCCTACAATTTCTGAGAATCCACAAATAAAACTATAAACTTTTACAACAAGACCCTTTAAACTCCTGTACAATCCTTGAGAACTCAGGCTTTATCTTACCATCTGCAATGCATGCAATGTAATTCATCCAATGCACCTCAGGGGCTACCTTGTGATCCCATTTAAGTGCCTTAGCAGTAACTTCAGAAGCCACCAAAATCACTGCAGTTAAAGCACTTGCCACCAAGCCTGACAACCAAAAATTGATCCCTGGAACCCATATAAAGGAAAGAGAGAACCAGTCCTCACAAGTTGTCCTCTGACCTCCACACATGCAATGCACTTACTTACATGCACAAAATGAATACAATAAGTTCAGAAAAGTGTAAAGAGCATATATATGACTATTATAAAGACATGGATGACTTTGTTCTTGAGAATCACCCTCAAGCGTGTACTCTCCTTTTCTTGAGCCCTTTGGTCTGATCTATATTAAAACTTTTAAGTTTTAACTCCAACTCTGCTTCATGCTGGCTTTTTCTGAAATTCTTCTGTGAAGTCAAAAACCTGAATTATCCTGAGCATAGAGTATTTGTACAGGACTCAGACTGCTGCAGGCAAAGGGCTGTCTCTGGCCCATGCCCCACTGCCACTGGCCTTCATCCTGGCACTCAGGATGTAAATACAACAGATAAGTTCCAGCCACTGTGTTTTTATCTGAGTGTGATATATGCTCACATGTGTGCAAAAGTATATGCATGTGTGTCAAGCCAGAGTAGAGCATTCTCCTCTGTTGCTCTCTCATTATTTCTTTGATGCAGGATCTCTCCTTGAACCTGAAGCCTCAGCTTTCCAGCAGGAAGTCGCAGCAATCTTCCTGTCTCCACCCTCCTCAGTGCTGGGATTGTTGTCCTGTGGTGGGAGCACTCCTAGCTTGTTTCCTGGGTACTGGGATCCAAACTCTGGTCCTGATGCTTGCAGACCAAGGGCTCCTAACTGCTGAGCTATCTCACTAGTCTGTCCCGTTCTATTTTCTGTTTCTATGAAGCTGAAAATTCTGGTTGTTCTACATAAATAGAATCACACAGTATTTGTCCTTTTGTAACTGTTTTATTCCACTAAAAACAATGTGTCTTCAAGGTTCATCCATGTTATGCATAAGAATTTCCTCTTCCTCTACAACGTCTCTTCTTCCTCTTTTTTTTTTTTTTTAAGAGACAGACTGAAAAAAAAAATGTAGTCCAGACTGCCTCAGCTCCCCAGATGTTAGAATTACTGGTACAATGTGTCTGCTCCCATGGCCTTTGTGCTGAGTGAGAATCAAAGAGATTTTGTGCCTGCTGGACAAGTGCTCAGAGCTACCCTAAAATCCTACAAAATGATTATTATTGCCAATTCTGAAATTTGGCAGAGTCCACATACTTGGATGGTTTAAGTGGCATGTGGCTGACTGTCTAAGGCCATGGAACCAGTACCAGACTAGAATTCCAATTCGCTGTAAGAGGCTGCTTTCCACTCAGAGGAGAAATTTATCTAATACTGCACAAAACAAACAAACAAGACAGTCACAAACAAGAAAACCCCTGGGGAGAGGGGGAAAGGCACCAGACAGCCAGGAAGAATTCTCTGCTAGTGTGAAGGTAAGACCCTGACTCAAAAGGGAGAGGGAGGGGAATAAATTCCGTCCTTAATTCCGTGTAAAATTGTTCTCCTTCTAATGATATCTATGAACCTTTAAAACTAGCCAATACCTAGCCAGGAAAGATCCCAACAAACTAGGAAAAGCTGTTAAATACCCACAAATCTAAAAATAAATTTTTCCTAACTTCCCTGGTGATTTCTTTTTTCTTTTTCTTTCTTTTCTTTTTTTTGTATGTAAGAATTTACAAGGATTTCTCTATGGTCCAGAAGAAAATAAAATGAGTTAATTTAAAAACAAAATCTAAGCACTTTTTTTTAATGAGCTATTATGTTGCAAAATGAAACCCTGAGCCCCAAATAGGAAACAAAGTTCCATTTGAAACAAAGGGATCACACTTGGTGCCTTCTTCTCAGGCCTCTTTTCTAGGCCTCTGCTTTCCATCCAGATGGAGCAGGAACAGGCCAGACTGGATAGGTGGCTCTTGGCACAGAGAACAAAAGTGGCCCTGCAGGCCCACAGGTGGCGCTGCTCGTTAACAAGCGGCTCACATCCCCTCAGGGACGGAAGCTGCAAGGTCAGCTGGTGAAGAGAGGACAGGAAATCTGGACAACCAGATTCCAAAGGAGTTTGTGTCCCTCTGTCAAGGCAAGGGACATCCTGCCAGGGTTCATTCCAAAGGTGGTGTCACTTCCAGCAAGGTTTACCCGTTGCTTCCCAGTGGGTTGGAGTACAGAAAGGACTGCCCAGGAGTCAAGCACGGAGCATGTGGCACGTAGGCCGCGGCAAGGAACTGGGCTGTTAGAGCCTAAGTCAGAGAATGAAGAGATCTAACACCACAGGTCAAGTAGGCACAGCCCAGGAAATGGATTTCAAACAATCCTCTTATGTCTGTAACTCTTCAAAGAGGACAAGGAAGCTCAGACTTACTCATTTTTTTTATTCCTCAAATGAAAACTTGTGCTGAAAACAAAAGCAGCCTCTTCCTTCCCACCCAACGCCCAATTGATTTACAGTCACCAAGTGTCTCCTGGAATACAACAAAATACACTACCAAACAGGAAATGGAAAAAATCCATTTCTTTCCGAAGGGGAAGAATCACATCACATTACATTCCTATAGAGACAGGAAATCTGCACATCAGGATTCAAATTAAGCTCAGAGAACTACTGTTCCTTTGGACTACACCCATCTGGAACTAAGGGACAAAAACCTAGCTGCTCTTGAATCAAAGCATCTTGTTATGGACAAAAGAAAGTAACCTGTGCTCTAATGCCATTCAGAACCACGTTCCACAAATATTCTAGTTTTTGCTGATGAACAGAAGGAAAATAACTCAAAAGTAATGCTTGCAAAATACATATAGAGACAAAAGAACATTTTCCAACAGCTATAGGTGACCCCAATACTTGTCTTGCTGTAACTGGGTGTGTGGTACAAGCCAGAGAAGCTGACTGAAAATGTCTTACCTGCCAAGAGCAATCATTGTAATGATAGCTGTCTTTCCCTAGTGCCTAGCTACCAAGGGCACAGTGCTGGCTTTCCCCCAACCTGACATACTCTCGGCCCTTCTCTCTTCTGAAGGCTATTCTTTGTTGAGAGGAATTATGTTTTGTTCATGCTACAAAGAAGGTCACAGTCACAAGAAGCCTTATCCAAGGTTATCAGCTACACTACAAAGAAAGCCACAGTCACTAGAAGTCTTATCCAAGCTACAGAGAGGGTGCATTCATCAACTACAGTTCTTTCACAAAAACAGAACTGCACAAAGGATTCTCAAAAAACTCAACAAAAACTCATCCCATCTAATAAACAAACAAAATGCCTTCTCCCTCCAATGCCTGTATCTCCACTTTCTCCTAATATCTCTCAATTTGGTATAACCATGTACCTGTCTGCTGTCCACACACTTAAAGCATCCCTCCACTATTCAACTTATTTGGTCATTCGATTGTTTTTTGAAACAAGGTCTCACTGTATCTCAGACTGGTCCCAAACTTATTATATAACTGAGGATAACCCTGAACTCTCAATCTTTCTGCCTCCACCTCCAAAGTTCAGGATTACAGGCAGACCAGGATCTCGAACTCAGAGATAGACCTGTCCCTGCCTCCCAGTGCTGGAATTAAAAGCATGCACCACCACTATCCAGCTCACTTGTTTGGTTTTTTGTTTTGTTTTGTTTGTTTGTTTTGTTTTGTTTTGTTTTGTTTTGGTTTGGTTTGGTTTGGTTTGGTTTTGGGTTTTTCGAGACAGGGTTTCTCTGTATAGCCCTGGCTGTCCTAGAAGTCACTCTGTAGACCAGGCTGGCCTCGAACTCAGAAATCTGCCTGTCTCTGCCTCCAAGTGCTGGGATCAAAGGTGTGTGCCACCACACCCAGCACTTTTTTGTTTTTTTAAGACAAATGACCATATAACTCTGGCTGGTTTGGAACTCAGAGATCCACCTGAGTCTACCACCCAAGTGCTGGAATTAAAAATGTGGGACACAACACACAGCTTTTTGGCATGCATTTATGAATCCTTACTAGAAATGGGCACTGTGCTAAATCATGAGCACAAAGATGAATGACATGCCATCCTGGCTCTCAACATGTACAGACTCTAGTGGAGGAAAATAAAGTAAATAATTGTTATTCAGCAGGATGGGTAGCATCAAAAAGGAAGAATATGGGCTCTAGGGATACCGGTTTTACCCAGTGAAAGGAACCTTTCAATCAAGGATCACTGAAAATATTCTACCTTCCTCATTCCCAACTTAACACATCCAAATGATGCTGCCCACAATTCCAAGGCTGTCAATTAGCACAGCATGTAAGAACAGGAACAGTTCCACAAGGGAAGAAAACTCTTGAGTCAGCCTTCAGAGGAAGTTCCACAAGCCCACACCCAGAAAGCCTAACTTGAACAATCCCTATTGTCCGCCCCTCCCAGGGCCAGAGACTGGACGTGTAGGAGGGTTTATATGAAGAGAAAGGAGGAGACATTAAAACCCACATTATTCCCAGGGACCAAACTTCTCTCCATGACAGTCTCAGTAACTGTCATTTAGTTTTGTTCTTCCCACTAGGTTAAACAGCAGCTTAATCATGCAGGCAGGCATCTGACTTAAAACAACTTTTTTTTTCTTTTTTTTTTTATGGAACACTTCACGAATTTGCGTGTCATCCTTGCTTAGGGGCCATGCTAATCTTCTCTGTATCGTTCAAATTTTAGTATATGTGCTGCCGAAGCGAGCACAACAATTTATTTATTTTATTTTTTTTTATTTATTTATTTATTTATTTTTTGGTTTTTCGAGACAGGTGTTTCTCTGTTTAGCCGTGGCTGTCCTGGAACACACTCTGATGACCAAGGCTGGCCTCGAACTTCAGAAATCCACACTCGCCTCTGCCTCCCAAGTGCTGGGATTAAAGGCATGCGCCACCACCCGCCGACCGCCGCCAATTTATTTTTATTTATTTATTTTTTTTTTTTTTGGGTTTTCGAGACAGGGTTTCTCTGTGTAGCTCGGCTGTCCTGGAACTCACTCTGTAGACCAGGCTGGCCTCGAACTCAGAAATCCGCCTGCCTCTGCCTCCCAAGTGCTGGGATTAAAGGCGTGCGCCACCACGCCCGGCCAGGCTATTTTCTCTCCCTTCCTACCATCTGAGGAAGAGAAAGTGGAAAGGTGGAATAGACTCAATCTACTATATATTATATAGATATAGATAAACCAGGTGTCCACTGAACACCTGGTCTTCAGGGATAGAAGTATTGGCCCATTTAGTGTGCATGGTGGGAGGGTACTAAGAAGACAGATGAGGCAAGTGGAAATAGCAGACTAAAACCAAGAACTGTCATTACCAAATCACGCTGCTAGATGTAAGAGGTCTTGGCTGCCCCCAAGGTCTAGGGCAGGTTAAGAAATGTGAACGGAGTATCACTATTCCCTGCACACATTGACTATGTTGCCTCTCATATTTCCTAATTCAAACTGAAGCTTTTTCTCTGGACTCACTCTAATGAGAAAGAAAGTAAATGGCTGGGTGGTACAGTTTTATTGCAAATAGTAATAATAAATGGCAATTAATAACTGGTTTACACCAGAGAAGCCAGTTTGTGAAATTAGCCTACGGTTCTAAGAAGCTCTTCTCTGCATTACACCATCCCTTTATTTATGGTCTTAATAAAGCCAATCCCCAGGTCTAACAATGTGGTACCCTCCCATCCATTCCCTCAAGCCTCCTCCTACACCTACTGCCTCCCGACTCTAGCCTGAGTCCTACAGCAGAGGAGGAAGCACAACCTGAAGCACGGGTATTTCCTCTGCCGACACCCCTCTCACGCACACACACCCAGTCCTGTCAGACAGCCAAGATGATGTCAGCCAGCTCAGTGCTCCTTTAGGCTTCCAGTTCTAGGCATCTTTCTTTAAAAGGGTGTGAAGTACTAACAAATCTTATCACATCAACATTTGAATGAATACTTGCTGAATATAGGGCACTAGGCTAGGCAAAATGTAAATAGAACAAATATAACCCATGAGTCCCAGCAGCACCATCTAACTGGACAAATTATAGAATCATTAAATAACAAAAGGACAAATAGCTAGCATATGGCTCCATTGGTACGGTATGCCTAGAATGCAGAAAGCTCTGAGTTCAATTCCCAATATCACCAAAATCAGATGCAATAAAATATTCCTACAGTAATTCCAACACCAGGTAAATAGAGGCAAGAGAATCAGAAATTCAAGGTCACTCTCAAGTTCAAAAACAACCTTTAAAAAAGGACTAATGGTAATGACGATACACACATTTCACAATTGGCAAATGGGTGGTAGACAATCAGAAACCCAGTGAGTGACTACTGTGAGTAGGTTAGAACTGTTTGCAAAGAATTAGAAGAGAAGGGAGGATTTGGCCTGAGCTTCGTATAGGCAGGATTAGATTAGCTCAGCAGAAAAAGGTGTTTGCCGAAGAGCTTGACTTCATGAGTTCAATCCTCACACTGTGAAGAGAATTCACTCTCCCAAGTTGTCTTCTGACCTCCAAACCTGCACTGTGGCATGTTCCTGAAAATATGAGCTATGGTGGTTTGAATGAGAAAGGCCCCTATAGGCTCATATGTCTGAATACCCATTTGGTGGAACTGTTTGGGAAGGACTGGAGAAGGTGTGTCACTGAGGGTGAACTTTGAGGTTTCAGAAACCCATGCCATTCCCTGTTAGCGTTCTCTGGGCCTTGTGCTTGTGGATGAGATCTAAGCTAGTAGCTACTGTTCCGGTGCCATGCCTGCCTACCACTCTGCTCCCCACCCTGATGTCCATGGACTCTAACCCTCTGAAACTATAATCCTGCTGTAACTTTCTACTATAAGTTACCTTGACCATAATATCTCTTCACAGAAATAGAAAAGTGAGACATAAGCATATATACACATATACCAAAAAAAAAAAAAATTAACAAAAGATTTTAAGACATATTTTACATATCAAAAGGCTACTCAGAATAAGCCACATACACAGGGAGAGAAATACAGCTACTTAGGAAACCAAGGCAGGGCAGATTATGGTAGCTTATATTTGTAATTCTAACACTTACGAAGCTGAAGTAGGAGGATTACCATGAATATGAGACTAACCTCAGCTACACAGTGAGTTCTGGATCAATCATGGCTATAGAGTGAGACTATCTCCAAAAACCACGTAGACAGATCTATAGATACATAGGCAGGTGGGCAAGCCTCTTGAGCAAGAGAAGAATCAATAAGAGGAATATTGGCTAGAGAGACAGCCTAGTGGGCAAGGGACCTGCTGTACAAGCTTAAAGATCATAGTTTAAATCCTAGACATATATAGGTTTTGTTTTTGAGATAGGGTTTCTTTCCTGGCTTTCCTGGAACTTGATCTGTAGACCAGACTGGTCTTGAACTCATAGAGATCCACCAGCCTCTGCCTCCGGAGTGCTGGGATTAAAGGTGTGCCACCACTGGCAAGCTGCAAGCAACCGTATTTTTTAAAAGGGGAAAAAAAAAAGTATTAAATACTGGCTCTGTGCCAACATAAATCTTGCAAGGAAAGAGAGAGATAGAGATAGAGAGAGAGAGAAGAGAGAGAGAGAGAGAGAGAGAGAGAGAGAGAGAGAGAGAGAGAGAGAACAAGAGAGAAAAGATAGGGCATTGGTAATCCTGGCAAATCTTGCCCACTGGACTAGGTGAAGAAAAGGAAAGTAGCCGGGCGGTGGTGGCGCACGCCTTTAATCCCAGCACTTGGGAGGCAGAGGCAGGCGGATTTCTGGGTTCAAGGCCAGCCTGGTCTACAGAGTGAGTTCCAGGACAGCCTGAGCTACACAGAGAAACCCTGTCTCGAAAAACCAAAAAAAGAAAAAAAAATTAAGAAAAGGAAAGTAAAAAATGAAACTTGCATTTTTTTACTTTACTTTTTCTACGTAAATGTATTACAGTAGCTTTTTAAAATAATAAAACCCTATACGCTTGTGTTTTTTCCTGTAATATTTTAAGGCATTCTCTTTTAAAGTAGATCACAATCTCCCTCATACCTAAGACTTGCTGGCAAAATTTAAACCAGTAGGTAATAAAAACTGCCAACTGAGGTCACACTCCTTCTCCCACTTACACTCAATAAGCACTCACAAATGTGCACATAAACATCACTCACCTGACCCTTTCAATAGACAAGATTCCAGAACTAGGAAGGGGTGCTTTGTTTTGTTTTGCTTTGTTTTGTTTTATAAAAAGAGACTCAGGCCAGACAGTTGTATCCTAGGGAGTGAAGCAAAAGTTTAATAAAATCCAACTGCTCACTCTACCATTAGCAAGGTATAATCTTGAGCAAGTTGTTTCTCTGCCTGAGTCTCACTTTCTCTTCTGTATAATGGTGATAATAGAACCTATGGGGAGTGGGGACTGGAGAGACAGTTAAGAACCCATACTTCGCCGGGCGGTGGTGGTGTACGCCTTTAATCCCAGCACTTGGGAGGCAGAGGCAGGCAGATTTCTGAGTTCGAGGCCAGCCTGGTCTACAGAGTGAGTTCCAGGACAGCCAAGGCTACACAGAGAAACCCTGACTCAAAAAAACAAAAAAAAAAAAAAGAACCCATACTTCTTCTATATAACTGTGGTTCAATTCCCAGCATCCACATCACTGGTAACTCCAACCCCGGAGGATCTGATAACTCTATAAGCCCTGCAACCCATGTGCATAGGCATATATGTATGTGTGCACATACATGATACACATACAATTAATTTAATTTAATTCAGTTTATTTAATTGCTTGGTGTGGTGGCACCTTTAGCACTGGGAAGGCAGAGGAAGTGGATCTCTGTGATTTCAAGACCAGCCTGGTCTACAAAGTTGGTTCCAGGACAGCCAGGGCTACACAGAGAAACCTTCTCTCAGAAAACAACAACAACAACAACAAAAATATTTAATTAATCTTCAGGGTTGTTATGAGAAGTAAATAGGAAATCCATAAATTTCTTTTTTTTTCCATAAATATCTTAAGCAAGTCTCTGGTACAAAGTAAAAACTCAATATGAACTATTAAAATTATTGACCTAATCATCCCAGAAAGGGGAAGCATCTCCCACCTAAGCTGCCAGTCAGCTCCAATTACCTCCTAACACAAGACAAGGTACAAGCATAGGTGGGCAGTGCTGGGTCCACACCCCTACTCAGTTCAAGCAAAACTGTTGAAGTCCAACCCTATAACTATGAATGTGATTTGGGGTTTTCTGTGTGTTTTGGGGATGGGTACTGTCCTAGCTAGGTTATATGTTAATAGTGGATATTTAAAAATAGTTGTCCTTGCTCCTGTGACCCAAGCCTGCAGGTCCTATCTGACCTTTTCCCTCTCCCCTCTCCCCTCCCCCTCCACGTGGTCATGGCCGGCCACCTCTCTCTGCTCTCCCCTCTGCCCTAAATAAACTTCTCCTCATGGAAAAAAAAAAAAAAAATAGTTGTCAAGAGCTGATGTGAAGGCATAAAATGTATATCATCTATAGATGCCAGGAAACACCTGAGGCTTCCCTAGAAACAAGGCACCAAGCAGATTCTTCCTGCCAACTCTCCTAATCACCACAGAACTAAAAAGACAATGGAGCTGGGGATATAGCTCAGTTGGTAGAACCCTTACCTAGCATCTTTGAGGCCTTAAATTCTATGCCCAGTTTTTTTTAATTTGGGGAGTTTTGTTTTTGTTTTTTGTTTTTTAAGTAAAACTTAAAAGGGAAAGGGTCTTTAAATACAAACAAAACTGTTGGGAGATGACTTGTGTGCTGTGCATTTAGATGCTGATTACTGTGCCCGGAGATGTGGCTGCAGTCCCCAATTGGCATTGTCAAGCATCTCCTGTCTCAATGTTGTGTAACAATTGTTTTCCATAACCTCTGATTGGTTAATAAGGAGTTGATCAGCCAATAGCTTAGCAGAAGAGGAGGTGGGACTTCCAATCCCAGTGAAAGGGACTCTGGTAGGGACTAGAGAGGGAGATTCACTAGGATTCACCATGAGCTGGTCACCAAGGGAGTTGCCCCTTGGATGGAGCAGGAACAACAGTGCAAGACTAGTCTGGTAAGTAACGCAGCACATGGCTGGGCAGTAGGCAGCCATAGATGGGTTAGAATAGGGTTAGACTAGATCAGTATCTACCCAGCTTGGTGCTTTTAGCTTATATAAAATAAATGAAAGGGTCTCCATGTCTTTATTTGGAAGCTAGAGTGGGCTTAGAAAAGCCAAAACTACTTTACACAAAACTAACGCCAGCACACAGAAACAGAAGCAGGGGGATCTCTGAACTCGAGACCAGCCTGGTCGACAGAATGAGTTGCAGGACAGCCAAGGCTACACAGAGAAACCTGTCTTGAAAAATAAAATAAATTAAACACACACATACAAACATCAAATAAACATTGGCATTTGTCCTATTATAAAATGTATTTTGAAAATAAATTTTAATCTAAAATCAAAAGGTAAGTAATTTACCTTTTTTTTTTTTTTTTTTTTTTTTTTTTTTTTTTTCGAGACAGGGTTTCTCTGTGTAGCCCTGGCCATCCTGGAACTCACTCTGTAGACCAGGCTGGCCTCGAACTCAGAAATCCGCCTGCCTCTGCCTCCCAAGTGCTGGGATTAAAGGCGTGCGCCACACCACCGCCCGGCTAAGGTAAGTAATTTAAATAGCAGACAGATGCTAACTTGTCTCCCAACAATGAGAATCTATGACATAAGGACTGTAGGGTCTCTAGAGATTCAAAACTTTTTGAGTTTCTTCTATCTGCTTCTAATCCCTCCCATGGATGAATGGAAAGGCAGAAAAGAGAACCCAAGTATATTGACTATCCACTGTATGTTTCACTGGGTGATAGTAACACATTATCGAATTTAAATCTTACAGCATCCCTGCAAGGGATAAACTATTCTTCCCACTCCTAATGAGGAAATCAATGTTTAGAAAGGCTAAATAAGTTGCCCAAGGTTATGTACATAGGAAGAAACTGAGCCAAGGTTCAAACACCTTGTTCTTAATTCTGCCAACCTGCTCAAACAAGTAATTTTGAACCAACTCCCTAGATATAATTTTCTTCCAAACTGACTGAAACCACTAGGTGTTAAATGACTCACCTAAGAGACCTAAGTAGTACCAACCTGCCTTCTAAATTCTTTTATCTGTGCCCCAGATTGATGCAGCACTCAGTCCCCATCAGAGATTTCTTTGTGCAGTGGAAGGCGATTCTTGACAATTCAGAGACTGTCAGTAGAGTGCTCAGCCACAAACGGGATATAACATAAATCCCTACCCTCAAAGCTCTGGGACCATCTCAGAAGAGGTGGGAAGACTGTAAGAGGCAGTGGACAGAGAGAACCAGAGAAACGTCATATACTGATACAACTTTTGTGCTCACAAACTTATAGCAGCTATGGTTTTCTGTACAAGGCCTGTACAAGATCAAGCCAGTCAACGTACTAGCATGTAAGCGGGGGAGGGACTCAAGAGCCTCCACTCCTGACTTAGGGGCTATGGCCCATTGGGATGGCTTCTGGGAAAGAGAGTCAATTTTCTTTAAAAGAGAGTATGATCACTGATAGGTGGACCATGCTCCAGTGGATAGGCCCATATCCATGTGGAAAACATAAATTAGATTTGGTGGATTATTTATTTTAAATAAGGGAGGGAACCAAAGTTGGAAAACATAGGGAGATGGGGTGGATCTTGGAGGTCAATATGATCAAAATACATTGTATAAAATTTTTGAAGAGTTAATAAAAATACTATATTAAAATTTGAGCCAGCATTATAAGCTCACCTTTGATCCTAGTACTCAGGGAAGAAAAGTAGGTGACTCTGTGTGTTTGAGACTACTAGTATGATCGACACAGTGAAGTTCAGGCCAACCAGGGCTACATAGTGAGACCTCTGTCAAAAACATTTCTAATTATTTTTCTTTTTAGTTATATATCTGTATGTTACCTGTATAACATTAAAAGTTTTAAATAGCCGGGCGGTGGTGGCGCAGCCTTTAATCCCAGCACTTGGGAGGCAGAGGCAGGCGGATTTCTGAGTTTAAGGCCAGCCTGGTCTACAGAGTGAGTTCCAGGACAGCCAAGGCTACACAGAGAAACCCTGTCTCGAAAAAACCAAAAAAAAAAAAAAAAAAGTTTTAAATATTAGATTTAAAAAGTTAAAAAGACTTTATAAGATAAAGCAAGGCCAGGTGTAGTGGCAAAAACCTTTAATCCCAGCACTCAATGGCAGAGGCAGGTGGATCTCTGAGTTCCAGGATAACCATGACTACATAATAAGACTGTCACAATAACAAAAGAAAGAAAAAGAGAAAAGATCTTATAAATTTCATATTATACAAGTTTTTCTTTTTCTTTTTCTTTTTTTTTTTTTTTTGCGGGGAATGGGGGGGTTGTTTTTTGTTTTGTTTTTCTTTTTTGTTTTTCGAGACAGAGTTTCTCTGTATAGCCCTGGCTGTCCTGGAACTCACTCTGTAGACCAGGCTGGCCTCGAACTCAGAAATCCGCCTGCCTCTGCCTCCCAAGTGCTGGGACAAAAGGCGTGCGCCACCACTGCCCCGGCTTACAAGTTTTTCAATAACAAAACAATCATCAAGAAGAAAAGTTGGAACCAATATTTTCTGCTTTCTAGTATACCACATAAATTTGAGAACAATCAAAATACATGAAAATAGAACAGAGATGAACAGTTTACCTCTTGGCTCTCTCACTTCATGGCTATGTGAGCATGTTCATTTAACCTCTTTGCTGTTTTCACTTGTGAAAATGGACACAAGTCTTAGTTTACATTGTTGCTCTATGGACTGAATTAATAAATAGATAAAGTGCTGAACACATTAATAACTGCTGTGTGTTTTAACTGCAGCAGCTGCAACAACCAGCATTAAATAATATTAGGGAAGGGCTGAAGAGATGGCTCATAGGTTAAGAGCAATGATTGCTCTTCAGGAGGGCCAGGATTCATTTCCTAGCACCAACCTACATGGCCACTCACAGCAATCTGTAACACTAATTCCAAGGGATCTGATATCCTCTTCTGACAACCTCACGCACTGGACATACATGAGGGCAAAATATCCATACACATAAAGTAAAAATAAATATTTAAAGCTGGGCAGTGGTGGTGCATGCTTTTAATCCCAGCACTCAGAAGGCAGAGGCAGGCAGATCTCTGAGTTCCAGGACAGCCTGGTCTACAGACTGAGTTCCAGGAAAGCCATGGCTGCACCAAGAGACCCTTTCTCAAAATAAATAAATAAAAATATTTTAAAACTACCAAAGCTAGGTGTGGCTACATTAACACAGCTTTATAGGAGAGGAGAGAGGAAGATGTTCTTCTGGTAAGTTCACCTAATTCTGTTACTAGCATTAGCATTTACTAAGTATTTTACTCTATTAGCGCTAGATATTTCTGTGTTACAAATTCCATTAAATCTAAGGCATATCAGTTTCTAAATTTACCCATATTTCATTTACTCTCTTCAATAGGCCTCAGAGTGGCAATGGCACTTGCCTAGCATGCACAAAGCCCTGATTATAAGGATTTCATCCTTATAATCAAGGGAACAAAGTTAGTAACTAGTAAAACCAAATTTCAATACTAGGTCTGCCAGATTCTCAAAACTCTTGCACTGAACCATTAATCATAAACTTGGTCTTTCTCCAACTTTAATGTGCACAGAATCAATCTCTAGAGAATCTTGACAAAATGAAGACAAATTCAACAATCTTCATGGAGACCAAAGACTCTGCATCTTTAACAAGCTGCCAGGTGTCACAGTGCTGCTGTCCCCTGGCCCACTTCTACCTGATCACCAGCAAAGCCAAACTATTCTGTTTCTATGACCTCTCCTCCTCTTCCTGAATCTCTACCCACACCCTGATCTCTGTGATCAGCTAATGAAAATCTACACAAAGATAATGAAAATGACCTAACCCCACCCCAACTCTCAGCTCAGGTCTCTGAGCAACACAGGTAATTAGGATCTGCCTACTTACTAATGAAACTGCTAGTTTCAGCTGGGCTCAGTCCTTTCCCACTCTACCTGTTCCACGTCTCTGACAGTTTTTGTTGAGCTCTGGGTGCTGAAGAGCACTACCACACACATTCAGAACTGGCTCTGTGCACAAGAATGTGATTTCTATAGCTGTTCTGGGTTCTGGTCTAAAAGAAAGTATACAGTTTTGAAGCTATGCATGCTGTAACTGAGTGCAGGCGTGTACAACAGAGTCCTCGAGTCTCTTCTCTACAGACCTACTGTTCCGTAGGATTCTCTTAAAGTAAACAATTTCTGCAGGTCTACCTCAGTAGTTTTCAGGTCAGACTATTTTCCAGTTATCTGACATGAAAATAAAAGCAACTCAGACCACAAATCCAAAATGTATGCTGGAATTTATGTTTTACCATAACATAAATTGGTCCACTGCCAAGTGGGGTTAATCAGATTGGACAGAAAACCCAGTTCACTCACTAACTAGCTGTGAGACCCTCAAGGAAGCTGTTTAGGTTCTTAAACTTGTTTCCTCAGCTGTAAAAACCTACTATGTCATTGGATTGTCACAGGATGTGGTTAGTGATGGTTAAATGATAGAATATCTGTCCTCAGTCAGAATTTAACACATCATGGCTTCCTACCTTTTTCTTCATCCTCTCCTGCTCGTAGGGATATATAGTCATAATACACATTCATACCAAGTCACAAAAGAAACTGTGATTAAACACAGCCTCATTTAAAAATAAAAACAATAAAACCACAAGGCCAGGAATATGGGTCAGCAGATAAAAGCATTAGCTGCACAAGCCTGACACGAGTCCAATATCCAGAACGCATGTAAAAAGCCAGATGTGGCATCATGCAACTAGAATCACAGCACTCCTAAAGCCAGATGAGAGATAAAAACAAGACAATCAACCTGAAGCTAGCAGACCTGCCAGCCTGGAGTATCCAATAAACAGAAAACAAAGAAAGAGACTTTGCCTCAACAAAATGGACTGCAAAACAGTCCTGAAAGTTGTCCTCCAATCTCCACACACCAGCTACAGAATGTGTACACACACACACACACACACACACACACACACACACACACACAGTGGGAGCAGGGAGGTGTGTGTGTGGAGGAATAAGTAAATATTCTTTTAAGTTTTTTTTTCTAAAGTATTATTTATTTTATGTATAGGAGTACATTGTAGCTGCTTTCAGAAAAGGACATCAAATCCCATTACAGATGGTTGTGAGCCACCATGTGTTTGTTTGTATTTTTTTTTTTTTTTTTTTTGGTTTTTTCAAGACAGGGTTTCTCTGTGTAGCTCTGGCTATCCTGGAACTCATTCTGTAGACCAGGCTGGCCTTGAACTCAGAAATCCACCTGCCTCTGCCTCCCAAGTGCTGGGATTAAAGGCGTGCCCACCACCACCCGCTACAAACTTGTTTTTAAAGGTTTATTTAAATGTGTGTGAGTGTTTTGTCTGCGAGTATGTAAATACTTGCCTGATGCCATAGAGGCCAGAAGAGGGTGCTGGATCCCCAGGAACTGAAGTTATTCATAGTTGTAAGGAGTATGTAGGTGCTGGGAACCTGGCTTCTCTGCAATAGTAGCTAGTGCTCTTAACTACTGAGCCATCTCTCCAGCTCCCAAAGTGTGTAAATAGTGTTTAAAAACAAAACCAACTGAGTGTGACAGCACAGATCTGTGATCCCAGATTCTTAAAAAGGTTAGGCCTAGAGGACCATGAGTTTAAGACCAGGCTGGGCTACATAGGTAGACTCTGCCTCAACAACAGTTACTCACATGAAGAAGAGAGCTGTTTTAATACTAATGGCCACCTGAGCTTGAACGAGTTAATATGCCCTTACATGTCTCTCATCAGTAACAAGAGTGAGAATTTACACCTGTTATACCAGGTACTCTTCTAAGAGCTAAGAGAAAAATTAGAGCTGGTAAGCAAATATCTCTACTTTTTTTTTAGGTAGAATGGTTAATTTTGGTTTTGTTTTGCTTATTTTTTAACAGGAACACCCCACCCAACACCCCCACACCATATAGGGTTTCTCTGTGTAAACTTGGCTGTCCTAAGACAGTTGCTCTGTAGACCCGCTTGCCTCTGCCTCCCAAGTGCTGGAATTAAAAGCCTGTGCTACTACACCCAGCTGGAACATTTCTTTCTAAACTGCTCACCAGACATGAGAACTCAGACTGTGCTGCAAGAACAACGAAACCATACTCCTGGACGTCATCTGGGACAATGCCCAACTTCTGGCCTTCTATAAACCTTTCTTTCTTGCTTCAATGTGGGCTTGTTGCTCAACTTGTAGTCTGACAAAACAATCCACATAAGGCATCCCAAAGAATCCTTTCCTGTTGTTATCTTTTATTTAGGTACCAAGGTAGAGGTCACAGCTTGAATTTGTGCCAGATGAGTCATTCAAAAAATGTCTCTTCTCCAAGCACCAAGTCTCACTTTGTCTTGACCAGTCGGAAGAAGGCGTAAGCATACCAAAGCTTGTGTGGGTCTTCATTACTTTTGTTCCTTAGCTGCTAGTAGGTCCACGAAGCTCCAGATTTGAACCAACCCCCCCCCCACACACACACTCCAAATCTTTGTCATCAAAAAAATTCTCAACCCCCCCCCCAAAAAAAAAGTCGGGGGTGGTGGCGCACGCCTTTAATCCCAGCACTTGGGAGGCAGAGGCAGGTGGATTTCTGAGTTCGAGGCCAGCCTGGTCTACAGAGTGAGTTCCAGGACAGCCAGGGCTACACAGAGAAACCCTGTCTCAAAAAAACAAACAAACAAACAAAACTTCTAGTCCTTTCCTTGACAATATTGTATGAAGTAATTTACACTGAAGAAAAGATGTGACATTTGATGTTTTCTTAAGCAACAAACTAAAAGAAGACCAACATGAGCAAGGGCCTTGGAATTTATTTGGAAGCTGGCAGCCTTTAGGAACCAGAGGTGCCTCTATAAATACCCACCTGCTTGGCCATAGCTGTGCTTCTAAAGCTAATTTTGTTTGTTATTCCCAAACTAAAATTCTTGTATTGTCTGTCTATCCATCCATTCATCCATCCATTTATTGTATTTTGATGCTAGGGCTTCCTGTAATCCTAACTGGCCTAGAACTCCACAGTTTTAACCTATAGTAAACTATAGTTTACTGAAAAGTAGACCAAGCTGGTTTCAAACTTGTGGCAACTTCCCACCTCTGCCTCCAAAGTATTGGAATTACCAAGACTAGACCCTAATTGAAACTCTTACAGTACACAAATAATACACAATCCTCACAATCTCATGTCATTATCCATAGACTAATAAAAATTTCTTCTATTATCTAAACACAGGTTGATCAGCTCTAATTAAAAACTGAAGTCCAAAATGATGCCAAATCCAAAACTCTCTAAAAATCCACATGATATCATAAATGAAAATTCTACACTTGACCTCAGAGAAGAAAGTACACAAACAGGGTTCACTAAAACTATTTTAGAGATAAGAGTGTAGTTCAGAGGCAGAGTACATGCTTTACATGCCTGGAGCCTGCCTTCAATCTCCACTATCAAAATAAAAGAAATCTTTTTTTTTGGTTTTGGTTTTTCGAGACAGGGTTTCTCTGTATAGACCAGGCTGGCCTCAAACTCAGAAATCCGCCTGCCTCTGCCCCCAAGCGCTGGGATTAAAGGCGTGCGTCACCACCGCCTGGCTAATGAAAGAAATCTTAAAACTCAAACATTTTAGCCGGGCCCAGGCTAGACTCATTCTGTATCTTAGGCAGGCCTTAAACTTGAGATCTTCCTGAATCAACCTCTTAAGTAACTAAGATTTAGACTATACCATCTCCCTGGGTCCACTGTAGGACTGTTTAAGAAAAGAAAATTTCAATCTATCTAATTTATCTAATTAATTTTGTATTGTTTGTTGTTGTTGAAAATGGAATTCTTAGCTGGGCAGTGGTGGTGCACGCCTTTTGTCCCAGCACCTGGGAGGCAGAGGCAGGCGGATTTCTGAGTTCAAGGCCAGCCTGGTCTACAGAGTGAGTTCCAGGACAGCCAGGGCTACACAGAGAAACCCTGTCTCGAAAAATCAAAAAAAAAAAAAGAAAGAAAAGAAAATGGAATTCTTGGGCTGAACAGATGGCTCAGTGGTTAAGCACTGACTGTTCCTCCAGAGGTCCTGAGCTCAATTCCCAGCAACCACATGATGGCTCACAACCATCTGTAATGGGCTCTAATGCCCTCTTCTGGTGTGTCTGAAGACAGCTACGATGTATTCATATACATAAAATAAATAATTCTTTAAAAAAAAAAAGGAAGAAAAGAAAATGAAAATCTCACTCTATATGTAAGGCTGGCTTCAAACTTGATACAATCCCTCTGCTTCAACCTTCCAAATGCTGGGGGTGGAGGGGAGGGAAGCTGCTCTTCCATGAATGTGAAAAAAAGCTTGCTGAGAAATAGTTAAGTCTGACCAGTTAATAGCAACTATGCAGCAGTCCAAGGAAGAGGTAACAGGTTTCAGACTGCTGTGTAACAGTAGAGCTGAGGAGATGGCAGGTGGAAAGAGGCACAGGAAATAGACCCAACAAAGTTGTTGAAGGACAGACTATCTGGGCAGCTGCAGACCAGGGCGGTGAAGCCTGAGTTTCAGCATGGACTGCTCGATGGAGAGCAGAGGCATTCACTGAGGTGAACACAGAAGCAGGGCCTCTAGGAGGAGAATGAGGGCACATTTAGACACGCAGAGTTTAGGAGAACTTCTAGAGCTCTTATAGAGAACATACGGAGTCTGAAGAACAACCACAGGGGAAATATTATGAATGTTACTGAAAGTTGCCAGAAATACTAAGAAACATAAGAACCATCGTAATTTACAGAGTGGTTCAATTCATGAAGTATATCATTTAAGGCCTTCAGAGCCATCGCAATTAGGCTGGAAAGGTCAGACAAACATATACAGAGTTAAGTAACAAAAATACAAGAACTGGGGTAAGGAAGGCTAAGTTCCTGCTGCAAGAATGAATGGCAAGAAAGACACTGTTACATATAAAGACCATAATCAAATCATTACTTACCTCCCAATCTCTGGAGCTTTTATTGAACTTTCTTAATCATCATCAGCCCATTTGTTGAAGGTACTATACCATCTCATTTTGGTTTGTTTTCATTTGATGTTTATGTATGCATGGGTGTTTTGCCTACATATATGTATGTGTACCAATTACTTGCAGTGCCTACAAAGGTCATCAGATTCCCCTGGGATTGATTGAGACCAGACCAGGGTGCTGGGAATCTCTGGAAGAGTATTCAGGGCTCAACCACTGAACTAGCTCTCCATACCCAGGTACCATAGCATCTTTAAAGTCAGAAAACAAACAAGATGTACTTAAGAAAAAGAAGCCGAGTAGTGGTAGAGCACACCTTTGATTCTAGCCCTCGGGAGCAGAGGCAGGCAGATTTCTGTGAGTTTGAGACCAGCTGGTCTACAGAGTGATTTCTAGGACAGCCAGGGCTACACAGAGAAACTCGGGGTGGGGGGAGGGGGAGAAATGCTGGCACTTCAGTTTTGCTCTCTTACCATATGTAAGCAATGGCAACAATGCAAAGTACTTTCTACCTTTGTTAGTCCCCTTAGTTCTGTACCTATGTCTATCTTCTCTAATACAGAACCTGAGCTCAGCTAGACCAGAAATAGCTCATATCCCTTCACCACAACCAATTCATGCTGGGCCCAGACTGTTTCTTCTATCATATTATCCTTTCCTGGAAGCCTATAGAATAATCCAAGAGAGATGGGAGCTTGCTCTCCCGCTATCTAATTCTTCCAAAAGAAAGCTGGAGAAATGTAGGGAAATTCCAGCCCCTGGGATTTCCCTATCTTCCTAATAAAGGCAGTGTTGCATGAATTTTATCATTACATAATAATAATAGTTCCAATAAAAAATAGTAAATCATCTTCTGACACATACAGGGATCTCAAATTACCCTCAACTAACCTAGCCTAGTCCCTGTGTCCTTTCATCTTAGTTTATATTTATTTATATGGAGGCAGAAGTCAGAGTACACATGTGAGAGGCAGAGTGCAACTGGTAACAGTCAGCTTCCTCCTTCAACCATGGGGGTTCTTGGATCCAATCCAGGGTATCATGCTTGGTGACAAGTGCCTTTACCACCGAGCCCTGTTTACTATTTGTAAAAATAAAAAGGCAGAATCTGCTCCTTTCTTGGAGGGGTGGCATGAGTCAGGCCACCTTCTTCTGAACCAACACTGACATCCATACTCACGAAAGGAGGCAGCCTCAGTGATCCTCAGCTAGGGGTGTTGCGAGCACACAAGAGTTTGCACCAGGTCTAGGATGGTCATCCTCATATTACAAACAGAATTATACCAAAGAAGCCAAGCACTCCAGGGGTTCTCCCTGCTGGAAACTAGATCCTACCTCTTCAGCCACGGTCACTGTAGAATAAGAGCCTCACTGGGATCCTGCCCTAGAAATATAGAAAGAAATACAGCTAAACCTAAAAGGACATTAGAGAGGGCCATGGGCTAGATAGAAGATGCTCTTGTCTCTGTATGTCTCCCTGTTTAATTCATTCTGGGGTTTTGTTGTCTTAATTGTCTTTGTGTCTATGTGTACCTATTCATATATAAATGTGCATATGCATGTGAGCACGTATGTCTGTCTGTATACATGAAGAGATTGTTGTCATGTGTCTTCTTCAATCACATTCCACCTTACTTTTTGAGACAAGGTCTCTTACTTAGCCAGGAGTTCACTGATTCAGCTAGACTGGCTAGCCAACAAGCACTAGTCCTCTTTTCTCTCCTCCCAGTGTTGAATCACAGGAGTACCACCACAAAGCCTGGCTTTTTACATACACAGTGGAGAGTAAACTTAGTCCTTGTGTTTTTCTTTTTGAGATGCTGTGGGCTCACTGTTTACTGACTGGAACATCACCCTAAATCCCTATTACCTGTTTTTAAGACACCTACTATAATAAATGAGGGGTGATCATCATATGTTTATCTACTTACATGGTTACTGCTGTCACATGTAACATCAATTGTATACTATAAACCTCTTGAGGGCAGAGAAAGGGTTTATGAGCCTTACTACTCAGTGTCATATACTAAATTACATCTAAGAAGCTCTTAACAGAGTTTTATTTGCTGATTATGATAACAAGAAATCTAGAGGGAATCTATTTATATTAAGTAATATCTCTGAGAGTAGACCATCTACAACAACACATGAAACCAGATACAAAAGACACATAAGCCAGGCAGTGGTGGTACATGCCTTTAGTTTCAGCGCTTGGGAGGCAGAGACAGGTGGATTTTTGAATTCGAGACCAGCCTGGTCTACAAAGTGAGTTCCAGGACTGCCAGGGCTATACAGAGAAACCCTGTCTCGAAAAAAACCAAAAAAAAAAAAAAAAAAAAAGACACATAGGTGCATACACACACCTCTTCTGAGGCAGAAAATCAACAGGATAAACCAAACTAGGGACTGAAACAAGATTAAAGATTCTCTAAATTAGTGGAGATATTACCTTCCACACCCAGGAGTGACTCACATCAACTCTATCTGATACAGAGTCCAAATTTACAAAATAAGGTGCAGAAAATAAGCAACGCCATGGAGAACATGCCAATGAACAGCCAGAAAGGCACGAGATGTGCCAAAAAGGGTTGAAACCTAAATGAATTCTGAAGTAGGCCTAAAATAAAATACCAGGAAATACCCTCTATACCAGATTAAAGGTGAAAAAAAATGCAAGTAGGGGACAGGGAACCTGATACTTCTTTTGGATATAAAGGTCAGGTAGACTGAAGGACATCGTCAGCACCTGAAAGGCAGTGATTCTACTGACCTTGTTAAGGTACAGCAGAGAGCTCTGAATCACATTCACTGCCAGTCTGCCAAAACAAACAAGAAAGAAGCTGTACCTTCCACAATAGCCCTCTGTCCAGTCTTGCAAAGAACCCAGGTCTTCAAAAGCCTGATACAAATGGAATGGGGTATACTAATCTTCCTAGAGTGCTCAACAACCCAGGTAGTGAAGTTAACTAATGAGGTTTACATAGAAGCTAGGCCCTGAGGTTTCCAAACCTGGACTTCTGTACTAGACTCTGTACTAGAAGTGAGAGAGATTAAAGATCGAAGGTGAGAATCTCTGTGCCAAGAGTAAGACGTCTTTGTCTGGGGCTGAGAATACAGTTCGGTGACATTGGTTCAGTGATAAGGGCTCACTCAGCACTTAACACAGCCTGTGGGTTAAACCCCCAGCACCTCAAAAAGATAAACAAAATTAATTCATACAGCAAAGAAGTGGTTTCTTCCCAGCACTCTGTTGGTATAAAATACAAAAATTACATATATAGCTTCTTTCCAGAAAGAGTAAACCATTTTGCTTAAGGTATAACATACAAGCCAACCAGAAAGCTGGTGCTAAGGTATTATTATTTTTTTTTTTAGACAAGATCTCTTTATTAATTGTTCATGCATCAAACATATACTAGAGGGTAGACCAGATGGTTCAGCAGTTAAGAGTATATACTCCTTAACTCCCGTTCTAAAAAATCTGATCCCTCCCTCTTCTGGATTAGGTAGGCACCTGCATTCCTGTGCACATACCTACACATAATTTAAAAAAAGAAAGAAAAAAAAAAACTATGCTAGAAATCTCTCTGATCCTAGATCAGTCTACTTGTCTCCCTCGGTACCTTGGACTCTTGGACAGGTTACTAGATGCTTCTACAACTGGAGAAAAGGTGGGAGGGGGGCTGAGGGGGTGAGAGGAGGGAAGAGGAAGAGAGAGAGAGAAGAGAGAGAGAGAGAGAGAGAGAGAGAGAATATGTATATCCTCCCAATACCCCTCTCTCTCCTGATTCTTGGGTATAGATGACTTTAAATCCCTCTTCTCAGAAAGCAGTAGAATTTCCCTAAAGTTTTACCCCTCTTTCTAACCAGTTCAATCACCTGCATTCTTACTTCCATTTCATTTTCTAAAAGTGTGTGTGTGCACATGCATACATGTGTGCATGCATACATGTGTGCGTGCATACACATCAGGTTTATTTGTTTTGTTCACTAGATCCTATGCTCCAAATATGTCTCCTTTCTTTCAGTTGTATATCTCTCCTTCTCTTTAGCACGTGGGCATTCTCAAGGTTCACTGACAAGGACAACATTACAATAGAGAATGCAAGGTAAAGCTGGACATGGTGGCAAAATCCTTTAATCTCAGCACTTGGGAGGCAGAGGCAGGTGGATCTCTTGAGTTCGAGGCCAGCCTGGTCTACAGAATGAGTTCCAGGACAGCCAGGGCTACAGAGAAACCCTGCTTCATGGGGTGGGGGGGTTGGGTGGATGATTGTGGCTCATGTTTGTAATCCCAGAATTCTGAAGCAAGAGAACCACAAGATCAAGGGCAGCCTGGGCTACAGAAACCCTTATTAGAAAGTAAATAAACGGACTGGAGAGATGACTCAGTGGTTAAAAGCACTGACTGCTCTTCCAGGGGTCCTGAGTTCAATTCCCAGCAACCACATGATGGCTTACAACCATCTGTAATGGGATCTGATACCCTCTTCTGGTGTCTCTGAAGACAGCTACAGTGTACTCATATATAAAATAAAATAAATACATCTTTAAAAAAAAGAAAGTAATAAACAAATAGATCTCTATCTTACATCTACCTCTTTTAAAGGCCACTTTCCTCTAGTTCCCTCAAATCCCAGTTTTTAAAATGCCTGAGTAAGAGTGACCTGAATATTACACAGCTACAGTTCACTTCTGGCTTTAATCTCTACATAATCTGACACTGAGACACGCCCTCCATACCAGATCCTCCTAGAAACTTCTCTTGGGTTACTCCTAATTCTTTGGCCTCTCCCTTTTCAAAACAATTTCTTCCCAAGAATCATCTACCTCTACTCTAGAAAACATCCTCCTTATAGAGGGTGTTTCTGTGTCCAGCTCTTCCACTGTACTCCTTAGGTAACCTCCCTCACTCTGCCAGTAGCTTTGATTAACCTGCCGCATCTACAGTTCGATAGTCCACATTCTAGACCACCACTTGCCTACTGGCTGCATCAAGGCCACTGTCCCTCACAAGCCTTGAACTCAAAACCTTCTGCACCTTTACAGCCACCATTTAACCAAAAGGAACCCCTCCCCTTATACTCCCTATTTTAGTTTGTGACAGAAACCCCCAAGTCAGCTTAGGTGCTTCTCTTTGTCCATTATATACCACATCCAGTTAGTCATCAAACACATGGACCTGACCCTGAGCATTCCTGACTTGTCTCTGCTCCATTAGTATTTGCCTCCACTGACAGACTCCCAGCTGGCTTATCCCTATTACTGCCCTACTCCAATCTACCCTCACACTGCTGCCAGAAAGGGTTCCTAAAATGTGGACCTAATCATAATCATTGCCTAAAATCATCAATGTTCCCACGAGCCTTTACAAAAAAACAGTCCAAACTACAGACTTGCACACAAGGCCAGACATTGCAGGCCTACCCGCATTTTCCTCCTCATCTCATTCTTCCCCACATCCCACACTCCAATCCCATCCATATTCTCTTCTCCCACTAAACTCTTTCATCCCCCTTGCTATGCATGCTGCCCAAAATGTCCTTTCCCCAGCCTTTTTGCCTGAAGAGACAATACCCAGCTTAGGGACCCTCAGATGCCTTCTCTGCCTTCTTACCTTGGCTATACAGGATACCATAATACCATGCATTAGCATTTATTTACATGACAACACACCCTGTAACAGGTGCTGTCATCTTACCAATGCCCACCCCCATTCAACAGTAAGATCACAGAGGTGCAAGGACAACGACCTGTGTTTCCTCAGCACTTCACCTACTCCCTGCTTCAGAATACAAGGTCAATAGGTGTAACATGTAAGTCCTCCAAATCAGGGTAGAACTGAAAGCTGCCACGGTAACTTCAGCACACACTTGGACGGCTGAAGCAAGAAAATAGCCACAAGCTCCAGGTCAACAGCATAGTGAATGACAGGCCAATATGAGCCACACAGCTACAGTGTGAGACCCTCTCTCAAAGCAAACAAAAAAGGCAAAATAGAAGTTTCACTGGAAATTTAGTAGATTCTTATATAATTCTTGCCAGTTATTTATTGTTAAAATCGTTTTAAAAAAGGTTGTTCAGAGAATAGGTAGACTAGAATCCTAGTTTTCTATGCTATGATAAAAAAAAAAAAAATCATGACCAAAAGCAACTGTGGGGAAGAAAGGTTTATTTGGCTGATAGATTCCAGTCAAATAAATACAATAGTCTATCAATACACACATATTGTCCATCATCAGGGGAAGCCAAGGCAGAAACCTGGAGGCACAAACTGAAGCAGAGGCCATGGAAGAGCTCTGCTTATTGGCTTGCTCAGCTTGCTTTCCTATACAATACCAGACCATCAGCTCAGGTGGCACCGCCTTCTGTGGACTGAGCCCTCCCACATCAATCAATAATAAAGAAATAGCCCACAAGCATCCCTATAGGCCAGTCTGATGAGGCTTTTCCTCACCGGGGGTTTCTTCTTCCCAGGAAGCTCAACCTTCAGTCAAGAAGAAAGAAAGAAAGAAAAAGAGGGGGGGGGGAGGGGAAGAAGGGGAAGAGGAAGAAGATGGAAAAAGAAAAAAAGGAAAAGAACCAAAACAACTAGGAATCATGGGCACAAGCATTTGATAATTTAAGTGAAAAGAAGAGGTTAAATATGACTTTGAGTGGCAGGTTCAAATCCACAGGCCTGTCTTACAAATTCAGGAGTCAAATCCTTTTAAAGCTTGATGCTTAAAGAGAAATGGGAGGTTCTTCCTAAAGAAGTTCTGGGGGGGAGGATTAATTCTTATTTCATTTCTTTCTTCCTTCCCTTTTTTCTTTCTTTTTTTTTTTTTTTTTTTTTGGTTTTTGGAGACAGGGTTTCTCTGTGTAGCCCTGGCTGTCCTGGAACTCACTTTGTAGACCAGGCTGGCCTCGAACTCAGAAATCCGCCTGCCTCTGCCGCCCAAGTGCTGAAATTAAAGGCATGCACCACCACCTTTTTTTCTTTTTTTTAAAGTTTGTTTGGGTATTTTGCCTGCATGTGTATGTTTGTCCATGTATCACTTACGTCCAGAAGAGTGTCAGATCCCCTGGAACTGAAATTACAGATGGTTGTGAGCCATCACGTGAGTGCTGGGTATAGAACATGGGTCTTAACATAGTGCTCTTAATGCTAAACCATCTCTCCAGCACCTAATTCTTAGTTTTGAAGGCAAAAACTTATAGGAAAGCATTAGCAACATTAGTATCTAAATTTAAAGTCAGGGATGGAGATATGGCCCAGTCGCTAAGAGTGCCTGCTACTCTTGCACAGGACCCAACATCTATGTCAGATGGCTCACAAATCCCTGTAAGTCCAGCTCCAAGTGATGCAACGTTCTGATCTCCATGAGAACCCGAATGTACACACACCCACAGCATAGACACATACACATAATTAAAAATAAAAATTAAATCTGTTTCTAAATCCTTAAATGTAGTCAGTACACCTGCCCCAAAAGTTCTCTGATATGTCTGTTTTTTTCTGTCTGTCTCTGTCTCTCTCTCTCTCTGGAAATTTGTGTGAGACAGTTTCTCTTTGTAGTCCTAGCTGGCCTAGAACTCACTATGCAGACCAGGCTGACCTTGAATTCATAGAGAACTCAGAATCCACCTTTCTTTGGCTCTCTAACACTAGGGTTCAAGGCATGGTCTAGTTCCCCCCCACCTCTTTCTCTCAAGATTCATTTTCATTTTATGTGAATGTGTGTGTGTATGTATACCACACACAGGCCTGGTGCCTTTGTTTCAGGTCTCATGGAAGTGGAATTACAGCTGGTTGTGAACAATTTCACCATCTCTCCAGGCTCTCTATTACCTCTTAATCTAGTTTCATGACTCAACTGCAGTGTCAACCTCTAGACTCTAGGATCTATAGTGCCTGGCTCCTAGAGTGGTGTCTCACCCTCGTCACTCCTGCCCAGCATAGGAAACACAGGCATTCGCACTCACATTTAAAGTTTTACCTTTTTCTTTTTCCTCTCTCTCTGCATGCTTCTGTGTGCATGAACACACATGCACGAATGCTATGCATTCATGTTTATGTATTCAAAATGTATATGTACATGTGTACATACACACGTGTGCTTGAGGAAGCCTGACGGCCAGAATCTCTTCAATCACACTCCACCTTACTCATTGAGACAGGGTCTTTCTTTCACTGAGTCACCAATCAGGCTAGTCTACTCACCAGTGACACCATCTTTGAATGAGAGGAAACCCACATACATTCCTGTGCTATGGGGATTTGAAGCTCATCAAGAACTTTATCCACAGAGACTTTTGTTTTTACTTCTCTGTCTAGTTGTTTGATGGTTATGTTTGTTTGTTAGTATGTTTGTTGTTTGTTTGGGTTTTTTTATTTGGTTGGTTCCATATTAGTTTAGTCTGGTCTGATTTGGTTTGAGGACAGGGTACCATGTACCCAAGGCTAGCCTGGAACTCACTATGTAGTTAAGGATGGCTTAAATTTCTGATCCTCTTCTTACAACTCCTGAGTGCTGAAATTATAGACATTCAACACATCACTCAGTACATGAAGGACTAGGAAGCAAACCAGGGCTTCCTGAGTGCCAGGAAGTACAACTGAGCCATGTCTTATTTTGATATGTTGACACAGACTCTTTTCATCTGATCTAGGATGATCTGGACTCAGTTATGTAGTTCAGTTTGTCCTCAAACTAGAGTGACTCCTGCCTCAGCCCTCTAATGCTGACTTTATAAACTTGAAGTACCACACCAAAATTTCTTTTCCTTTTCCTTTCTTTCTTTTTCTTTCTCCCCTTTTCTTCCTCCTCCTCCTCTTTTCCCTCCTCTTCCTCTTCTCCCTCCTCCTCCTCCTTCAGATCGAGACTTAGGGGCTACAGAGATGACTCAGCAGTTAAGAACACTGGCTGCCTTCCAGAGGACCTGGGTTCAATTCCCAGCACCCACATAGCAGCTCACAACTGTATTTAAGTTCTGTTCCTGGGGGTTCAACACCCTTACATAGACATATATGCAGTCAAAACAGCAACGTACATTAAAAATACAAAAAGTCGGCCGGGCGGTGGTGGCGCACGCCTTTAATCCCAGCACTTGGGAGGCAGAGATAGGCGGATTTCTGAGTTCGAGGCCAGCCTGGTCTACAGTGAGTTCCAGGACAGCCAGGGCTATACAGAGAAACCCTGTCTCAAAAAAAAACCAAAAAAAACAACAACAAAAAAAAAGTAGTTTAAAAAATACAAAAAGTCTTACTAAGCAGCCCAGGCTACCTCCAAGCCCTCCCTTCTAACCCACCACCAGGCCCCAGTCTACTCTAATTTTAATCTCATTCTTTCCATGCTCTAAGTGTTCCACCATCCCCTAATACCACTTGCTCCAACACAGTCTCTCTTGTAGGCACTCATAAAGCATCACGTACAGTGGCTTATTCATTGCTGTTGATTGACTAAAAAGTACAGCCAAAGAAAATTACTTCCTATGTCTCAATCAACCTCTCTTTTGGATTGAAAACTGTCTGAACTCCAAAAGGCAATTCAAACAAGCTTATTCTTTGCATCAACACAAAGCAACAGTATTTATCTTTCTGAGCAAAATTACTACACAAAAGTATTATAGCAAGACAGAACCCAGCAGTACAGCTGGCAAAGCCCTGTCCAAAAGATGACTGACCAATTAATTAACTTGTCTTAGGTTACTTGCCAAATTATCTCTGATAATTGGAACATCCCTGATGATTGACACACAGTCATACAAAACAAAGCAATTTTGAAAAGAGAAAGAAATATGCCTGCTTATAGGCAGAGAGATTTATACTGTAACAAAATTTTATACAGCCAGAACAAGTGGAAGAGACTGACCCCAAAACTTTGTCCTAGAGCTCTATCTGTTGGTACACAACACACACCACACACACACACACACCACACACACACGTGCAAAAGCCCTCTATAGATACATGTTCCCATATGTTATAATTTTCTTCATTAAATATTAGATATATTGCTTCTGTAAGATGAGCTTTTTTCATATATATATATATGTGTGTGTGTGTGTGTGTGTGTATGTATGTGGTGTGCATGCAAGTGTGTATGTGTGTTCACACACGTGTGGACAAACCTGTGTCCATGTGACATGTAGAGAACTGAGGTTGACACTGGGAGTCCTCTTTAATCACTCTCCAGGGTACTCACTGAGGCAGGGTCTCTCAGTCGAACCCAGAGCTCAGTGATAAGGCTAACCTAGCTAGCCAGCTTGCTCCAGGAATCTCCTGTCTCTAACTCTGGCTGAAGCAGAAAGATAGAGCACTAAAGGCCAGGCTGAGACTATACCTCAAATAAATAAATAAATAAATAAATAAATAAATATTAAATAAATAATAAAATGTTAAAAGGCTGGAGATATAGCTCATGAGTACAAGGCTTGCTTGGTACACAGAGGTCCTAGGTTCAATCCCTGGACATTTCTGTTTCCTGGTGTACACTCTTAATTAAGTGTTCTTTCCACCAAGACCTCTAAGACCTGAAACTGGCACTGAAAATTTGCAAGGTAACAAACCATGGCTAGTGGATCTCCCTGGCCTGTATTACATCACTTGTCAAGCTAGCTCAAGACCAAGGCAGTAGTTCCTATGAGCACTGATAGCACACACACACATTTTATTATTTCAACAGCACAGTGTGGCTGAAGCTTGTGATTTCCCAGAAGACAGACTTGACTCACTTTCTGAGCTAACAGTGTCCAGAAGCAGCAATTACCCCTTTGTTCTGTCTAGAACTCCAACCTCAGGACTTTTGTTCTAAAAGGGAATTTAAGAACTGGGTCTACTGTTTGTTTGTTTGTTTTGAGACAGGGTTTCCTTGTATGTAGCCCAGGCTGTCCTAGACTAGCTTTGTAGACCAGGCTGGCCTTGAACTCAGAGATCCACCTGCTTCTGTCTCCCAAGTGCTGGAACTAAACTCCTGTGCCACCACGCCAGGCCAAACTGAGTTTACTTTTAACCAAGGAGCATTAACTTGAGTAAGAAATTCCAAATCTTTTACACTGTGTTAGCCAAGTCATATATTTTGTATAAAATTCTCAGAGACTTACATACCACAAACTTCCCCATAACTGAGGGTCGGAGGGAGTGGGGGGTGGGGCGAAGACATCTTTAATCCCAGCATTTGGAAGACAAAGGTAGGTAGATTTCTGTAACTCTAAACCCAGCCTGGTCTATATAATGAGTTCTAGGCCAGAGAGAGCTACAAAGCAAAACTCTTGTCTCAATTGAGTAAAAGGAAAAGAAATTTTCCACAGTTCAGAACTATCGAGTTGTAAGGCACTAGTGTGTGTCTTTCTTTCAGAAGCTAAAAGCCAGCAATGACACTAACAGCTCCATTTTACTAACATTTTCACAATCATCTCAACTAACCCAAGTCAATGCTCTGATTGTGAGGCTTCCTCCGTGCAGATGTAAAACCCTCATCCAGAGCTCTGAAACCTGTGCTTGCCCCCTGTGTCTAAATGTCCCAGTCTTAGTAATACTGAATGTATAGGGTACTGTTATAAAGTTCAAATAAGATGAATGTGAAATGGCTTTGAAAATGTAAGTTATGTCCATGAAAACTGTTAAAGACAGTGATAGCATAATGCTGGCAGCTCATCTGTATTCTCCTGAATATCAATAAATCAGATTGATTTTAACACATGAAAACTTAAAGATAAAAGGGAGTCAGCAATATTTCTAGGGGGTACAGCAGAAGTGGAGCCCAAATCTGGACTCAAAGGTTTTTTACTACTATCAAATTGTCTTGTCAGGAGTCTGTGTGTGCGTGTGTGCACATGTATGTGTACATGTGTATGTATGTTTAGTGTGTATATATATCTCTTAGGTGTAACTCTGTGCAGTTACTTTCTGTGGTATGCTGAACATCAATCCTAACTAGATGCAGTCACCTCCTGCACCTGGTGAATACATCTAACAAGAACTCAAAGTCAGCCCTGAAGTCTGTAAGTACCATAGAGCTGACATGTAAAATCATGTGAAGTGTGAGTGTCCTGAAGTCTGTAAGTACCATACAGCTGACATGTAAAATCATGTTGAAGTGTGAGTGTTCTTTTATTCCTAGCCCAGATTGGCACATGAGGACTTTAATCTTCAAAATTTTATGAAAAGACAAAATCTAATTCTGAATTGGCATTAGTACTAGCCTGTAATCCTAGCGCTTGAAAACAGACAGGAGATTTGGGAGTTGAAAGCCAGCTTCAGCTACATCCCCAGCCTAGGCTGAGAACCTGTCTTAAAATTAAAAGCTTGTATGGTGGTACCAGGGTTATACAATAAGATCTCAAACAAACATGAGGACAAAGCCTAAACCTCCCAGTGAGCTCACAGAGACTGTCTTTGTCCTCGTGCTTCCATGGCACTCAAGTCCCATAATTGTTTGTTTGTGTATGTCTTCGTCTTGCTAGATATGAATAACCAGGGCAGGAACCAGACCTCATTCATAAGCCCAACACTATCACCAGCAATGAGATTTAATAGTCATTTGTTGAGGGATGGAGGGGGTTCTCCTGGTTGCTGCCCACTCTGAAATGTTAACATCTGATGATCTAATGCTTCTTATTTATCCGACCGCTATCTGAAACAGTCTTTGGGATACTTGGGAAATGAAGGGGTGCATTGATGTCCATGTTGAATCTTCTAGTCCTGCCAAAACCATGCTCACTGCCAACACACAGGGTAATCCTGACAACCATTCCTAATAAAGGTGCTTTATACACAGCTCTGCTCAGTTCATACTGCAATGCATTATTTGTCATTTTAGCCTCTTCTAGGAGTAATTCATATAGCGGAGAACTTCAGTCCTCCCTCTCGACATGGAAATTCCACTTGATTTTACATAATAATTATTCAAATTATTTCAGCAAGGATGCAACTAACACAGAGGCCTGCCAATGAAGCCAACAGTAATGTAAATTTCCCCATCTCTCTCCAAAACAATGTGTGTGTGTGTGTGTGTACAGGGTTTCTCTGTGTAGCCCTGGCTGTTCTAAAACTCGATTTGTGGATTTACCTCTGCCTCCCAAGTACTGGATTTAAGGTATTTGTCACCATCTGGTCACTTTTTTTTTTTTTTTTTTTTTGAGACATAGTCTCACTATAGCCCTTGGCTAGCCTCTAACTCAAAGATCTATCTGCCTCTGCTTCCCAGGTGCTGGAATTATAGGCAGGTATGCATGCTAAATGTTTTCAAGATTATTTGTTTAATTGTATGTGTGTGCCTCCATGAATCATGTGTACCATATTTGTGCATGATACACAAGGATACCCAAAGAGGTTTGAGAGATCCCCTGGAACTGAAGTTACTAGAGATTGTAAGCTGCCACACTGCTGCTTGGAACTGAATCCTGGTCCTCTGCAAGAGAAGCACAAGCTCTCATATGCTAAACCATCTCTCCAAAACCCCAGAGGTTGTTTGTTTGTTTGTTTTTAAAGAAAAGAAAAAGACTGATAGGATGGGGCCTGGAGAGATTCCTCAGCAGTTAAGAAGAGCACCTGTTGCTCTTGCAAAGGTCCTAGGTTTGTTTCCCAGCAACCATATGGAAACTCTCAATTATCCAGAACTGCCATTCCAACAGGGGATCCAATACCCTCTTCTGACCTCCTCCAGCACCAGGTACACATGTCGTACACAGCCATACATGCAAGCAAAAAACTCATATACAAAAATAAATTAATTAAACTAAAAATAAATAAAAATAAGGTGCCTTTGAGAAAGAAATAGGCTTGAGTCTGAGAAGAATACGAATTTCTTCACACTGGAACAAAGCCCATCAGAATAAAGCCAAACTGACTGCCCGTCGGTAACCCATCCAGGAACAAGCCCTACTTCCTCTTTGCCATAACAGGGGAGCCCAACTTCCTTTCAGCTAGAAGCCATCAGCAACTTGACCCTGGGAGGTACTGAGATTTCTTCCTATTTGTGTTTTAATTCTGCTGGTTGAAAGCAGTCAAAGCCAGTGACAGCCCCAGCGTATCCTCCCTCTGAGGAGTGCAAAGCAAAAGCCTCCAAAGGAAAATTAATGGAACCATTCAGCGAGCAGCAGTTTTTCAATGAAGTTCAGCCGCAGAACCTAACCTCTTTGTGCTCTGCAGTAATCCCCATTTCTTAAGATAAGGGGGGTGGGGGTGGGAGGCTGACAGAAAACTCCCTGCAGGCAGGAAAACTGGACAATTTACAGGAGTTGATACAGCAAAAACAAATAGAAGCCCTAGTGGGTCTTTTACCATTTCATCTGATTTCTCCCATGCTGCACTCCCAAGTACAGCTCTAGTGTCCGGGGGTTTCGGGAGGTAGGGGGTTGGGGGCTTGCAGTTTTGTCTTTAGTTTCCCTTCACTGGGTAGGTGTTGTAAACAAGTATGCTGCCCTCAGTCATAAGGGTTGAAGATTTCTGTCCTTCACATGGAAAGAAAGGCAAGGCTAGTCACAAGAGACCAGCTTTTAAAGAGGGGGGGAGGGGGCTGCCTGCCTGTGAAGTTTCTGGGAAAATCAACATCTCCAAAGAAAGTGCAGTCCAGAGCACACTGAAGATAAATCAAAGCTGGGGCTCCAGGGCCACGCACCCCTGCCTTCCACTCGGGGCGGTTAGAGAAAGGCAGACCGCAGCCCTGCTGGCCTGTCAAAACTTTCTCTGCGTGCACTCGGCGGAGATTAGGCATTAACTCGCTGAACTGCTTCGCAAGACAGCCTCCAGGGGCTGAAATCCGAGCTCCGAGACCAATCTTTATTTCTGAGAGGAAGAAAAAATAATAATAACTAGACCCCTGCCTCAACCAGGCAGGCCCAGACATTAAGGGGGGGTGGCGTGGGGGTGGGGAGGCCTCGCCACAGAAATCTGCACATCACCGGCCACGCCGCCCCCGACCCCCACCACCCCCTGGGTGCTCCGCATCCTAGGCTCACGCACCACAACTCCGAGAGTCAGGGAGACAAAAGCGGGCGGGCGACCCCCGGAGAGCCACCACAGGGAAGCTCGCCCGGGGAAACAGAATGAGAGCGTCTCCCTCGAGCCCAACTCCTCCTCCACCAGAGTCCCATAGCAGGCGGTCTCCCGAGCCAGCTCCACGTCTCTCTTCCTTTGGATCCGGCCAGATAATAGAGCAAACAGTGTGACGGGAGATAGGAGAGCGCCGAGCGCCGGCCGGGGAGCGGGGCTCCCGAGGCTAATCTCAACTCTACAGAAGCCGGTCCCGAGCGGCGGCCGCAGCTCCCGGCCCAGCCCCGCGCGGGTGGGCGCGCCCCCCACCCGCCTCCCCACCTGCAGCCGGCGGAGCCGCGGGCCTCCGGCTCCGGCCAGCGCCGGCCCGGCCGCAGCCTCACCTTTGTAGCGCTCCAGCACATCCTCGTACGCCTGCACGAACTCCTTCTCCTGGCTGCGGTTGGCCGGCTGCTGACCCGGCACGTAGCCGGCCATGGCTGCCCGCGCCGCGCTCTGCCCGGGCCCCGGGGGGCGCCGGCTCCAGGCCCGCGCGCTGAGGCGGCGGCGGCGGCGGCCCCAGTCTCGGCCTTTGTGCGGTTCGGTGGTGGCGGCGCCTTCGCTCTCTCGCTCTCGGCTCTGTGTCCGTCTCGCCCGGCCCGGCAGTGGCGCTCGGCTCCCTCAGCCCGCTCTCACTCGGCCCGCTCGCGCTCCGCCGGTCCCGGCTCGCGTTTCCGCCTCCCCACCCCTCGGCTCCGCTCCTCCCTCAGCCCGCCCCGGCGCGACGGCGGCGGCGCCTCCTGTCAGGAGCGCCAGGCCGGGCCGGTTCCCCGCCCCTCAGCCCGCCGCCTCCGCCGCCGGGCGCGTCCTCAGCCCCGCGGCTGCAGCCTGCTGGGCCGGGCGGGCCGCCGACCACCGCCCGGGCGGGCCGCGAGCCCGAGCGGGGCACCGAAGAGGCCGGCGGACGCCTGAGGCCCGCCGCCAGGAGGCCCCCTGCACGTCAGAACTGGAAGGCCTGGCGGGCGGCAGCGGCCCGGAGACCCCCGGGCACCGCGCCCAGGCCCGCTCAGCGCTGCCCTACACCGGCAGCCGGGACAAAGGAGGGAGCCACGGGCTGGGCCTGTGCGGCTGCGGGAGAAAGTCCTAGAGGAAACCTTGAAGGCAGGCGGAGAGCGAAAGACCAAGATGCCTCACATCCAAGGCCACACAGCTCCAGAACCAAGACAAGGGCAAGACCCAGCCAGGACTGATATGTGAAGCCGAGGGGAACAGTACGACCACAAAGAAGCCCGGGAACAAAGGGTTGTCCAGAAACAGACGAAACTGAAGTGGAAGCGAGGGGGACAGAGCCATCACCATAAAGTAAACCAGGCCAAGGAGCAGAGCCTGAGAAATGACAACTGAGAGAGCGATGAAAACAGGATTCTGACTGCACAAGGGGGGAGGGCATAAATCCAGTGGGAGAGACCCAATAGGATTACTAAACTGTGACAGCCCTCTCAACAGAGCGACTTAGATCAAAAGGGAGAAATGTGGGAACCTGAGGCTGCACCAGGACTGTCAGGGAACAAAGAAAGGATTCTGGAGCAAAACTGGTTAGGGCAACGTGAGGGAAGCCAGTAGCCAATTATTCTCAGGCCTAGAGAAAGAAAGGAAACATAGATATGAGCAGGGATTTATTTAGGACCATTTTGTAAAGGGGTTCCCAGCGTCCTCGGGTTCTCTATTCAATCATATATCATTCAATCCAATAGTCACGGGTTGACTGGAACCAAAACCAACAAATGAGGAATTTCCAAGATGATAGCTCACACCTGTAATCTAGCTCTCAGGAGGCTGAGGCAGGAGAATTGTACAAGTTCTGGGTCTGTCTGGGCCTCACAGTAAGACTGTTTCAAACAAACAAATGATACTTTTAGCCCACTTTTGGCCCATTCAACCGTCGCTGACTTGTTTTTCAGGGAATAGGGAAGCGGCTGTGGTAATAACTTCCACTAGTAATATCACAGTAAAGGCACATGAGCAGGTAGAAAAGGTTTCATGTGGCATTGAGCAACCAAAATTCCATTTCAGTTCTCATTCTTAAGAGTTTGAACTAGGAGCCTCTTACCCTAGAGCAAGAATTGAAGCTATGTGCCTTTTGAGTAACGTCAAGTATTTGGTCAGTCATTGCTCAGCACATTAATTACATGAAATGATGCTTTTCACTAATGGGTGCAATCATAGCTTTCCACATCACAAAGCAGGTGAGCAAATAATTAATCATATCTCTTCCCATCAATTTCTGCTGAGCTTCCCAAGCTCTGTACAGAGAAGGCCTGAAAGAGGACATGGAAAATCCTTGGGGGCAAATGCTCATTGCTTTCCAGTTATACTCGTGTGTGTGTGTGTGTGTGTGTGTGTGTGTGTGTGTGTGTGTGTGTGTACATATCATAGTTCACTGATTGAGGTCAGATGCTAATAAGCTCAGCCCAGAAACACAAAGAGAATAAGTCTTAGCGGTATTTTTTTTTTCTTAAAGAGTTTTTAGCTCTTAGCTTAAAGGCATTTAGCAGAGAAGAAGGAGTTGGTGTGGTACTTGATAGCAAGCACTTTCTTTTATTTCTTTTTCAAAACAGCAGATAATAATAGAGAATTGCTAATTCTGGAGCTCTTGACAGTATAAGTGCTGAGTCACCACATTTCCTATACTGTTTTATACCAGCGGGGCTAAGGAGGCCTGGATGCTAGTACACATCCACAGGCCTCCGCCCCTCACCCCCCCCCCTTTTTTTTTTTTTTTTTTTTTTTTTTTTTGGTTTTCCGAGACAGGGTTTCTCTGTGTAGCCCTGGCTGTCCTGGAACTCACTCTGTAGACCAGGCCGTCCTTGAACTCAGAAATCCACCTGCCTCCCAAGTGCTGGGACTAAAGGCGTGCGCCACCACCGCCCAGCTACACCCTTACCCCTTTTACAAACACCTCCCTCCTCCTTTGGTTCATTGCAGCAAATGGAAAAGTACCCCCGTCCCCTCCTGGGCTACATGCACCAGTTTGTGAGCAGGTTCCTCAAGAACGATGACTGATACTTGCCAGAGCTTGGGAAATAACAGAGAGTACAGTCTACTGTGCTAAACAGGTTCTGTGGAAAACTGGGAAGCTAGGGAAGATAAAGCAAAAGGTTGAGATTCCTATCAAGAAACAGTAAAAAGCCAAACATGGTGGTGCATGCCTTTGATCCTCGAATGAAGGAGGCAAAGGTGGGAGCATCACAGTGAGTTAGAGGCTAACCTGGTCTACACTGTGACAAGGCTACATAATGAGACTCTTGTCCTCCCACCCACCACTACCCTCCCCAAAGCGAAAAAAAGAACACAGGAAAGCCATGAGCAAACTGGTAACCAGGCATTCGGAAGGCTGAGGCAAGGGAATTGTAAATTTGAGGGCAGCCTAAACTATATTTATATATGGTGGCACCCAGCCTCAAAAGGAAGAAAAGAAAAAAACCTGGTAATTAGGAAGAGCCTCGGTTTGCTCAGAGGCTAGAGTGCCTCTCTCCAACCCAAGTTGCTTTCTTGATGAAATTTGCATTTAAATACTCTCCTGAGAGTTTGAAGTGAAGCATTCTTCTATTGAATGGAAAAGGGGAAGTCCACATGTTTGGCTGATGTTCCTGTTTTATACAGAGAAAATTTTACTAGGCTAGAGGGGACAAAGCTTCTTGGCGGGAGGGAAGAAAGCCTACCAAAGTGCAATTTTTGTTTTTGTTTTACTTTTTTTTTTTTTTCAAGCAAGAATCTAAGTTTATTGCCAAACCATACAATCCCAGAAGCTCTGAGACTTTCGTGGGCTTGCAGTTGAATTTCTAAAGAGGTTGCCTTGGAAGACTCAGACAGCAGGACGGACTTAGGAGGACATCTAGTGGCAGAGGTGGGTAATGCAAGGAACTAATCCTTCAGAATCCTCCCCCTTCTTACCAAGTGCCCCTCCCCCAAAGGCCTCAACACATTTTTCAATCCTCAAATACGCTCTCTTATCTTAGAGCCTTCCCACCTAGTTTTCTCCTAAACTATGCCCTCTGTTGTTTCTCTTCTTTAGTATGACTCACTTCTACTCTTGGAAATTCTAAAGCCTTCCTCCATTCCCTGTGTTCAGCAGTAAGCACTCTATAACTGAGCACTATCTCCAGCCCTCTTTTATATATTTTAAAGGTGTGTGTGTGTGTGTGTGTGTGTGGAGTGAGTGAGAGAGAGAGAGAGAGAGAGAGAGAGAGAGAGAGAGAGAGAGAGAGGGAGAGAGGGAGAGAGAGAGAAAGAGAGGGAGAGAGAGAAAAGAGGGAGAGAGAGATCAGTGTGGATGCCTGCAGAGGCCACAAGAGGCCACCAGATTCCCTGGAAATAGAATTACAGGCAGTTGCCAGGAGCCCCTCTTGTGATCTAGAAACCTCTCTCTTGTCCTTTGTTTTTTGTTGCTGTTGTTGTTGTTGTTGTTTTGTTTTTGTTTTTTGGGTTCTTTTAAGATTTATTTACGGCCGGTCAGTGGTGGCATATGCCTTTAATCCCAGCACTTGGGAGGCAGAGGCAGGCGGATTTCTGAGTTCGAGGCCAGCCTGGTCTATGGAGTGAGTTCCAGGACAGCCAAGGCTACACAGAGAAACTCTGTCTGGAAAAACAAAAACAAAAACACACACACAAAAAAATATTTATGTATATGAGTGCACTGTAGCTATCTTTAGACACACCAGAAGAGGACATTGAATCCCATTACAGATGGTTGTGAGCCAACATGTGGTTGCTGGGGATTGAACTCAGGACCTCTGGAAGAGTAGTCAGTGCTCTTAACTGCTGAGCCATTTCTGTATCCCCTCCTTTTACATTGTTTTTAATTTGTTTGTTTTGTTTGTTTTACAGCACTGGCTGTCTTGGAACTCTCAATGTAGACCAGGCTGGCCTGGAACTAACAGAAATCACCTGCCTCTGACTCCTAGGTACTGGTATAAAAGGCGTTTGATAGCACATCCAGCCTCCTTTTATTGTTGGACATTCTCTCTCTAAATTGCCCAGGAAAGCTTTGAACTTGAAATTCTCCTATGTTAGCCTCTCTGTTTACTTTTATATGAAGGACAATTCATTTAAAGCCTCCTGAGTAGCTGAGACTATAAGCCTGTGCCATCACACTGCCCCTTTTTATTTCTTTCTTATCTCCATTTTTATTTCTTTTTCATGCATGGGGATGTGTGTGCATGCCAAGGCATAGGCATGGAGGTCAGATGACAAGGTGTGAGCACTGGTTCTCTTCCTCAACCCTTATTCTTGTTTCTTTGAGGCAAGGTCTTTCTCACTTCTTCCTTTGAAAGTCCCACAAAGCTGCCCTTGACCCTGAGATCCTTTTGCCTCAGTCTCAGTTACAGGCTTGCACTGCCAACTTACCTTTTTGTTTTTAAGTGGTTTTTTGTTTTAATTTTATGTGCAGGAATGTTTTGCCTGCATGTATGTATGTGTACAGAACAGTGCGTACAGAAATCTGAAGAGAACTTGGAATCCCCTGAAACTGGCAATGTAGATGATTGTGAGCCACTATGTGCATGCTGGAAATCGAATCCAGGTCCTTTGCAAGAGCAGCTGGTACTCTTAGCCACTGACCCATCTCTCTAGCCCTGGCCAACTTGTCTTTCAGCCTTCCTATAGCATTATCTCTCTAAGGCCTAGGGCTTTTGTGTGTGAGGATGCCTGACATCCTCAGCATATGGCAAACAACATTGTATATTTAGGACACTCTTGAATGTTTAAAATTTTTGATCAACTACAAAATAAATGAGTGAATGAGATGATCTCAAACTACTGAGCCGTCTGTGGCTTCTGACTAGGCTACAGTATTTAAGAACTTTGGACTGGGATTGTAGCTCAGTGGTAGAGTGCATCCTTAGCATGCAGAGACCTTAGCTCTGTCCCAGCTCAGGCACACACACACATCACACAAATACTATGTTTATTTCTCACGGTCTCATACTTTGTGGGCAGCATTTTCCCCAGAACCAAACTGTAACCCTTTGCCTAAAAATCCACTCCCTTCATCTCCAACTACTGAAGTCCTATGGAAGCTCACTGTCAACATGTGAGGCTATTTTTAATTGGCCCAGGCAGTTCTTCTTAATAATCCCTGAGTGAGTGGTAGAAGAGCAGGCCTTTAATCCCAACACTTCAGAGGCAGGTGAATTTTTGTGAGCTTGAGATCAGCCTGGTATACAAATCGAGATCCAGAACAGCCAAGGCTTGTCTCTAAAGAACCTTGTCTCTAAAAACAAGCAAACAAAATTAATTCAAGAGCCCGGTGTCATGGCGCATGTCTTTAATCCTAGCACTCCTGAGGCACTCTCTGTGAGTTTGAAGTCAGCCTGGTATACACAGTTCCAGGACAGCCAGGGCTACATAGTTAGATGATGTCTCAGAAAACAAAACAAACAAACAGTATTTACTCAGTTCATATTCGGATTGGAAAGAGGGAGGTGAGAGATCCTGTTTCCTTCCCTCCCCAACCTCTAGGAGACCCACTTGCAACACTTCTTCAGCTTGGCTTAAGCAGCTCTATTTTCTACGTGTGAATTGATGCTCTATAAATACATTTGCTAGTAAGGTGTGAGAGTGTGTGTGTGTGTGTACTTTATTCCTCTTTATGGCACTATCTGCTGTGTCTTTTACATTTCCCTGTAGAAGTTGGTAGCAGGCACAGCAGGGGCTGCTCAGATTGATCATTGGTTGGAAGCAAATGGCCAGGTTCTAGTCTCAGTCTTAGGAGTCCTGCCTCCAGCTCTAGCCCCTCTCCCTTTGGCCAGTCCCAGACAAAGTTGCTTTCTGCCTTGGAAACCTAGTTTTGCCCTAATCCCTTAGTCCTCTTGGGCAGGTAGACTTTGCCTGCACTTGTGCTGCCCTCTTCTGATATAGAAGTTCAGCATCCCTCATCTCAAAAGCCTGGATGGTGCCAGCCACCCAGGAAGAAAGTTCCCTACCACCCAGCAGTCCATCACCATAGCAACCCTTAAAATGGTTACCCAGATGGCTGAGTAACCATAGCAACTGGCCAAGTCTCACCACCTTAGCCTCTCCCTAGGCCTTCTTCTCTGACTTCTCAGAGCCACTGCCAAAGGCTCTCCCATCCTCACTCCAGAGAATGAGCGGAAGGACCCTTAACAAGAAGCTGTTCCAAAGTGTGGAATGCCTCACCTGCCCGGGGCTGTCATGACACAGTGCACAGAAAGGATGTGAAGATACTCATGAACCATGAAGTGCTACACAGCTGTTTCTGGTCATTATCTTACTAAGCACTGTAAAGGCAGCGGTTGCCTTAGGCAGAGCTAGAGTCCTTCCCAATGTGGCCCCTTACTGGTTGAGAGACCTCAGGCAAGGTACTGAACTCTCCAGGTGTCTGTCTCTTTACTATAGAACATCTGCTTCTTAAAATCAGTTTAACCATTGTGGTCCAGAACAGCATGTAATATACAATGCACATTAACCTAGCATTCAGAACGGATTAGTAGTAGTTACAGAGGGCCCTGGCCCTCCACCATCTCCCAACTGTGTGAATAAAACTACTCTTTTTCCTCTCGAAAGAATCAAACCTCACTGGGCAGTAGTGATGCTCACCTTTAATCCCAGCACTAGGAAGGCAGAGGTAGGTGAATCTCTGAGTTTGAGGCCAGCCTAGTCTACAGAGCGAGTTCCAGGGCAGCCGGGGCTACACAGTGAAAAACTATCTTGAAACAAACAAACAACAAAGATTCAAGCTCATTCAGACCATATCTCCCTTCCGCGGGAGAGGGTCTCATCCTCATGGGCACCTGGGGTTCTTACTAGGCAATTGGGAAGTTTCTGAAACTGAAAGACACAGCAACTTATCTCCGAAGTTTCCCTCCACCCGAAACTTCGCCTCCCCACCCTGCTCCACGATAGGAGCCTGTGAATGACAGGACCTACCATTAATCCCTAGGGCCTCAACAGGTCCTACAGTGTGGTGGCCTCTGTTTTCAGGTGAGAACAGCAGTGTGGAATACTTCCCCAAGCATCTGACTGAGCCTTAGATACAGGCTCTTCTGACAAGGCACAGTCTTTCCCTCTGGGACCTTAAAGTCTTTCACAGATGAAAGACTAAGATTCAGTCTCAACTTCTTATTTTATTTTGTTTCACTTTTTGAGAGGAGTTTTCTTTACACAGTCCTGACTGTCCTGTGCCTTCCAGGAGCCTGGGTTACAGGACTGGATCATCACTCCTGGGCTTACTGTGTTTCTTTTCTTGGTTTGTTTTGTTTTTGCTTTTTGTTTTTGTTTTGGTTTGGGTGGTAAGAGCAGGGCATAGTCTCACTATGTAGCTCTACCTAGCCTAGAACTTGCTCTATAGACCAGGTTGACCTTGAATTCACAGAGATCCACTACCTGCCTCTGCCTCCTGAGTTCTTGGATTAAAGTCATGTGCCAACACACCCAGCATGACTTCTAACTTTTTGAATTTTCAAAAATCTATTTTTTTGGCTGTGCCCCTCCATTACCTTGGCAGAGTTCGGTCTGAAGTGTTTCAGGCACAACAGTGCCACCGTCAAACCAGCCCCACTCTGGACGTTCTTGGAGAAGAACATGAATCTTGTCTGGAAGGATCAGAAACCCCAAGCAGGAGACACAGTGTCCCCGGACTCTGTGAGACCTCTGGGCAGGGGCACTAGCTCTCTTCTTCAGAAGTGGACTCTGGAGCAGATAAACATATTCAAAACTAGAGAAGGGAGCCGGGCGGTAGTGGCGCACACCTTTAATCCCAGCACTTGGGAGGCAGAGGCAGGTGGATTTCTGAGTTCGAGGCCAGCCTGGTCTACAGAGTGAGTTCCAGGACAGCCAGGGCTACACAGAGAAACCCTGTCTCGAAAAACCAAAATAAATAAATAAATAAATAAACTAGAGAAGGACGGTGGTGCAGTGTGACGGGTGGAAAGCGAGGCAGAGACTGCCATACAGCTCAGCTCATAGATTGCTTCCCTGGCATGCACAAAGTCCTGCATTCAATTTCCAGCACTACGTAAACTTGGTGTGGCACTCGGGAGGCAGAGGAAGAAGGATCTCTGGGTTCAAGGACAGGCTGTCTACATAGTAAGTCTGGGACAGCCAGAACTCCATAATGAGACCCTGTCTCAAAAAAAAAAAAAAAAACCCAAAAATAAAAAATACAAACAAATAAATAAATAAAATAAAATCTCAGAACTCAAGACAAAGACAGGAGTTAGAAATCAAGTTCATCTTCAGCTAGCCATCGGGACCAGCCCACACGTGCCACACGAGACTGGCTCAAAACAAGCCAGTGACATAGGCACAGGAATGGTGGTAGTCTGTAATCCTAGCACTCAGGAGGCTGTGGCAGAAGAATCTCATGTACCAGCTCAACCTGAGCTACACACTAAGACCTTGTCTCACAAAACAGTGACAGAGGGGCCAAGAGGTGGCTTGAAGTCACAAGTGCTTGCTGCTCTTGAGAAAGACCCAGTTCCGTTCCCAGCTTTCACTTGGTGGCTCACAGCCATGTGTGACTCCAGCTGCAGTAAATTCAATGTCCTCTTCTGGCCACCTCAGGCACCAGACATGCTGGCAAAGCACTCAGACACATAAAAGTGAATGTTAAAGGTATTTTTTAAAGGAAAATTTTTCTAACACATAGGAGGCCCTGTGTTTGATCTCCAGCACTACAAAAATACAAGAATTTAAAAATCTATGAAGCTAGGCATGGTTCCCAACACCAGCAAAGGCAGGCAGATATCTTGGGAGTTCAAGGTCAGATTGGTCTACATTGAGAGTTCAAGGGCAGCCAGGTCTACATAGACAGACTGTGCCTCTAATAGTTGTGATAAAAAACGATATAGGCCAGGTAGTGGTGGCGCACACCTTTAATCTCAGCACTTGGAAGTCAGAGGCAGGCAGATCTCTGAGGTCAGTCTGCTCTACAGAGTGAGTTCCAAAATAGTCAGTCAGGCCTATACAGAGAAACTGTCTCAAAAAACAGAAATAATAAACAAATAATATTTTAATATATAATATTTTCATATATTAGATAATATTTTAATGTGTTATATATATTTTAATAATATTATATATAATATATGGAGAAAGATCTTGCATTGCCAAACATGGTAGGTAGTACATGCCTATAATTTAGCACTCAGGAGACAAAGGAAGGAGGATTGTTACAAGTTCAAACCAAAAAAAAAAAAATACTTTTTAAATCCATTATAGGGGGCAGGATGTCACACCTTTCATCTCAGTGCTTGGGAAGCAGAAAGCAGATCACTGAATTCATGGCCAGCCTGGTTCAGGACAGCCAAGGCTACACAGAGAAACCCTGTCTTGACAAACAAACAAACAAACAAAGTCATTATTTTATACAACAGATATAAGCTAATAAACGTGAGTAACACTGGGGAGGAAGAGGTAGGAAAAAGTCCACCACTGCACAAAGTTTCCTTTTGGTATTGGGAACTGAGCCTAAGGTCCTCTGCAGGCTAGGCAAGCAGTCTACCTCTTAAGACAGTGTCTTACTAAAGTCCCTCAAGTTGAACCATCAGTCCCCCTGGTTCAGCCTGTTGAGTAGCCTATAGTGCCAAGCCCACCTCTTTTATATAATTGTGGAGCCAGGAGTGGAATGAATAAGATGATTGATGGATTGATTGATTGATTGAGTTAGTTAGTTATAAGACAGTATCTCACTATGTTGCTCTGGCTGGCCTAGAACTCATTTGAATAAGATTGTTTGTTTGTTTGTTTGTTTGTTTATGAAGCAGTGTCTCACCATGTAGCTCTGGTTGCCCTAGAACTCACTGTAAACCAGGCTGGCTTGAATTCACAGAGATCTACCTGCATCTGTCTCATAAGCACTGCAAATTAAAAGCGTGTGCCACAAGCTCAGTTATGATTGGAAATTCTTGGTTCTGGGTGATGGGTATTCAGAATACCATCCTTTCTACTCTTGCATTTGTCTCAAACTTTCTGGAAAGAGAGGCTTTGGCATCAGTTAAACCTGAAGCACAATAGTGAATAACTCTAAGGGAACATGCTGCCTGTGGGGCTTCAGGAGACACCACGCATACTGATGATGCTGACCTCTGGCCTCCCACTAGCTTCCTGGACAACTCCAGACAAGTTGCTTAGCCTTACTAGTGCAAATAGCCGTGATTTCCCAGGGTTCTGTGGTGGTGAAGTGTCATGTGTAAAGTCCTGGTACACATCCAGGAGCTCAGCAGCAGAACTACCAGCGGTGGCATGAGCTCTCAGGAGCTCCCCAGCCAGGTCCAGAATTCACCCCCCAGCCCACCCTCTGTGTTCTTTAATTCCTAACTCCCACCCAGCCGTTCTCTTTCATTTTCTTCCCTTCCTACTGAGGGCAAAGAAAGAAAAGAAAGAATAAAAACACATAATAAGTGTGCCCTCTCTCTTCTCTGTGCTCTAACAAGTACCTAGTTCTTTTCCAAGTCCCAGATCAAAGGCTTCCATTGCTCCAGGTCCCAGATGGACAGATGCAAGAGGAGGCCCTCTCCCCTAAGAACTTCCACAGGGCTTTCCTCTGCTTCAGTTCAGCATAGCTCCAGCAGCATCCCCACTGCTTTCATGGGCAGGAGTTGGACCATGAAGCCTTGAACAAAGTAGCTAAAAGAATGCTTATGGAGTCAGCAAATACATGGCCAATGAAAGAGCAAGGGAGTAAGTCAGTACATTCATAGACCAGTGAGAAACTGTGCGTGAATCAAAGATGTTCAGGGGAATAGCCACTGTAGAGGAAGGGTTACCTGTCGAGCAGACACAGGGCCAGGCAGCTTACTCCCATGACCTTAGTTAGCCCACTTTGTAAGACTCTGAAGCAGCTCTCTTCCTCCCCGATTTTAACAATGAAAATATGGGGCCCAATCAGGTAAGTAACTTTTCAGGGTTCACAACTGAGATATGTAAGCCATTCCCTTGCATGAATGAATAGAAGAGAAAATAATTGTGGAAATGAGCAAGTGAAGGTCTGAGGTCAGCAGCCCCTGACCACTCACTCACAGAGGCTCCAAGCAGAATCCTCCCATGAGTTTCCACCAAGTGGAAACTTTTGGGGTAAGAGCAGGACACAGCCCATTCATCATTCTGCAGATTACAGGGGTTTTACATCTCTTTAGCAGTAACCTTAGTCCAAAGAGAGATCCCAGCTCAGAAGCCCCTTTCTGTTCCTACAGAAGAGTGCAGGCAGAATCAGGAATCTGGCTTGCTTCTGCCCTGACTGCTACAGGAAGTCTATAAAGCCAGACCATGGCAGGTCTCAGCTACAGCCACTATGAAAAAAAAAAATGCCAGACAGCCTCAGGTTGACACTTGGAGATGGTAGATAATTAATTCTCACACCCAGGTGTGGTCACAGGCCTTTCTGAGGTGGAGTACTGCTAGAGTAGAGGCTTAGTGCAGTCCAAGATTCTAATATACTCAGTTCTACATTTCTTCTAGTGACATCTCATCTCTAAGAAATGACAGCCTTCCACAGTCCCTGAAGCTTCCTTGGCATGCCTAACCTTCAGAACAGACAGTCACATACCAGACTGCCATTGCTCTGGATTACCTGGAACTCACTCAAAAAGCATGATGGAAAACCAATGGTAAAGACATTGAGATGCAGCAACCACTTCCCTGACCAGCTGGGGGTCCCAAAGGGACCCTGAGCCTCAGAGAAAAGACAGCTTGGCTATCTTTTTTGTCGCTTGCACAGAATTCTGCCCACGTGGTCATTTTCTATCCCTCCAGCGAATGTGACCCAGATTTGCTTTCAAAGCACTGCAGCTGAGCTGGTGGTGTGTAACTACCGTTCACTCTGCCCCATTTTCCCAGGCCTCTCCTGCTATTGAAACCAAGCTCCAGGACAGAGCCAGGCACTCACAACACACAGTCAGAAGGAGCAAGAGAAGCTGAGAAGAGAATGAGCCTCCTTGGGTACAAAGCTGCAAAATGCTCAGGATGAGAAAGATTGCTTGCCCGGGAATATGGGTTCCTAGGAGACTTATTCCTTAGGGTCCCACTTCCTACCCCATACAGCCCTGAATTCCATCTGTAGCTTGGACAGAACAAATCACTTCCATCTGCTCTCTGACAAGGCCTTGGAATGAACAAAAGAAAGCAACAGAAATGGCAAACTCAGGCCCATTCCTTGTAGGCCTAGGAAACCATTGGCCTCCTGCAGCCTTCCCTGCCTCTTTTGGTCAGTATCCAAGTAATAGGAAGGACAGCACTAAGTGCAGTCACAGGTATAAAAACCTCATTCAACGGTCCCTGGAAGCAGGTATCAATGGCCACCCTTTTACAGATGAAACTGAAGCACTACAGTGTAAAGTCGTTTGGCTAGATGTCCTGACTCTGTATAAAACTGTCATTGTGGCTCCTGGTGCATAGCTGGAACTTGGTCTTTTTATGGTGGGTGGGTGGGTGGGTGGGTGGGTGGGTGGGTGGATGGATGGATGGATGGATGAATCTGCTGTCCTGGAATAAAGTTGCATGAAGGAAAAGGGGAAGCAGGTGCCCTTGTATGAAGAGCATGATAGAATTCTCAGGACTGTCCACCCAGAGTCAGAAAAGCAAGAAGGGACTCCTGAATATAACAAGGTTCATGTCTGGTGTGGACAACAAACCTCGGAACAAAGAGCTTGACCATAAGATGCAGAAGAGTTAGGAAGAGATACACTGTCTGATAGGAGGGATCAGAGGCAGCTTCCGAAAGGAGGTTCTAATGGAGTAGGTGTTGAGAATGGGGTAAATGAACAAATCCATGACGATGCTGCCCAACTGGTTAGCCAGGCTGTGTGCATTCTTAGCCTGAGTTCTTGTGTGCCCAGTCTTTACAATGCTGCCATCCTCTCAGCTAGACCGAATTCCATGAAGAAAGGACCGTATCTTTGGCTATCTTTTAATATCAGTGACAAAAACAAAAAAGGAGGGCAGCATGGGAAGTGGCTGTAGAAAGATTTGAGAGTCAGACATCATGGGGGAAGGACACCAGGGGGTGGGGAGAAGGCATCTTAAAAACAGAACCATGGGCAGTCTCCTGCAGGGTCACAGACATGCAGCTTTTCCTTCCTAAGTCAGCTCACTTTGCTAATTATTATTATTATTTTTTTTTCCAGAGCTGAGGACCGAACCCAGGGCGTTGCGCTTGCTAGGCAAGCGCTCTACCACTGAGCTAAATCCCCAACCCCGCACTTTGCTAATTAATCAGAAAAGGTAGCTTGCTTTCCTTCTTTCTCCCTGCTGTTGAAGGCTTCCTTGCTCTTTCTCTAAACCTCCTCCTCATGTAGCTCCCTGCCTCCTATGGCTGACCCCTATTCTGACTTAATTCAAACAGCACAGTGCTTTCCCTCTCTTCTCCATCCTCCTCCTCCAGGAAGAAGATGAGATTTACAGTTTGCTTGCCCTGGGAATTTTCTTGTAGATTCTAATAAAAATGTCATCAACCTTCAAAAAACAAAATGAAATAAAACAAATAGAAAAAATGTAGGCTTGGTGACACACACCTCAAACCCATCTCTTGGTAGGTAGAGGCAGAAACATCAGAATCCAAATCAGCCTCTGCTACATAGATTGTTCAAGGCCAGCCTGGGTTGTATGAGACCCTGAACAAAACAAAACAAAAGCCAAGAAGGGCCTACATACCCAATGTTGGATGGATGGATGAATACCCCATTGATGGGTTGAATGTGAGTACCTTTGCACTAGCCCTGCCCTAGTCAAAACAAGACACTTGACCCATATCTACAAAAAACTAGTCATAACCACTATAGACATCCATAATGCAACAGATGAGAATGGTGCCCCTTACCTGTCTGATCATTTTCTTCACATGTTCTCCCCAGATCTCAAAGAATCCAGCATTTTGGGGCTGGAGAGATGGATTAGAGATTAAGAGGTCCTGAGTGAAGACAGAGCAAATATATATATATATATATATATATATATAATATATAGTGTGTGTGTGTATGTATATACATACATACATATATAATAAACATTTGTTAAAAAAGACATGTTCAAGACACCAGAAGGATATTTGCTTCAGCAGCACATATATTACAATTTGAACAACATAGGGAAGATTAGCATGGCTCTTGTGCAAGGATGACATGCAAATTCATGAATCGTTCCATATTTTTGCATGGTATGTACTCACTGATAAGTGGATATTAGCCAAAAAGTACAAAATGCCCATGACACATCCCATAGACCCAAAGAAGATAAACAAGGCCAGTCCAAGTGAGGATGCTTAAATTCCACTTAGATTGGGGGGACTAAAAAGTTATGGGAAGTAGAAGGAGGGAGTGACTTGGGTGAGAGAGGGGATAGGGAGGGGATAGGTGGCAGGATCAGATATGGGCAGAGACAGGAGAGAGGCCCAGAGGGCCAAGAGAATGATGGAAATATGCAGCTACTGGGGTGGAGGTAGGGTGGAAGTGGGGGTGGGGAGGGAATCTCTAAGAAGTTCCAGAGACTTAAGATGGCAGAGGCTCCCAGGATTCAATGTGGATGATCTTAGCTGAAATGCCCAACAGTTGGGATATAGAACCTGAAGTGACTACCTCCAGTAGCCAGACAGGACCCCCAGTGGAGAAATGGGGACACCAACCCACCTACAAAATTGTCAACCCAAAATTGTTTCTGTCTAAAAGAAGTGGAGAGACAAAAATGGAGTGGAGCAGAGACTGAGGAATGGCTGACCAGTGATGGGCCCAACTGGGGATACATCTCATGGGCGAGCACTAATCCCTCACACTATTACTGATGCTATGTTGTGCTTGTAGATAGGAGCCTAGCATGGCTGTCCTCTGAGAGGTTCTACCTAGCAGTGACTGAGACAAATGTAGATACTCACAGCCAAGCTTGGGAAGGAAGTCGGGGACCCCTATAGAAGAGTTAGGGCAAGGACTGAAGAAACAAACTGAAGGGCTAGCAACCCTACAAGGAGACCAACAGTGTCAACTAACCCAGACCCCTGTGAGCTCCCAGAGACTGAGCCACCAACCAAAGAGCATTACACGGGCTTGTCGGAGGCACACACGTAGCAGAGGGCTGCCTTGTCTGGCCTCAGTGGGAGAGGATGACCTATCTTGCAAAGACTTTACATCCCAAGGTGGGAGGATAACCATACTCTCAGAGGGGAAGGAGAGGTGGGACCAGGAGGGGGGCAGCATTAGGGATGTAAACAAATAAAATAATAATAATAACAATATAATAATGATGATGAGAAAAAAAGCCACCATTAGGGGCTAGGGACTGTAAAGTTTCTACATTTGATGAGACTGATTCTGACACCTCCCACTTTGCTTTATAACCCAAAACCTGAGGGAGGAGAAAATTACACAGGACACAGCTGCTTCCAGCGTGAGCCTGACTTCACTTCCTCCCAGAAGGCAAGTTCTGCCTTAGGGAGCTTCAGAGCATTCGGGGTCTCTCAGCATACCCTGCACCTACATGTGGGAGTCTCCCCAGAGGCAAGACTGCCTGCTTCTTTACTCTGGCAGAGCCCCAGGAGCCCCCACAACATTCTAAAACTGTATGGAGACTTCAGCCAGACGCTAAAGTAGCAGTCTCGCCTGTCTCTGCTGCCTCTCCTCTCTCCTGCTAAAGAAACACACCCGACTGCATCGGAGCTATTTTTAAACAGGCAGTTTCCCCATCGCCAGCCTCATTGGTCCAGCCCCCTCCCCAAGATAGTCATTGGTGGTGTCAGCATGCAAAGACCAGCATGGTGCCAGAAACAAAGCCCAGCAACCCAGCCCAGCACCTACCCTTTGCTCTGCTGACCAGGCAGGGTCCTGAGGGCCTTTGCCTGAGGATTAAGCTCCCTTGAGTCCCTTTGACTTATTGCCTAGACCAGAATCTTAAACACCAGGGCCTTCTCTGAACACTTAGGAGAAATTGTCGAAAAGCCATCTAGAACTACGTGTGGGTGATGGAGAATGAATTCAAATATAAGGAAGGAAAAATGAGGCATCCCCTCTGCCTTCAGGAGAACGCGAGGTCTGTGACTCAGAGCCCCCTGAGTTTATGCTCCTTCCAGGCTAGCAGCAAGTACACCCCTCCCTACATCCTAGGGCCTGCTCCAAACTTTGCTACTAGATGATGTTTCAGGGGCAAAGTCCTGAGGAGGACTTCCTTCCTCCAAGGGCTCTCTTTGGCCCACCTGCAGTTCAAACTGCAGCCTACCTGCCAAGGCTCTTCGCCATCTGCTCTTCCGGAGCTCCCTCCTGCATCTTTCTTGACCCACAACTCTACATAACCCTCTCAATTCTAATTTCCCATTACAGCCCACAGCCTGTTCCTCCTCACAGCCACCCACATATTAGCCTCTAAATGCTTCTTGCACGCATTTGGTCGCCACTCCTTCTTTCATGACCTCTAGCATGCCCAAGGCCCTGGGTAAGTCAGTGAAGGTCAACACAGAAAATAAGCCACCGCACTGACTGGCTCAGAGTCGTGAGGGGGGGATAGGCTCCCTGTGGGTTAACTGCTCTGCTGTGCAAGGGAACAGGAGGAGTGCATGAATGTAAGAGTGGAGGAGGAGGCTTTGGGTACCACTGGAGGCCTTAGGGCTAGAAGGGCTGATACTTAAGGAGGAGGAGGAACTGTCAACATCTTGCAGAGAAGAAAATTAAAGTCTAGAGGTTGGATCCCATAAGCTGCATACCTTGAAGGGCAAGCAAGCTACTGCACAGTGCTGCAGGGGTGAAGGTGCCTGCCAGCCAGTGACATGGAAGAGATAGGATGGGGCCTGGTTCTGGGTGGGTCTTTATGTGAAGCCTTTATTTCACAGGCAATGAGGAGCCAAAGATGGTTTCTAAGCAATTGGGTAACAGGAGCAGGTTTGTCCTTTAGAATAAAATGCTCTGACAGGCACATGGAAGGAAGAAAAACTGAGGGAACTGGAACCATTAGGCTGATCAGAGGGTCTGGTAACATATGTTACACAAAGCAGACATCGGGACAGACCTTGGCGATGACCTGAGCCCTGGAGACTTCACTGTACAAGCTGTACCACTTCTCCATCTCTCTACCTGCATGGTGATACCAACATCTGCTGTAATGCTGAGCACACTCGGGGAGACAGCTGTGGATGCCCGCAGTAAGGCAGCTCGCCCATTAAGACAAAAACCAATGCTGAGGACTAGTGAAATGCGTGGCGGTTAAGAGCCTCGGCCTCTTTTCCAGAGGACCCAGATTCAGCTGCAAGCACCCATACTGATGGCTCATCACCACCTGTGACTCCTCACCTCTTCTGAAACCAAAGCCTACACTCCTAAGCACAGCTGCTTGGAAAGGGCAGACAGACACCTCCTGACAAGGGGAGGCAGCTCCTAGCCCTCACACCGAGTTACTGGAGAACCTATACACAGTCTTTGAAAGGCAATATGATTAAAATCAGCTTCTCCAAAGACTTCCTTATAAGGAAATAACACAACAGAAATAAAAAGTTTTTATTCCTAGACATGATCATTATAGAATTGTCGACTACAGCAGAACACTGGGGGAAAGAATAGGAGTTTTAAAAACCTTGAAATAGGCCAGCCTGGTCTACAGAGTGAGTTCCAGGACAGCCAGGGCTACACAGAGAAACCCTGTCTCGAAAAACAAAACAAAACAAAACAAAACAAAACAAAAAAACCTCAAAATACATAGTCTTTAAAAATAAGGATAAAGTCTGAGCCAGGTGTGGTGGCACATACCTCCTATCCCAGCACCCAGGAGGCAGAGGCAGGTGGATCTCTGATTTTGAGGCTAGCCTGGTCTACAAAGCAAGTTCCAGGACAGCCAGGCTACATAGTGAGACCATGTCTGGAAAAATGCAAAAATAAAATTTAAAATAACCCATAAAGTCTGAGATGTAAATCTGAAGATGTGTTGAAGAGTAAATGAAGAAAGAGATCCACACTGGAAAATGGACCACCAAGGTAACATACGTTACCTTATGTACGTAAACTATAGCTAAGTGGGAAAAACACAGGGTAGAGGTGCAGATATGGGAATAGGCCTCATTCAGTATGGGGAAGCAGGTTTTCTTTATCTCTTTTTTTTTTTTTTTTTTTTAGGATTCTCTTGAATGTTCTTTCATCATCTTTGCAACAATAATCATCATCATAACAAGTCAGACTCCAGCTGACGTGGCTCTGAGGACCTCTCCGCTCTGCACTGTGCCCGTGCAGACACTGGCCTAAATTCTCCCTCAACCCCACAGCATCTAGGCAGCAAATGCTGAAGATCATTCTTACCAGCGACTCTGACCACGGCGCGTTCTGCAGGGTCCAGCACAGAATCCTGGCTTTTCCGCTTCTTCTGCTCATGCAGTGGCAGGTTCCAGGGCAAGGTATCCCCAGGGGGACAGGGAGACAGGCTCCCTGACCTCTCACTCCGTAAGATCTCTCACTCCGACAGGACCTCTCACTCCGACAGGACCGCTCACTGAGCGTTTCTTCATCAGAGGAAGACATGGTCCAAGCAGAGTGGCTACAGGAATGACCTAAATGTCCTAGAGAAGGATCTGGAAGAGAGAGGAAGAATGTGAACAGAGTGAAGGGTCACACAAGGAACACTGACACTTGGTCCTGAGGACTCCTGGCTCTGCTATTGACTTGACTTGACATCTTTACCTACTTCAACCTCAGGTTTTTCATTTACAAAATGCCAAGACTAATCAATGGGCTTAAGGGAAAGTTATATTAGGTAACATCCACACATGCACACGTACACGCACATATATGGGGCAGGCACGACAAAGAGATGGTTAAGAGAGTATACTGTTCTCGTAGGAGACCGGACTTTGGTTCCCACCACCCACTTCAGGCAGATCATAACAGCCTGAGCTAACTCCAGGAGCTAAGGCCCTCCTCTAGTCTCTTCAGGTTCCAGTGCTCGTGTGCACATATCCATACACAAACAACACATACATGCACAGAATTAACGATAAAATAAGTTTTTAGCTAGGCATGGTAGAGCATGCCTGTAATCCCCAGCACTCAGGAAGCAGAGGCAGGAGGCTGGAGAGATGGCTCAGCTGTTAAGAGCACTGATTGCTCTTCCAGAGGTCCTGAGTTCAATTCCCAGAACCCACATGGTAGCTCACAGATGGGATCTGATGCCCTCTGTCTGAAGACAGCTACAGACCACCCATATAAATAAAATAAATATTCAAAAACATTCTTTCTGATAGGAAGCAGAGGCAGACAGATCTCTGTGAGTTCAAGACCAGCCTGAACTCAAGGTCTACATGGCAAGTTCCAGGCTAGCCCTGGCTACATAGCAAAATTCTGTCTAAAAACAAACAACAAAAAATACAATGTGAATGTTAGCTTCCATTACTGATAGCCAGGCAGAAAAATAGGAGCTTAAATTCTACTCCATTATCCATTAGCTATATGTCCCTAGAGAAGTCATTTAATCATGATACCCTCAACATTCTCACCTATAAAATGGAGATGATGCTAGTTAGCAGCCAGTCTCACAGGGTTGTTTGCAAGAACTAAATCAGCTCCTGCCATGGATGCCAGGTACCTAGTAAGCACTCAATACAGAATCTATTATTACTCTCCCTTCCTCTTACCTCCCAGGAATGCTATAAGAATAAAATGGGACAACAGATGGGAAGGATTTTCAAAAGCTAACACAGGATCTCATCGGCAGGAATAGGAAGAAGCTAGAATAGGTGGAAATTCCCAATTTCTCCAGCACGCAGATTAGACACTGCACTGAACCTGAAGCAAGATAGACCTGGTGCAGTCACTTATAGTTGGTGAGATTCGGGTCAAGTCACTCACCTCCTGGGGACTCAGTTTCATCATCTGCACAGTGGGGGGAGGACAATACTTCTTAGAGGATATTTTAAGGACACCGTGAAATGTGCATGTAAACTTAGCTGGTACCATGTATGTCACCCAGCAGGCATTAGATAAAACATTCATTGGCTCATTCCAAGGGCTGTGCAGGAATAGATCACACAGCATGGGGGCGGGTTGATGGTAAGGACCTGCAGTTTTTCTGGTCAGTTTAGCTAGTGGAGGGAGAAAAGTGGAAACACAATCATTCCAAGCCAGCTGGGCTCCACCAGCCAGACGGGCAGCCTTCCCTCAGCCAGGCCCAGCTCACTGCCCAGAACCATCTGCTACACATGGCCCACCACCACCCCAAGGACTCTCAGAGCCAAGCTGGTGCATGCCTTCAGCTGTCAGCCTTCCTACAAGGCCCCAGATCGAGTTCAGGTATACAGTTCTGTTGGAGCTTTAGAGTCCAGGAAAGGCAAGAGCTGTCTGTCAACTTTTCATTACGAGGGAATATCTGTCCACTGGGCTGTGCAGAGCAGGAAAGTAGCCTAAATGGCTAGATCTTTGGCATGGCTCCTCCTGGATTCTGGGAATCTCAGCTTATAAGCAGCAAGAGGCAGAGACTGCCTCCTGGGTCACTGACATCTCCCCCAGAAGCACAGAATTCAGACAAAAGAAGCATCCTACCGGTGCAGGGAGGCTCTATGAAACCCGGGGCAGACAGAACAATTCTGCCGTGTGTGGATCTTCTCATGGAACGCTAAGACCCCTGTCTTACCACCGAAAGAGTCGAAACGATCCAAGCTTTGCCCTTTATCGCAGCACTTGTCCCCGGTCTCACCATTACCACCTAGCACCTACCTCGCACCTTTTTTGTCCGTTCAGGTGCTGAAGTGACAGCCCCAACCTCCTGGAAACTCAGGCTGTGCACCGGTCCTACCCTCAGCGCCTGCAGGAAACTGCCCCTCCTCTCAGACCACCTGCTTCATTCTAGAGCCGCCCATTCCCCTCCTAGACGCCCATTTTTACTACAAAGGCCCCCGCAAAAGCAAGGCCTCTTCCGTGAGAGGCCCGGCCCTCCTCCGCTCTACCCGGCTCGCTGACAGTCCCCGACCGTTCACGCACACTCACACCTGTGTGACCTCCGGGCTTCCACCCACTCCTCAATCACTGGGGTCACTCCATCTAACCCCGGTTGGAAGGAACGCGCGCCCACACCCCCAATGCATCGCGACGGTCCCCAGGTCACCTAGGTCCGCTACAAGCTTCTGACCCGGTACTGACAGGCTGCGGCCCTCCCCACCTGACCCCCTCCCCCACGGTGGGGGGAGGGGCGCTCCCGGCAGCCGGTGGCGGCGCGGGTGGGTCCGCGTGCCCGCCGCGCTGGCTGACAAAGAGCGGGGACGCGTGACCGAGGATCGGCAGGGCGTCGGTGCCACCGGCCGATCTCTGGGAAGCCGGAGGCGACTTTCCCTGCCCAGCCCTGCCCGCTCCTGCAGGTCCCTCTCGTGTGCCCCATTTTTTCCCCAGGAAAACGCCTCCCTTTGGCCGGGGCAGCAGCCGCCCGAGGGAACCCCGGCTCTGCGCGCCCTGCGTTCCCCCCCCGCACTCCCCGCACTCCCCGCGCTGCAGGTGTGAGGCCCGCACGGCCGCGGTGCCGGTTGCCTGTCAACCCGCCCGCCAGCAGCCCCGGGGCTGGGGCGCGGCCGCCCCGCTCCAAGGCTCGCCGCGCAGCCTGCGGAGGAGCCGGGACCCCCGAGCCCGCCCCACGCCTTACCCTGTGAGCGCGAGGAGGAGGCCGGCCGGCGGCTGCGGTGCGGCGGAGGGGAGCGGCTCCCACAATGGCCGAGCTCACGGCGCCGAGCCCCCCGCCCCCCGCGCCCTAGCGGCGGCGGCTGAAGCGGAGCCCGCGCAGCCGCCCAACCCGCTCCCCACCCCCGGCGCCGGCGCCGCCCCCCGCCCGCCCGCCGCGCTCTCCGCCCTGCACCCCGCCCGCCGTGCCCTGCGGGTCGGCGGCCCCGCGCCCCTCCTCACTGACCTCGTGTCCTCTCGCGGTCCCTCCCCTCGCAGCGCCCCGGGGCTCCCGGGTCAAGTCTCACCCCTGATTCCCCGCCCTCTGAGCGACCGACCTCTCCGCCCCCGGCCCGGGCCGCTCGCTGACCCTGACCCGCCTCTGGGAGCTCTTCTCGGCCAGTCCCAGGGTGACTCTCCCAGGCTCGGGCTCCCTGCCCGGCACAGCCAGGGTTCTGGAATAACCCCAGCCTGCCCTCCTGCCCACTTCCTCTAAAACCACATTCTGTCACCCCTCCTGGGGCACCTCTTGGAGAAGGCCCTAGGAAAACTGAGTCCAGGAGAGACTAGGAGGCTCCATTTCCCCAAAGGGTAAAGAGAAGAGGAGAACCAGGCCTCGAGAAGAGAATCCAGGCTCTTGATAATTAGAGACACTTATAGGCAGCGCCTTGCTTGGAAGAAGCTTCTTCCGTTGATAAGACGTTTATTAAGATCCTTCTGCAAGTGTGAGCTAGTGATGTAGGCATGTCTTCTATCCTCTGTGGTGCAGATTAATGAATGTCCCTAGAATGTTTCTGCATAGAAACAGCCACCACACGGGTATGTCTTCCGGTTACTGTGCAAAATGCTTTACCTGGTTGATGTCAGGGGTAGATCTCTTCTGGTTCATTCATTCAACAAATATGTTTTGAACGTCGACACGCTAGTTACTGAAGATACATAGCTGAGCAGAATACGTCTGATCCCCACCCACCGGCCTCACCGCGTTTACAGTCTAGCAGACAAAATGAAGGATCATTAAGGCATCCCAAGAGACAGCATTATGATCTTTCACTTATGAATGCAAAACTAAAACCAGATGATTTACTCAAAGGTCCTCCAGGGAGGTAGAGGCAAAGGATCACAAGTTCAAAGCCAGCAGAGACCTTGTCAGAAAACTCAAACCGTGGAGGACATAGTGGTGAAGTGAGAAGAGTCAAGGATCAAGGGGTTCAAGGTTTACTTAAATACATGAGATCCTGATTCAAAGAAAAGTCAACCCCCTAAAAGACATATATATATATAATATATATATATATAATATATATAATATAGTATATATATATTGGGTTTTATATCCAAATAAGTTTTAATTTTTATTACATTGTTGTGTGTGCGTATATGTGCCATGGCTCACAGTGTGGAGTTCAAGAACAATTTATGGGAGTTGGTTCTCTCCTAATTATTTATTATCTAAGTATAATCTGATGTTTATTTGAGATATTACTGCCATAGTAACAACTAATTTTACCAAACATTTTATTTTATTTTTTTTTAAACATTTTCTTTTAAAGAATTCATACATGCACAGCATCATGTATCCTGATCAAATCACCCATTCTCCCTCCACTTCCTCTCTCTTCACCCCCATTTACCCCTCCCAAATCATGGCTCTCCAGGACACCCTCAGGCTTAGCTGAAAATACCTTATCTGCTGAGCCATTTCATTACCCTACACACAAATTTTAAAAATAAAATTGCTTCGTGGTGCCAGCTTTAATCCCAGCACTTGGCAGACGGATTTTGATTCAGCCACTGGTCTACAATGAGTTCCAGCAGCCCGGCACACAGAAACCCTGTCTAAAAACAAAAAAAAAAAAAAAAATTGCTTAAGTGTGTAGTTATGATCAATACCAGCACAAGGGCCAGAGTGGGATCAAAGCAGAACTAGCTCCATGAGTTCCAGAGTACTGTTGAACCCATACTCAGTAGAGCAATACCACTAGACCCTGCTGGCTTCCAGAGAATCTGACAACCTCTTCTAACCTCACTGAGTGCCAGGCATGCATGTGGTGAACATTCATACCAACAGGAAAAGCACTCATAAGTATAAAATAAAATAAATAGATCTAAAAAGAAAAAAGTACATAAAGGTGAGAGAGGAAAGTGGGGGAGAAGAAGTGGAAGGAGAGAATGGGGTGGGTTTGATCAAGATACATCATGATGCTATGCACGTATGAAATTCTTTAACAAGAAAATGTTTGGTGAAATTTAGCTGTTACTAAGGTCAATGATACCCCCAAATAAACATCAGATTATACTTAGATAATAAAATAAAGGTTCTATGAGACACAGAAACATCAAACTTAAAAGTCATCTTTCAATTTAGAAATGAGTGTGAAGCCGGCGGTGTGGCGCACGCCTTTAATCCAGCACTTGGGAGGCAGAGGCAGTGCGGATTTCTGAATTCGAGGCCAGCCTGGTCTACAGAGTGAGTTCCAGGACAGCCCGGGCTACACAGAGAAACTCTGCCTCGAAAAAAAACAAAAAAAAAAAAAAAAAAAGAAATGAGTGTGGTAGTGCTTGCCCATGAGACAAGACTGTGGGCACCAGAGTTTGGGGAGCAAGCTGAAGACATAGGAAGAACATGGGGAAACAGTCTTTAGGGGCGGGGAGTTGTGGGCAGGGTCTCTATAGACAAAGCCCACTACAAGGCTCAGGAAGAGAATTGCTAAAACCCTGAAGGTCCATCTTGTGTGCCTAGAGAACATCTAAAGGTTCTCCTCCTTCCATCCCTCCAGGACCTTCCAAATTCTGATCACTAGCCTAATCCTGAATTATTCATGCTGCAAAGTGCCAGAAGGTGGAGCTTCCAGAACCTTCAGGATTCAGGACATTCAAATGTAAATCCCCAGGGCTGTGTCCCTAGCTCCAACTGTACTACCCTGGGATTAAGCTACTGGTGAGATTTGCCAAGATCTTTATAGCTGGCTGTGGGCTGATGACCTTGGGCTACTGGGCTCCAATTCACTTCAGCAATCTTTTGTTGAGGAATACCATGTGCATGGGAACACAGAAGTGAATCTAGTCAGGTCCTTGTCCTCTGTCACATATAGGTGGCAGATACTTCAGAATGATTGCCTTCAAGAGGCGCCCTCCATTGCGCCCCTCCACCAGATCCCATTCCAAGCAGGCCATTACTGATTCTCAAGTGGACTTGGAATCTCATAGCCTAGATGCTGGGTTTGGGGAGCCCAGAACAGCTTCTTACCAACATGACTATTGGGAGTCCTGACTTAGTCCTGAAACTTGGGCCACACTGTTTCATCTACACTTGGAGAATAGCATTCACTCAACAATAGTAGTCAAACATTCACGGGTCAGCCACTGAGCTTTGTACCTATGTCTTGTAAAAGGATCAGAAGCTGGAGCCACATGATGGTGAAATAGACCTTTAATCCCAGCACTTAGGAGGCAAAGCCTTTGTGAGTTCAAGGCCATCCTGGTCTTCTCTTCTAAAGGCTAGGATGGAAGGCATGTGCCTCTGTGCCCAGATTTCTTTTGTTACTGTTTCTTGTTTTTGCTGTTGTGGAGTTGTTGTTGCTGTTGTTTCAAGACAGGGTTTCTCTGTGTAGCTTAGCTGTCCTGGAACTCCATATGTAGATGAGATTGAATTTGAATTCACAGAGATCCTCCTGTCTCAGCCTTCTGATTGCTGGGATTAAAGAGGTGCTCCAGGACACAGCTTTTGTTATTGTTCTTGATGATGGGGGTGGTAGTTGTCGGTACTTGGGAGTCAAACCCAGAGCCTTGCTTATACTAGGCAAGTCCTCTGCCCCAGCTACCTCCCTATCCTGATTCTTGCCATATATAATGAGGGCATAGATTTGGGTCACATCTGTATCTCTAGATGTCACCTTTTCTTCCTGGCTCTAGATGTGCCTACTCAGCTGCCTGCTTGACACCCCTCATCCCTCTGGAATGACTGATCTGAAAGACATAATAGAGAGAAATGCTGGAATAAATGTATTACAGCGATGGGGTTCCTGAAGAGGCTCTGACTTGAAAGAGAAAAAAAGCAGGATATTAAAGTGGCAGATATGGAGACATGACCGAGACAGGATCTGCTACCCTGTTCCAGGCTTCTTTAGTCCCTGGCCTTTTGTCATCTGGGTTGCTGTGCTACCTGAGTGTTGCTTGAGAGCCAGGCATGATAGTATATGTTGTCATCTAAATACTCTGGGAGCAGGAGTTCAAGGCTAGCTTGGGTATATAGCACATTTGAGGCCAGCCTAGGAAACTTATCTCAAAAAGCACTCCCACAACAGGGTCAAGAACAAAAGCCTATGGAGGAAGGACCTGCACCTACTTTGTCTCTGTTTTATCTCCTGTTTCCAAGAAGGTGTTCAATGAACATTCCTTAATTAGATGAATCAATGAATCAATGAACGAGTTAATTATAACCTCTGAGACTGTGGTCATCACTAGGTCAGAGGCAAGACAGTGAAAGCTGTGGAATCCGGCACAATAACAAAGAAGGAACCAAATGTGTGGCACTAGCCCATAGTTAGGTTTGATTGTATGAAACAGAAAAAACCACCCAGGTCCCCAGCAACTGTAAGCCTGTGAACCTGACAGAATCTAGAGACCTGGCTTAGTAGACAAACTCTTGGCATATCTGAGGGGAAAGGTTAAATAGAGTGTATCAGATGTTGAGATTGGGGGAGAGTTCGCTGAGGCAGGAGGATTCACCCTAAATGAGGGAGGCACAGTTCTATGTACTATAGCCCTTGACTGAATAACAAGGAGAAAGCACCCAGATACAATGTGACTAGCTGTCTGACTCCCTCACCCCCACACCTCCTGGACCTTGGGAAGATAGTTTAAAACTGGGAGCTAAGATAAGCCCTTTGTTCCTTAAGTTGCTTTTGTCAGATACTGTGTTGCAGAAAGGAGGGAAGTAACTAACATCCCAGACCCAGCGTTCTCTTTTAAGCCTGCCACACCCCATGAAGCAATTTAGGAATCAGGCACTAGCCTATTCAAGATCCCTCCTGTCCTTCCTCCCTCCTTCCCTCCCATCTTCCCTCCTGGCATCTGAGACAGGGTCTGGTTACACTGTCTAGGCTGACCCCAAACTCACAATTTTGCCTCAAGCTCCTGAATGCTAGGATTACCCAAGTGCCTTACCAGGCCCAACTTCTATGCATTTCTAAATTGGGTATGGATCTGCAGTCTCAACACTTAGAATGGGAAAGGCTCCCATTTAAATATTTACTAACTTATAAATAAACTTCTCTTTCCTAATTTATGATTATGATTTTAGTTGTTTGAGACAGGGTTTCTCTGTGTAGCCCTGGCTGTCCTGGAACTCCCTCTATAGACCAGGCTGGCCTCGAACTCACAGATGTTTGCGTGCTTCTGCCTCCCAAGTCCTGAGATTAAAGGTGTGCACCACTACTGCCCAGCTTGTATTTTTATTTATTTTTAAAAACATTTTATTTTTTATGTATATGGGTGTTTTGTCTGCATGTGTGCACCATGTACATGCAGTGTCCTCGGAGGGCATCAGATCTCCTGGGATTGGAGTTTATTTTGTCTTTAATAATTGTCTGTAACCGTTGTGAGCTACCATGTGAGTACATGGATCCTTGAGAAGGGCAGCCAGTGCTCTTAACTGATGAGCCATCTCTCCAGCCCCTCCCTCATATTTTCATTAGCCATGTGTTTCCTTGAGCAACAGAGCAAAGAATGATTGGTTGCCTTCAGGTTGTAAACTCTTCGGACAAGGAGGGTTCAAATGGCATAAAAAGAGAGCTGTCGGCAAGCTCACAGTCTCATCAGCAAACTGGATATTAGAAAAAGACCCACAACATGCAAAGCCATTATTGCCTCTGGTCTAGACTTCCAACCCTGACGTCCTGGACTGATTTCCCTCCTGGATGGTAAGGCTGCAGCCTATGGTTGGCTGGTTTTATGTGCTTACTCTTGTCTACAGCCACACATAGTGACCTGAGATACGTCAGCAAGATACTATCTAGATTATTCCAATAGGCTGCAGGTCAGTCTCCATCTCCTCTGCTGCAGGCCTGGGAACACCTTCATGTGACACACATTTCTATCCATCTGTTCCATATCTGATGTTGGTGAGGCGATGCAAGTCTTGCATGAAAGCATTCAGTGATGTATGCTATGGTTATTTCTAAAATGTTGAGTAGCAAAGGATAGCATATTTCAGTCTTGTGCTAGGAAAACTCAGGGTGAAAATGCTGTTTTATTTCTCCACAAACCTTGTTGTTGTTTTTAACTTAAAAATTCAATTTTATTGAGGTAAATTAGGATGGACAAGGTTATGTACATCTACAATCCCAGCATGTAGGAGTCCAACATAGGAGAATCACAAATTCAAGGCTAGCCTGGGTTAGACAACGAGGCCCTGCCTCCAATATGCAAGGACACCCATCCTGGGGCTGGAGAGATGGTGCAGTAGTTAAGAGCACTGGTTGCTCTTCCAGAGGACCTGGGTCCAGTTCCCAGCACCCACAGGCTCACAACCATCTGTAACTCCAGTTTGAAGAGATCCAATACCCTCTTCTGACCTCTGCAGGCTCCAAGCACACATGCAGACACACACTTACACAGGAAAATATTAATTTTTTTTTTAAATTAAAAAACAAAAAAAATCTAAACATGTACTCAAGTGAAGGGTCTGGTGAGATGAATTTTGAGAGCAGTAGTCACAACGAAATCACTACTCCAGTCAAAACATTAATCACTCACAAAGATTGCCCATGATGGTTAACTTATTTTTACCTTTGTATTTCGAGGTTATTTTAAATTTATAGGAAAGTTACACTGGGCATTGGGATCCCAAGGACCCTTCCTCTTCCTCCAGAGCTTACGTCTGGCATACCTATAATACAGGACTGAAAGCAGGGATTGTTGCAGTACAGAGTAAGATGTGTTTCTTTCTTTCTTCTTCTTTTTCTTTTCTTTTTTTTTTTTGGTTTTTCGAGACAGGGTTTCTCTGTGTAGCCTGGCTGTCCTGGAACTCACTCTGTATACCAAGCTGGCCTCAAACTCAGAAATCCACCTGCCTCTGCCTCCCAAGTGCTGGGATTAAAGGCATGGGCCACCACTGCCCGGCATAAAATGTGTTTCTATGTCACTGTATCTATCACATTTGGATTTTTACCACCGTAACAATAAGCACAATAGAGCACAAAAGGGGAGGGGCCACCAGGTGCCATCCTTCCCTAAGGATTTATAGACAGTTAAAGCTTGACAGAAGACCGGGCATAGTGACATAGGCCTTTAATCCCAGGACTCTGGAGGACAAAACAGAAAGATTTCTGTGATTCAAGGCCAGCCTGAAACTCACTAGGTAGTGATGTAAACCAGGTGGTCTTGAATTTACAGAGATCCACCTTCTACATCCCGAGTACAGGGATTAAAGGCATGTGTCTTTATAGCTCCTTTTTTTTGATTTGGTTTTTGTGTTTGTTTTTCAAAGGTTTCTCTGTTACTTTTCAATACTCTGTAGACCAGGCTGGCCTCGAACCCAACCCCTGCCTTTGAAGATTTGATTTAGGCAGGCCCCACGCCCTATAGCTCATTTTGTGAGTCTATATAAGTGTTCTGTTGGCTAACTCCAAACTGATTGTTATTTCAAACTGAGTTCCATGTAACCCATTCTACTGCCTTTTGATTTTTTTTACTTTAACACAGTAGTTTTAGGTTCCAGTTTTATGGGAGTAAGTCTCCAAGTGTTGTTTTTCGCCCATAATCTTCCCGATTTATGTTTATTGATTTTTATTTTCACAGTTCTGGAGGCCAGAATTTGAAAATCAGAATTGTCAGCCTGGCCCCCAATGGCTGCTCCCGTTCCCCTGAAGTCTGAAGGGCAGACTGTTCCCTGGGGCCTTCCAGCTCCTGGTGAAACTAGCTGTCCAGGGTCTTACACTATGCTGCCAAGACAAGCTTAGAGCTTCCTCGATTCTAGTAATTTTTCTGCCTGCTGCAGATTATAGGCATATAACACTCCAGGCACACTTGAGGTTTTCCATTTTTTTTTATTTTTTTTTATTTTTATTTTTTTATTTATTTATTTATTTATTTATTTATTTATTATTTATTTATTTATTTATTATTTATTTTTTGGCAGGTTTTCATATAGCCCAGGATGAACTCACTACATAGCTGATAGTTGAAGCAAGCAGCTCCCGGCCTCCTGTAACTCTGGCTGGAGTTGATCTGACCCCTCTCCTGGCTTTTGTACACACACATATTTTTTTTTTAAAAAAGACATTTAACATAATTACCTCTGAAAAGACCTTTTCTCCAAATAAGGCCACATTCCCCAGTCTAGGAAGTCAGCATGTGCACATGTGTTCTGAGGAAGGGCTCATATGAACATACTGCCATGGCTTGTTTATCCATTTATCTCACCTATTGTGAGACACTTGTTTCCCGGTCTGAGCTGTTATAAATAAAACCTCTATGGATAGCCACGTGCATGTTTGTGTGGATATTTTCTTTCCTTTACTTGGGACAGACAACAAGGAGTGCAACTCCCAAGTCATATGGTCATGGTATATTTCATTTTAAAGAGAAAATGTTACAGGTTCTGAGAGGCTGCTCCTTTACACCCCCAGCAGTTGCAAAGGAGAGATGTGGTGTTTTCATATCCTTACTGGCCACAGTTCTTTAATTTGAGTGCTTCTCACAAATGAGCAGGGAAATTTCAAGCTCTTAATTTGCATTATTCAAGGCTAATGATATCTTCTGTTATTTTCACCTGCTTATTTGCCCTCTGTGTTTTTTTTTTTTTTTAATTTAGAGAAATGTCCCTTTCACAAGTTTTGCCCATTTTCTTTCCTTTTTTTTTTTTTTTAAAAGATTTATTTATTTTATATATATGGTACACTGTAGCTGTCTTCAGATAAATCAGAAGAGGGCATTGGATCCTATTACAGTGGTTGTGAGCCACGTGTAGTTGCTGGGAATTGAATTCAGGACCTCTGGAAGAGCAGCCAGTGCTCTTAACCCCTAAGTCTCTCTCCAGTCCTTTTGCCCATTTTCTAATTGAATTTAAGTCCTTTGCTAAAAATTGTCCACTAGTCTATTGTAATATTTTTCCATTCTTTTAAGTGAGGTCTTTCTTCTGACTCAGCTCAATTTATCTTCTTTCTTTTCTTTTTTACATCTTTTCTTTTGTTCTAAGAAAGACACTCCTATATAAGCCACAGCTGTCTACAAACTTGTGATCCTCTGCCTTTGAGTAAGAGTGTGCATCACATCCTGCCCTGACTCTTTCTTAGATCATGTCTTTTGGTGTCATGTGTGAGAATTCTTCTGAGACCCAGGTCCTCTGAAGTCATCCTAGGTTATTTTCTAGAGCACTTTATATCTTTTACATTTAAACCTATGTTCCCTGTTGAGTTAATTTTATATAAAGCATGAAGTTTAGATTGTGCGTGTATGTGCTCACATGCTACTGCACAGTTGACTATAGGGAGGGAAGTCTGGGCAGGAACAACTTGGAGGCAAGAAACTGAAGTAGAAACCATGGAGGGAGGAATGCTGCTTACTGGCTAGATCCCCATACCTGTTCAGCTGTCTTGCTTTCTTCCTTCCTGCTGTTTTTTCTTTCTTTCTTCCCTTCCTTCCTTTTTTTTGTTATTGTTTTTGTTTTTGGAGACAGGGTCTCACTATGTCCTGAGTGTCATGGAACTCACTCTACAGACCAGGCTGGCCTGAAGTCACAGAGATCTGCCTGCCTTCTGCCTCCCAAATGCTGGGATTAAAGGGGTGTGCTACCAGTGCTAGCAAGACAACAAAATCTTATTGAGGCATTTTTCTCAACTAAGAATCTCTCTTTCCAGAGACCTCTAAGTTTCTAGGTTTGAGTCAAGTGGACAAAAACCAACTAACACGCCTCCAAAGGTGCTTCAGAAGGTCATCTTAGGAGAGAAATTGGGTCATCTTTGCCTTTTCTTCTCGTGTTGTGTGTGTGTGTGTGTGTGTGTGTGTGTGTGTGTGTTGTTTTTTAGTTGTTTGTTTTGAGACAAGGTCTTACTTATAGCCTCAGCTGCATAGACCAGGTTGGCCTTGAACCTGCCTCTGCCTCCAAAGTGCTGGAGTTAGGGGGCTGGATCTTTGGCTTTTTTAGAGTTCCTGTAGTCCACTGTCAGAGTATGCACAGCAAATGGCCTGGAGCTCTTACTGTGTCTCAAAGGATCTCAGCTTGTAGCCTACAGCCCTACCCGCAAGCAAGACAGTCGAACTGACCTTAAACACCCTGGGAACTTGGCATTGCCTTATTCCCTCCTTATGGAAGCAAGTTCTTTTAGGTTCGTTTCCAGAACAGAGAATTCTCACCCGTGTTCAAGATTTGCTCTGGCAACTACTTTTCTTGCTCAACCAGTTTATTTAGAGTTTCCAAACATTCCTCAGCAGTCTTCTCATTGGCTCATCTACACTGTGTGATGGATAAAGATTCCTCAGAGGCTTAATGAACTTGGGGCCAGCAATAAACTCCACGGCACAGTCAATCCAGTATTTTCTTTCAACTCTGAAAACTTCTGGCTTTGGCTTTGGCCATCCTGGTGTGGGAAGGAATGTGCTCTGTCTGGTCAATCCAGCTCATTAGGAGTTTCTAACTAAAACAGATTGGCTCAACAGTTAAGAGCACTGCTGCTCTTCAAGAGGACCCCAGTTTGACTCCTGCACCCACATGGCAGCTCACAACATCTATCTCTCCAGTCCTTGGGGATATACTGCCGTCTTCTGGCCTCTGTAAGCACCAAAATGCACATGATGCACAGACATTCATGTTGCCAAAACACCTGTACATATAGCATAATAAAGAAGCAAAAATTTAAAAGAAGCCAGGCATGATGGCACACACCTTTAATCTCAGCACTCCAGAGACAGAGGCAGATGGATCTCTGAGTTGGAGGCTGTGAGAATAAAAATTAAAAACATCTTGAGACATAGAACAAAAAAATTTATGGTCAGCAAAGACCACCAACAACTTGTTAAATTAGCCATAATAATAATTTTTTTTTTTTTTTATTTTTTTTTTTGTTTGGTTTTTGTGAGACAGGTTTCCTCTGTGTTAGTCGCGCCCTCACCTGGAACTTGCCATAATAATAATTTTTGAGCCCCTTCAGGGGTAGAGTGACCAAGAACAAAAGAAAAAAACAAGGATGCAAGGACACACAAGTCTAAACAAGCAAATGAGTGATGGGCCATCTGGTGTTTTTGGGTCCGAGGTTTCATGGTCAAAAAATAACTAGTCTACGCAAATTGCTGATGTTCAAAAATATCCAATCATGTGTAACCGCGCCAAATCTTCCCGCCTTCCCAGCTTTTGCCTATAAAAATTCCAAGCTTTCTGGGGTCTTGGTCGAATCCTCTGTCTCCTGCGGAGACTTGTTTCGAACTGAACCGAGGGCCCCTCGCTATTAAACTTTTTTAATTTTGCTAATGCATCAAGACGGTCTCTCGTGTGTCCTTGGGTGGTGAGCACTTATTCCCGGACCAGAGTGAGGGGCTCCCCCTTGTGAGGTCCTTTCAGAGGCCAGCCTGATCTACAGAGTAAAGTTCCAGGATGGCCAGGGCAACACAGAGAAACCCGTCTTGAAAACAAAATGAAACAAACAACAAAGATTAAAAGAAAAAGAAAAGCAAAATATAGTACAGCAAATATGTAACAGTTAAGTTTACAACTGTGTTTGGTATATGTACTAGTCACTCACTTGGTGGCAGTGTAAGATATTTATTTACCAAATGTCACAATGAACTCTGGAGAGATTCTTATATTATGACAGTTAGGATGTCATTAAGGGATAGGAAATTGTTAGCCCCTTTATAATTGTATGCTATATGCTTTATGATGTGTGTGGATCATCCTTAGGTGAGACACTTTTGTTCTTCTTTGCTTTTTTTTTTTTTTTAAAAAAACAAGGTCGCTCTGTGTATCCCTGGCTGTCCTGGAATTTGCTATGTAGACCAAGCTGGCCTCAAATTTACAGAGATCTGTCTTCCTTTGCCTCCTGAGTGCTGGGAAATACTTCTTTTTCCTTGAAACAATTTTTTTTTTTTCATTTGTCCCAACTAAGATAGAGTTGGTAACAGAGACGGTGGGTATTGTTGGTGATAGGGACAACCGTGCTTTTGTTTGGAGAAATATGGACTCTGGGATTTTTGGATTAGGAAAACAGTAGAATACTTTTTTTTTTTTTTTTTAAGATTTACTTATTTAATTATATATGTGAATCCGCTGTCATTGTTTTCATACACACCAGAAGAGGGCATCAGATCCATTACAGATGTTTTATGAGCCACCATGTGGTTTACTGGGAATTGAACTCAGGACCTCTAGAAGAGCAGTCAGTGCTCCTAACTGCTGAGCCATCTCTCCAGCCCAGAAGTAGAGTACTTAAGCTGGGCTTAATGGTCCATACTAGTAGGAGGATGAAAGACAGTGGTGCTAGAGAGTGATGTGAACTGTCGGGATCCAGCTCGAGATATTTCAGAGGAGAAGAGAAGAATGTTAGTATGTGGCCTAACCTTTCTTGTGATGTTTTGGCAAGTAATGTAACTGCTTTCTACCCTTGACCAAAAAACAAACAAACAAACAAGAATCATGCCTGAGGCTAAATTGAACAGTAATGGAGTAATAACTTTGGCAGAGCAAATTTCTAAACAGTCTAGAGTTGACTGTGCTGTTTGGTTATTATTAGTGACCACATTTACATAGATCTAAAATGAAAAGGAGCAAGCTGAGCAAGGAAAAATGCACATAAATACAAAATATAGATTAAAAAGTTTAAAGAAAAATCTGATACTAAATGGAATAGAGAGAATGGTGACCTTGGGGCAAGACCCCACTCAGCTAGGTTTACAACTGTCGAAAAGAAATTTAAAAAAAAGCCGGCGGTGGTGGCGCACGCCTTTAATCCTAGCACTTGGAGACAGAGGCAGGCGGATTTCTGAGTTCAAGGACAGCCTGGTCTACAGAGTGAGTTCCAGGACAGCCAGGGCTACACAGAGAAACCCTGTCTCGAAAAATATCAAAAAAAAAAAAAAAAAAAAAAAAAAAAAGAAAGAAATTTTAAAAAAAAAAAGTGAAAAGGAGTTACAGAAACACAGCCTAGTGTAGTACATACTTTTAATCCCAGCACTCAGGAGGCAGAGGCAAACTGGCCTCTGAGTATGAGCTAGCTTGGTCTATAAAGCTAGTTCTAGGACAGCCAAGCTTAGGCAGTGAAGGAAACCATGGAAAACAGAAAGCTAATGAAGATGTAATCGAATGTTTCAGCCCTAGCAAGCAGCAGAATTCGTCAGCCTCGGCCATGAGGTTCTGGCTTGAGAGTCAAGGATACATGGGTTATTGAATCTCCCTTCTCATCTAAGGAAAGCTGCTGAGGTCAGTTATGTGTCAGCCGTGTCCCTGCATGGAGGCCTAGAGAGGCTATTTCCTGAAGCTGAGAAGGTGAAACTGGGATTGCCTTGGAGACCCCAAGATGTTGAAGATGCCAGGGCTGTGGATACAGGCTGAGGAAAGCTGCTAACAGGGAGTAGAACCTGCTCAAGAGAAGAAATGTGTTGTAATCAACAAAGCTGAAGAGAGCTTTGACATCAGGCATTGGAGATGCAAAGTTTGGAGTTTGTGCAGTTGGTTTTTGGTCTTGCTTTGGTTCAGTATTTCCTCACTCTGGTCCCTTCCCTCCCTTGTGGAATGGTAATGGATATTCTATGTCATTATATGTTGGAAGAATGTGGTCTGCTTTTTGTGTTTTGGTTTTGGGTTTTCAAGACAGAGTTTCTCTGTGTAGCCCTGGTTGTCCTAGAACTCACTGTGTAGAGTTCACTACCCTTAAACCCCAGAGATCTGCTTGCTCCTCCTGAATGCTGCGACTAAAGGTGTGTGCTGCCACCTGGCTTATAGATGATTTTTATTTCCTTTTTAGTTAGTGTCTCAGGTAGCCTAGGCTGGCCTTGAACTTTCTGTGAGGCCAAGGATATCCTTAAACTCTTTGTCCTTGTGTCTCATCTTTCCAAGTGATTACAAACATGTGTCATCACATCCAGCCTCGTTTTTTTCTAATGTTTTATCATGTTTAATTACTCATGTGTCTAGGTATGGGATCTGCACATGAGTCCCTGAGGAGGCTAGAGGTGTAGCATGCACCTGGGTTGGAGTCCAGTTGGCCATCAGCTGCCTGACATGGATGTAGGAACTGAACCGGAGTCCTCTTTGGAGCAGTTTGTGCTCTCAACTGTTGAGCCATCTCTCTAGCCCCACCCACGGAGTTTTTTGAAGCTGAATTATCAATTGTGTGTGTGTGTTCATGTATATGTATGTGTGCATATGTTCATGTGTGTGCCTATGCCTATGTGTATGTGCCTGTGTATATGCCTCTGTGTGTGTGTGTGTGTGTGTGTAGGAATGTGTGTGAGACAGGTGAGCTTGTGGAGGCCAGATGATTTTTTAGAGCTGGTTCTCTCCTTTACCCTGTACATGTGTTCTAAGGATTGAACTCAGGCTGCCTATGTTCTCTTTTTTCTTTCTTTCTTTCTTTCTTTCTTTCTTTCTTTCTTTCTTTCTTTCTTTCTTTCTTTCTTTCTTTCTTTTTTTTTTGAGACAGGGTTTCTCTGTATAGCTCTGGCTGTCCTGGAACTCACTCTGTAGACCAGGCTGGCCTTGAACTCAGAAATCCACCTGCCTCTGCCTCCCAAGCGCTGGGATTAAAGGGTGCGCCACCACTGCCCGGTTGGCTGCCATGTTTCTTACAGCAAGCATATTTACTTGCTGAACCATCTTACTGGCTCCTTTTTATTTGTTTGTTTGTTGTTTATTTATTTATTTAAAAATATTTAAAAATAAATGTCAATAGGTGTTTTACCTGCATGTATGTTTATGCACTACGTGTGAGGTTGGTGCCAGAGGAGGCTAGAAGAGGACATTGGATCCCCTGGGACTGAAGTTACAGAGGGTTGTGAGCCATCATGTGGGTGCTGAGAATTGAACTAAAAATCTTTAGAACAACCAGTATTGCTAACAGCAGAGCCATCTCTCCAGGCCCAAGCTTCCTCTAACATTTTTTTTTTTTATTACATTAGGATATCTTGTATGTGTGTGCATATGCACACATGGAGGACAACATGTGAGAGTTTACCTCTCATTTTACCATGTGGATCTCAGGTATCTTAGTTTTATTGCTGTGAAGAGATACCATGACCATGACAACTCTTGTTAAAAAAAAAAAAAAAAAACTCAAAACATTTCACTGGGGCTGGCTAATAGCTTCATATGGTGGCATGCAGGCAGACATGGTGCCAGGGAAGGAGCTGAGAGTTCTACATCTTGACCTGGAGGCAGCAGAAGGAGACTGTGAGCCACACTGGGCATAGCTTGAGCATGAGACCTCAACTCTCACCTTTACAGTGATACACTTCCTACAACAAGGCCACACCTACTCCAACAAGGCCATGCCTCCTAACAGGGCCACTCCTTATGGCCAAGCATTCAAACGTGAGTGTATGGGGGCCATTCCTATTCAAACCATCACACCAGGGAACAAATTCAGGTTGTCAGTCTTGGAGGCAGCACCTTTACCTATGGAGTCTTCTCCCTTCCCTTTTCCCTCGTTAGATTTGTCAGGTTCTTGGTATGCAGAGTGATTTTGGCTTGAGACCAGGATGTTCTGAGTACAATCAGACTCTGGGTCTCATTTATATTTGTGTTTACTCCTCCTCCCACACTCTTCTGCGGGAAGAGCAAGGATGGTGTCTCCTAATGCCAGGAAGGTGTGAAAGTTCAGGATCTCCCTTTGGTCTCCACTGGCAGCCAGAGTTGGATGGGAGAGGGGTGTCCATCTAGATAATACGCAGTTTCTGCATTATGCATTTACTGACTGCACCCTGGCTGGGTGTGGGATACTATCTCCTTCTGACCTCAAGTGGTCTCCACTACTATTGTGGAACGGCATGGATAGCCTCTTTGATGGCGGATGTCCTGAGTGCATCTCTGAGACCTGGAGGGGAGGGCTACATCATGGTTAGAGTAACCTACTCTAGGCTTCCTACTTGGCCCATTGATGGAGTGAGAACTGTGAGAACGGGACTGGAGTCAAGACATTGCTGTTCAAACATTATCTGTCTTTCTAGTACTTTTCCTGGTCTTTTAACTAAAGGAAGCAGGCTTTCCTCAGGACTTTCAGTTGTCACCATTATTGGCAGATTTGGGTTGCTTGGTGTCTCCTGTATCCATTCTGTCATTTGTGGGGTAAAAAGAAATAACACCAAGTTACTTTGATCCCAAGGTCACTAGCAGGTCTGTTTTCTTGTTCATTCTGCATGTTCTATTTTTACAGCATCCATCATTTAGCAAGAGGATTCAGGAAAAGTTTATCTACTCTGTCTTTCCAGAGGCAGAAACTGCCCTGAATACTTAAAAAAATTTACCCAGGCATAGTGGCACAGGGCTGGAATCCCAGAAGTGGAGGGAGAATTTGGAGTTGAAGGCCAGTCCAGGGTACACAGTGAGACTTTGTTTCAAAACAAAAGTTAAACTCAGCATCAAACAACACAGATTTTTGATAAAAATGTAGGCTTCTGATCTCTCATGAAACATTGGGGGATGTCACCTTAGTCCCTTGCTACTGTCTGGAAACAGTTGGCCAAAGCCAGGCACCCCTCCCTGTGGATGGGGATACCACCTATGCCAATTTACAAAGTGACCTCACACATCTTCTCAAAGTCTTGCAGCTAGAGTTTGATGCCTCTGTATCAAACAAAACCTGTATCATTCCCAGGAAGCCAAGGCCACAGTAAACACTGAATGCCTGTCAGGAAGGGAGCTCCTGGCAGGATCTTTAAAGGATTCTGCTACACCATTGCAAAAATGTTCCCTGTCTCCTAGTGTAGAAACTAATCACAAAATATTTTGAGCAGTTACAATTAAAAAAAAAAAAAAAGTTCCCTTCTCCCTCCTAAGGAAAGAACTAGCCTAGTTCCCTTAAAGGAGTTAAGACTCCAGACCCAGATACAAGGTATGTGTGCTAACCCTTTTTTTTTTTTTTTTTTTTTTTGGTTTTTTGAGACAGGGTTTCTCTGTGTAGCTCGGGCTGTCCTGGAACTCACTCTGTAGACCAGGCTGGCCTCGAACTCAGAAATCCGCCTGCCTCTGCCTCCCAAGTGCTGGGATTAAAGGCGTGCGCCACCACCGCCAGGTGTGCTAACCCTTTAAGGCAATAGTTCTCAGCCTTCCTAACGCTGCAGCCCTTTAATATAATTCCTCATGTTGTGATGACCCCCAACCAAAACATTATTTCTGTTGCCACTTCATAACTGTAGTTTTTCTAAGCTATGAATCATAACATAAAATATCTGATATGTAGGATATCTGGTGTATGACCCCTATGAAAGGGTCATAACCACAGGTTAAGAAATGGTACTTTAAGGCTTTCTCCCTCTTAAGGGTCATCAAACAGGATTTGTTTCTCTGGTAGGGCTGAGTGAGCCGTCTGCCTCAAATGATTATTTGTAACTGTATTTCACCCTTACTGCACTCTGAATACCATGACCAGGACCGCTGCTCCATGTGACATCTTGGTTCTTCCAGAAAGTGCAGCTGAGGATTAAACTTTGTAAATGGTATTTTTAGATGTTATTTAATAACTCTATTAGTTATTACTATGGCCAGGCTAGCCTCACAATAATTGAAGCAGAGTCCTATGAATTTTCAAATCAGCTTCAGCACAATTACTGGGTGAATTAACCCTAAATCTATTTTTCTATATGTTAGACTGTCTACTTTGCCAGCTATGCTCTCCAAATATTTGAGTGTCACCAGGGCTATTTCTGCCTGTCCTTTGGGTCCACTTCTCCTGTCCATGTGCTCATGGTGTATCCCTTCTTCTTTCTCTTCCTTCTCCCTCTCCTCTTCTCTTCCTTCTTCTTCTGCCTCCTCCTCCTCTTCCTCCTCTCCTTCATGTGGTCCCTATCTGCAACCCCCAGCCCAGTAATTGAAATCTCACCTACCTGTATCTCCCCAGTAATTGGCTGTAGCCAATTACTTTATTTATTTATTTATTTTATGTAACCAATAGCTTTAAATTTGGGAGCAAAGTTTACACAACAAAGACTGGTGTACATGGGAATTCACTTGTATGGGGACAAGCAGATCTTGAGAGTATAGAATTTAGTATTTGAATACATAGCAATACCAGATAAACCCCCAACAAAACTTGGTTGTGTGCCTAGTACTCTGTCTTAAATGACAATGAGGTCAGAGACATGGGAGCAGGCTGGCACTCTTGCCTCTATCTACCTGGGTAAAGAGTATCTGGGCTGGAGGCTGGGAAGATAGCTCAGTAGATAAAAATTCTTGCCAGGAAAACACGAGAACCCAAGTTTGAATTCTCAGAACCCACCAAAAGACCATTCTTTCCTCATTAAATGGTCTTGGGTATACTTGCCAAAATCCAAGTAAACATAGCTATATAGGCAAGTGGACTCTTCTCTGTTCTTAGTTTATTCTTCCTTAAGCCATCTTGATTGCTACTGACCTGTAGGGAGCTCTGACAGTGGGAACTCTGAGTCCCCCAGTTATGTGGACACACACTTGCGTGCGTGCGTGCGTGTGTGTGTGTGTGTGTGTGTGTGTGTGTGTTTTGTCCCCCCGCGCGCATGTATTTATTCTTCGGTCTTTATTAACTTGGATTTTGTATGAGAGAGTGTAGGGCATCTGATAGAGACTCAATATAAAGACAGTCTTTTGGAGAACACTATCCTTTTAATACAATTTTCCTTACTTCTTCTCTTTCCTTGTCTTAATTTGTTTTTGAGACAAGGTTACGCTGTGCAGCCCTGACTGTTTTGGAACTCACTCTGTAGACCACAGACCACGCTGGCCTCGAACTCATAGACATCCACCTGCCTCTGCCTCTCAAGTACTAGGTGTGCACTACTATTATTTTCCCTTTGGTTTTTTTTTTTTTTTTTTCGAGACAGGGTTTCTCTGTGTAGCCCGGGCTGTCTTGGAACTCACTCTGTAGACCAGGCTGGCCTCGAACTCAGAAATCCACCTGCCTCTGCCTCCCAAGTGCTGGGATTAAAGGCGTGCGCCACCACCACCTGGCGGTTTTGTAGTTTTCAAGTGGCCATTTTGCGTTTTTTTTTTTTTTTTTTTTTTTTGAAAGAATCATAATACATAGCTCAGGTTGGGTTGAATTCCAGATCTTCTTGCCTCAGTTTACAGGTTGTTTGTTTTGTTCTTAAATATAATTATTTTGAGACAGGGTCTCACTGTGTAGCCCTAGATGGCCTGAAAGTCTCTATGTATACCAGGCTGGCCTGAAACTCATAGATTCACAGAGATCCTACTTCTGCCTCCGAAGTACTGGGATAAAGGCATGTGCATGGCCCTCCCCAGCTGAACAGCATTTTGCTATGAATTCTAGCAGACTGACTTGGAAATCTCCATCCTTCTGCCTCCGCTTCCTGAGCACCAGAATCGAGTATGTGCTCCACAATTTCTAGTCTACTATTTAGAACTTTATTTACGAGTATGTGTGTATGTCTATGTATATGCATGGGTACAAATCCCTACAGCGGTCAGAAGAGGACATCAGATCCCCTGGAGCTGGAGTTACAATTCACTTCCAGTTGCTCAGTGGTGTTGGTGCTGAGAACCGAATTTGTGTCCTCTGGAAGAACAGCAAACTTTTTAACCACTGAGCCTTATCTCTAGCCCCTACACACACATTAGGGGTCATGGGTGAACATCGGGTGTCTTCCTAAAGAACTCGCCACTTTTTTTTTTTTTTTTTGAGACAGGGTCTCTCTCTCTGCAGCCTGGGTTGTTCTGGAACTCACTATGTAAATCTTGAACTCACCTGCCTTTACCTCCCGAATGCTGAGTCTAAAAGCATACACTGCCAGAACCATCCACTATGGCTTTGTATGTGAGTTCTGGGAATCTGAGTTCACATCCTTGTGCTAGTGAGGCAAGGCTTTTACCAATCGAAACAGCCTCGGGATCTATTTTAAAATGCCTAAAATATCTAAGACTTTAAACCTTTTCAGCATTAAATCCAGAGGAAACATCATCCCAGCACCATGAAAACAAGCAAGAAAACCAATATAGGTATTTTACTATAGGAGGTGCTTAAAAGAAATCAAAACCACAGAAAGACAGAATGGTGGTTGCCAGGGCTCAGGGGAGAGAATGGGAACAGTCCTCTAATGAGGAAAGTTTCCATTTTAGAAATAAGAGTCCTAGAAATTGATGCCGTTGCTCTGGCGATGGCTGCGCAGGAATATGAATGTCCTTAATGCCACCCAACTGGCATTCAGTGGAAGAACTGGGAAGGGAGAAGGCTGGGGATTGGACCCAGTGCCTTATACATACTAAGCAAGTGCTGTGCCGGTGAAACACATCCCCAGACCAAGTTAGCAAATTAATGTCCAACTACAACTTTTACATGTATGGGCGTTTGGCCTGTAGTGATGCCTATGTACCACTGTGTGTCTGGGGCTCTGGGAAGCTAGGAGAGGACATCAGGTCTGGAACTGGAGTTACAAACAGCTGTGAGCCTCCATGTTGGTGCTGGAATTCAAGCCTGGGTCTTCTGGAAGAGCAACTAACTAGTGCTCTCAACTGCTGACCCATCTCTTGCTGACCCATCTCTTCCAGATATACTTTTTTAATATCTGAACTTTTTTTTTTTTTTTTGGTTTTTCGAGACAGGGTTTCTCTGTATAGCCCTGGCTGTCCTGAACTCACTCTGTAGACCAGGCTGGCCTCGAACTCAGAAATCCACCTGCCTCTGCCTCCCAAGTGCTGGGATTAAAGGTGTGCGCCGCCACTGTCCGGCGCGCAGCAAATATCTTTATGGCTGAGCCATCTCTCCAGCCTCACAACTATAATTTTTTAAAAAGACAGAAAGATAGCTAATGGTGGTTTACTCTTATAATCCCAGCATTTCGTATGATCAGGAAGGAGGATCACCATGAATTCAAAGTCAACCTGGTCTAGCGATGTTACCTCAAGATAAAATAAGAAAGCAGGGCTCAGTTGCCCGCCTAACGTGCCAATGCTGGGTTTAGGGAGATGGCTCAGCAGTTAGGAACAGCTGCTGCTTTTGCATAGAACCTGAGATCAATACTCTAGTATTAGGGGATCTAATGTCCTCTTCTGACCCCTGGGGTACCAGGCAGGTCACATCTCACACACCACACACACACACACACACACACACACACACACTGTCTCTCGCGCGCTCTCTCTCTCTCCCCACATTCAGCTGGTACACATTCCTACATGTAAGGAAAACAAAAACCACACCACCCGCAAAAACACACCCCCTCATCTGAATTTCTCTCATTTCTTAAATGACTTGTTTCACGTGTATGAGTGTTGTACTTGTATGTGCACATGTGTACTTGATGTGTGCTCAGTGCTGACTCTAGAACAGGGCATGGATCCCTTGGCATTACAGATGGTAGTGCAGTGAGTCACTGCGTGGCTGCTGGAAAATGAACAGTATGTGCTGGGCAAGGTTTTAATCCCAGTACTCTGAGGGCACGGTATACAGATCTGTGAGTTTTAGGGTAGCATGGTCTACACAGACAAGTTCAGTATAACCAGGGCTAAATGGAGACACTGTTTCAAATAAATATAAAATAAAATTCCTATACAGGAATTTGAGACTTTTTTTGGAGACAGTCTCTAAAAGAACATTCTGCTCTCTTAAACTAATGTGTTTGAAGTACCTCAAGCCTTCAGAAATTTTTTTTTTTTTTTTTTTTTTTTTTTGGTTTTTCGATACAGAGTTTCTCTGTATAGCCCTGGCTGTCCTGGAACTCACTCTGTAGACCAGGCTGGCCTCGAACTCAGAAATCCACCTGCCTCTGCCTCCCAAGTGCTGGGATTAAAGGTGTGTGCCATCACTGCCCCGCTATATTAATTATTCTTAATATTAACTTTTAACCTATAGGGCCAGGCGTTTCTAAATGTACAAAATAACTGTGGGCATCGAAATGGCCCAGTGGGTAACTAAAAGGTGCCTAACATCAAGCCTGAAGACCTGAGTTTGATCCCTGGGACCCACAGAGTGGAAGGAAAGAACTAATCAATACAGGCTGCCATCTGCTCTCCACACTACAGCCATAGTGCCTGCATGCTCACACATGTGCCCAAAGTAAATAAATCAATTAAAAGGAGTTATTAGGAATAATTTGTGAGTAGGGCATTGTGGCTCCTGTTTACAATGGCAGCACTGAGGAGGCTGAGGAGCAGGACACCTGGGCTACAGGGTAACATCCTGCCTGCCTCCGAGCACTGCCGCACTGCCGACAGCTGCTGGGGTCTGAGGTAAGCTTAGGTAAGGATGTGATGCACTTGTGACATAGGCTTGGGAACATCTCAGGTTACTACTTCTCAAGAAGAGAATTTGTAGAAGGAACACAGGAATAGCTGCGACCTTCCTCAGAGGATGTTCCCACACCTCAGATGGTTCCCTGAAGATAAGTAACAGTTTTGTGCATTTAAATAACCTTGAACAGGCTGCCCTATGAAACAGCCTTCACTGAACTGCAAACTCCTAAGGTGGTTATCAAAGGAGCTATGATAATCAAAATGAGCCTTGTTATGCAAATAGCACTAAAAGCTGGCTGCCTACAGTCCCCGTCCCCTACTGGGTTTCTGGCTTCAGTTCTGGTACCAGGAGAGACAACTAGGACAACCTTTCATCACTGAAAAACATGGCCCAAAAGAAAGCAGACTAAGATTGAGCAATTCTTTATTTTTACATACTTGATGAAGGAGCTTTCCTTAAACATTCTCTCCAGTGGAAAACAGAGCATGAAAAGCGGCTTCCAGCTGCTCTGCTCAGGGCCTGGGCTCCTCCTTGCCGGAATGGTGAGGAGGAGGGGTGTATTTCCCCTCTTTCATTAGCTTTTCCCGCTGTTTCTTGATGGCATGCATTCGCCTTACCTGTCAAGGATAAAAAAACCATTAAGGCAAAGGGAAACAGGACCCAGAAAATAAGAGCTAGAGTCTACTGCTATCTTTTGTTTTGTTTGATTTTTTAAAAAATTCCACTGGGCAGTGGTGGCGCACTCCTTTAATCCCAGCACTTGGGAGGCAGAGGCAGGCGGATTTCTGAGTTCGAGGCCAGCCTGGTCTACAGAGTGAGTTCCAGGACAGCCAGGCTTACATAGAGAAACCCTGTCTTGAAAAACAAACAAACAAAAAATAATTCCTAGCTGGGAATAGTGCCTTTAACCCAGCACTCAGGAGGCAGAGACAGAGGCAGGAGGATGTCTGTGAGTCTGAGTTCAGCCTGGTTTACATAACCAGTTCCAAAGAGAACTCAAAAATCAAAAGTAAAATAAAATTCCTGTGTTAGAGCCTTCAGCCAAGGCTTTGTACATGCTAGGTAAATGCTGCCCCAGACCTGGAGCACAGGCAACTAGACACACGGCAGAATGTACGCTAGAATAAACGGGATATTTTAAGTTATATCTAGTCAGAGAGCCTAGCTATATAGTCAAGGTATTTGTAAATATATTTTGAGTCTGAGTCTTATTCCTTCCAAGTTTGGTTTCTCTACTGAAAAGCAAAAACAAAAACCACGTTTTTTTGGAGACAAGTCTCACTCTGTATCCCTGTCGGCCTGTAGCTTACTATGTGGCGATGGGATTAAAGACACCACCAGACCATTCACCTGCTAAAACTTCTTGATCTGGGTAACTTGGCTATAAATTAAAAAGAAATCTAGATTTTCTCCCTGAACTCAAGAGATAAATAAATTCAGCTAGGTATAGTGGTGTACACCATAAATCCCAGCACTCTGGACCTTGAGGCAGGCAAATCTCTGAGTTCAAGGCTAGCCTGGTCTATAGAGTGAGCTCCAGGACAGCCAAAGCTGCAGAGACCGTCTCAAGTAAACAAACAAACAAACAAACAAAACCCAATCACTCACACACCAAAATATATTTGCAGGTATAGCTGCAACACAGAAACAGACAAAATGATGGCCTAACGCCAAAGCTTCCTTCTCTAAGATTAGGGCCCACATGCTACGAAATTCATTCAGCTAAGACCTTTTCCTCCCTGAACCTTTGGTCATTAATGAATGCCTCCACATTCTTCTGAAACACATCCAGTTGGTCACACTATGTTTACTGTGCTAGATATACAGGCTTTAACAGCTTCTCCAATGAGGGCTCAATGACTGTGAAACGGTCCCACCCCAAAGTTTTCTTTTTAATTTTGTAAAAATTATTTTATGTTACATATATGGGTGTTTTGAATGTATATATGTCAGTGCACTACAAGTGTCCAGGTGCTTGTGGAGGCCAGAAGATGGTGTCAGATCCACTGGGAATGGACTTACAGATAGTTGTGAGCTGCCCTGTGGGCACTGAGACTGGAAGAGCAGCCAGTGCTGTTAACTGCAAGAATGACCAACCAAAGCCAGTGTGAATTCTTGCTTTATAAACTACCAGAAAGATAAGGTCTAGCCAGGTGGTGGTGTCGTATGCCTTTAATCCCAGCACTTGGGAGGCAGAGGCAGGCGGATTTCTGAGTTTGAGGCCAGCCTGGTCCACAGAGTGAGTTCCAGGACAGCCAGGGCTACACAGAGAAACCCTGTCTCAAAAAAACCAAAAAAAAAAAAAAAAAAAAAAAAAAGATAAGGCCTAAATACACACACAATTCTGGTTATAGCAGAAGACAGGCTAAGAAGAGGAAGAACAGGTCCTCCTCAGATCCAAAGGGTCCTAACTGTCTATGTGCCAGGGTCTTTCCAACTACAAGTGACAGCCACTGCCCAAAGGCCAACTGGACACACTGAAGTTGGTCCTGGGGACTAGGGACTTAGTACAGTGACAGAACTTACCTAACGCGTGCAAAGCCCTGGATTCGATCCCTACCAGGGCCAGAAGAGAGAGTGAGGGGGAGGAGATGGAAGTAATTCAGCTCCCACACCCATTATTTTCTCACCGTTTTGAACCGCAGAAAGCATTCCTCAAAGTCTTCAAACTCTATCTTGCACTCTTTCTTTGCCCGGGTAGCACCGATCCCATGTGCACACTCTATCCACTCTTTTTCAAAGGCGTGGCACCGAGCAGCATTCTTGTAGGGCTGTTCAGCACTTAGGAACATGAAGTGACGGTCTAGGCTAATGCCCAGCTTTTTCTGAATATCAAGGAAAGGCATGGCTGTAAAAGAACATAGAGAAGACAAGAGTGTGATAAAACGACACGCTTCTGAGAAGAGACGACATAGTTCATCTGTGAAGTCTGAGGCCCCAACCTTCTCACCAAACTTTTTGGTTTTTTGAGATAGCATCTCATTTAGCCCAGGCTACCTTTGAGTCACACTGTAGTGAAGATGGCCTTGATTTCCTCATCCTCCTGCCCCCATCTTCCAAGTGCTGGGATTACCAAACTCTTTTATTAGACAGGTTCTCCCAGAGTAATTTGGAGGCTTTCACAAAACTCATGGAATAGAAAACTAAAATTAATTTCTTTCTCTATATAAGGATATTTTTGTCAAGGGTAAAAAAAAAAAATTGCTTTGACTCAAATAAACAAACAAAAATCAAAACCAAAAAAACCCAAAACAACCACCAAAAAAAAAAAAAAAAGGAAAATAAGTAATATAAACACACATCGTTTATTTACATTGTTCTATACATTCTTTCCATTCTAATCTAGATGACACTTCTCTTTGGACGCTCTCTTCTGTCTCTCTTTTCATAAAAGTAGTCTGTCCTAGGCTTGAGAGATTACTTAAAGGCTAAAAGTGCATGCTGCTCTAACAGGAAACTCAAGTTGGGTTCTCAGCAACCACTTTGGGTGGTTTACAACTAACTGTAGCCCCAGCTTCAGGCGGATATGATGTCTCTGGCCTCATGGAGCAGCTACGATCATGGGCCCATAGTCATACATCCACACATAATTAAAACTTAAAACATTTAAAAAGGACTGGGTCCATTTCTGTAACAGACTATTCTATGTTTTTCCTACTGGTTTTTGATTTGACAGCAAAATCAAGCAGATGCCAGTTAACTGCTAAAAATAAATGAACAAGTCAAATTAAAAATTTAAAAATCAGGAACTTTCAAACAACTTACACGGACAGCTATAAAGAGATGGATAGACTCTGGTGCTCAGTAGAATATATGACAAACATTAAGCAAAAAGAATATATGGAAAAGACATAATAAAGTTGACATAAAACAAAATAATCCCGAACGACAAAAGTGCTTAACACTGGAAAACAAACACAGCACACACATCAATATCATTTCTGTACGCAGAAATTCAGGGGTGAATTTAATTTATAAAGTTCTCTCCCATTCTTTTAGTCATTTACTGTGTATGTTACAGGAAATTAGGGGAAATAGCTCATCATAAGCACTGGAGACCCACACCGGAAACCTGAATAAGAATTCAGGGGAGGAAGCCCTTGGGAGAATAGAAAAAGCCCCAGCACCCACACAATTCACAACTGCCTAGTTCCAGAGGTGGATCCACATAAAACACACACACACACACACACACACACACACACACACGAGAAGTAAGCAGTGTGTTCCAATATGGCAATGGCAACAGAAGTTACGACAATGAGTACGGACAGAGGCTGTGGAGCGGCTGCTGAGCCAAGTGCACAACAGGAGGAAAGCAAAGGGCTCAGGAGAGTGGGGACCAACCCAGGATGAAGCGCACGCCTTTAATTAATCCCAACACTTGGGAGACAGAGGCAGATGCTTCTCTGTGAGTTCAAGGCCAGCATAGTTTACAGTGTGAATTCTAGCTAGGGCTACACAAAGAAACCCTGTCTCAAAACAAAACTAACAAAACTGCGGGATGTCAGGGTAGGAAGGAGGCCAAGGCAGGAGTCCGGCAGAGGGCGGAATTACTCTGGAGGCCTGGAGGGGACTTAGTTGTGGGGTGAAGGGAAAGCAGGAGGACACTCCCAGACCTGGGCCACCCACAGCGAGCGGAAATTTGTCAAAGAGCAATCCCTAGCAAAGCTTCTTGGCTGTGCGGAGACAGCAGCGCCTACCGCACTTCAGTCGTGCCCTTCTCAGGTCCCTGGGTACAGTTCCAAGACAGCCGACTCCCGGTGGACGCAAACGCCTGCCGTAAAGGAGGCCCGCAGCGCGACATCTACAGAGCGACGCCGTAAATCGACCACTGGCCGAGTCCCTGCGGGAACCGTAGAAACCAAGCGCAGCGGCCTGCGCCTGCGCAGCCCTGCCTCCAGCCTCTGACAGCTGATAAACTGACCTCTCCTCATTACTACTACTCTGCCGGTAGGAGTTCTCCCTTTCAGCACTGTCACGACAGTTGATTGTAGTGCTTCTTGAGCAAGGTCACACTCGAGAAAAAGTATTGCTTCCCTCACCCCAGAAAATGTAGTGGTTAAAACTCGTGGGCCATGACTCCAATCTCACCGTGGCCGTTTCCCTTTCTGGTAATAAACATGACAGCCGGCTGGAAAGACAGCTCAGAGGTTAAGAGCGTTTGTTGCTCTGGGAGAGACCCCCAGTTTAACTCTAAATTCAGAGAACCCAACATACTCTTCTAATCTCTGCAACACCAGGAGCACACACGTTTCATGGGTGCACATATATGAAGACAAAACACTTACAGTAAATCTTAAAAGAAAGATAATAGCGACTAGAGTGGTGGTTCACGCCTTTAAATCCCAGAATTTAAGAGACAGAAACAGATGGATCTCTATGAGTTCTAGGCCAGCTGGGGCTACATAGTGAGATACTGTTTCAAACAAACAAACAGTTATAGAGTTGTTATAGGGACTTCTTTATACTGTGACATGATGAAAAAAGTTCTTTGCCGGGCGGTGGTGGCGCACGCCTTTAATCCCAGCACTGGGAGGCAGAGGCAGGCGGATTTCTGAGTTCGAGGCCAGCCTGGTCTACAGAGTGAGTTCCAGGACAGCCCGGGCTACACAGAGAAACCCTGTCTCGAAAAACCAAAAAAAAAAAGAAAAAGTTCTTTGAAGAAAAACGTTCTTTGATGTATTAGCTGACATTTGCATCAAAGCAATCAGAAAGCTGAAACAGGAGGGTGGATCCCTTTGAGTTTAAGGCTGGCCTGCACTATAAGGCAGATTCAATGCCTGCGAATAAACAGTTTCTGGAGAAAATTCCCAAAGTCCACGTGATGGGTTGAATAGGAATGGCCCCCATAGACTCACGTGTGTGAATACTTGCCTCATAGGAAGTGGAACTATTAGGAAGTGTGGCCTTGTTAGAGTGTGTGTGGCCTTGTTAGAGGAAGTATGTCACTGCGGGGGACGGATTTGAGGTCTCATATGCTCAAGCTAAGCCTAGTGTGGATTAGTCTCCTTTTGCTGTCTGTTGATCAAGATGTAGAACTCTCAGCTCCTTCTCCAGCACCATGTCTGCCTGCATGCTGCCATGCTTCCTGCCATGATGATAATGGACTAAACCTCTGAACCTGTAAGCCAGCCCCAATGAAATGGTTCCTGTGGTCATGGAGTCATTTCACAGCAATAGAAACCCTAGTAAGAGAGTCCATAAGTTATTAATTTCAAGCCAGGCGGTGGTGGCGCATGCCTTTAATCCCAGCACTTGGGAGGCAGAGGCAGGTGGATTTCTGAGTTCGAGGCCAGCCTGGTCTACAGAGTGAGTGCCAGGACAGCCAAGGCTACACAGAGAAACCCTGATTCGAAAAAAGAAAAGAAAGAAAAAAGAAAAGAAAGAAAGAAAGAAAGAAAGAAAGAAAGTTATTAATTTCATTCAATCACTCAAACTTGCTCTACCCATCCTCTTCCATCAGCTGGATGTTCTACATGACATCAGTTTCAATTCAGTTAGAGTTTTCTGAGCACTCAATCTGTATCCAGCCAAATATTGGCTCATTATGGAACGAGTGAACCATGCTCACAAAGTTCTGAATGGCAAGGAACTGATGGGCACTCTTTCCAACCAACCCCTCTCCTTGTGCAACTGTGAAGGCCTGCTCTGGCGTCTCATGTGCTCAATAGCCCCTTGCTAGTTACCTGGGGCTAGAACCCAGGATGCCATATGCTAGCACATGCTTTATCACTGATCTACGCCTCCAGCCACCTTTGCTTTCTTGTTTCTCAGTGGGCACCATCTTTCCAGTCTCTTAGGCAGGTAACGTCAAATTCCTTCCACAAGTTTCCAATGTCTTTCTCACTTCTGGTGAGAGCAGGACCATTATAAGAAAATGACTATAAAGGCATGTGATCAATGACAAATGATCTTTTGCCTCCGATTCAGGACTAATAATAGCATCGGGAAATGTAACTGGAGCCCTATACTCTGTCTAAAGGCAGAGACAGCTAAAATAACTCTATAGCTCCATCTTTTTTTTTTTTAAACTTTATTTATTTAATGCATGAGTGCTCTGTTGCATATACATCCACCTGCCTGAAGAGGGCATCACATTCCCCATAGATGGTTGTGAGCTACCATGTGGTTGCTGGGAATTGAACTCATGACTTCTGGAAGAGTAGCCAGTGCTCTTAACCATTAGCCATCTTACCAGCCATAACTCCATCTTATTGTTATAAGAGAATTAAGGTATCAAATCTTCAAATCTTGCTGTTTTGTTTTGAGACCGAGTTTTCTCTGTATAACTTCCCTGACTCCCTAGAACAGCTTTGTAGACCAGCTAGTTTTGAACTCATAGAGATCTACCTGCCTCTGCCTTTCCGGTGCTGGGATTAAAAGTATGTGCCACTACTCCTGCCTATGCAAAATTTCAAGAAAAGTTAGAAATCCCAAATATTGTAAACCCAAATATTGCCTAGGCAACTTAACTGCATTTCTACTTTGTCCCAATCTTGTTTATCTTCGATGACAGTTTTGATGACAGGATTCCTATAGGCAAGAAGTCCCTTCTCAAGTGGGTTAGCCATCGTTGGTTGCCAAACAACCAACTTCTAGCTTTGCCAACTTACCAGATACAGGAGAGGTTGGAGTTGAGGTGGTAGTGGGCAGGGGAACTGCACCTTGGTTAGTTATGCATATCTCTTGTCTTCTATTTAAACCCTACTTCATGTCAGGACCCAGAGGAGAAACTTGGAGCAATCACTGAATCCTTTTGTCCTTCTTTTCAGTGTAACTTCATGGAATAAATCTTTTTTTCTCCTTTTGCTACTAATTTGACTCTTTTATTGATAATGAGTAGCTGAACCCTGGCTTGTTGGGGCACCATCTGTGACCCAAGTTGGGTCACCTTGCCACATGCCATGGTTCTGGTTGGGTTGCCGACACTAAGACACAGTCAGGTTGTGTGACGAGTGATTTGTTATAGAAAGATGAAGTGGAACCTGGGGCACAGCATGCCAAGAGAACTCTCCTTGGCATGGATGATGCCTTGAAGCACACACAGAACTCAAAGGAGGGAGCCATTCACTCTAGCTGAACTGTGGAGTCAGTGTTTCAAAATGCCCAAATTCTTAGGCTTGATGCGCTACTTCCAAATCTGGAGATATACTCTCTCCCAAACTTGTATCTTCAGTTATGCAGAAGTAAAAATTATATTGTGTATGTATGCGCATATGTGCGTGTGTGCGTGCATGTGTTTATGTGTGTGTTTGTGCAAGAGTGTGTGTTGGTTCCATCCTTCTACCACCTAAATCCAGGGGATTGAACTCTAGGAGCTCATGCAGGATGACTTCAGGTCGTCAGGCTAGGTGGCAGGTGCCCTTCCCCACTGAGCTTTCTCTTGATCTTAAGTTTGACTCTCTTCTGCCTGACATGCTACCACTATCTCCCCTCCTCAAATCCATTCATTCACTGTTTGTCTCGCCAGCTACTGATGGAAATTCCAGTACTTCAGACATTTTATTAAGCCCATTCTCCGCCCCAGCAGCATTATATCCATTGTAGATTTGAATGTGAACAGGTATCCACCACTGGACATCTCTGACAACAGGGTCCTCACAGGCAACAGCCTTTCCTCCCAAGCAAATGCTGGAAAACTACAACTCCAAGACCAAGCAAGAACTGCAGCTGAGCTGGCCAGCGGTGGCGCACTGCTGCAGTTGCCGTGCTCTGGAGTCTGAATCCTGCCTGTGCTTGATCACAGGGAGAAAAAAACAAAACAAAACAAAACAAAAAAAACTGCCTCTGAGTTGTTGCTATGGCGTCCAGGCTTGGAAATTCTCTATCTTGGGTCCCAAGACAGAAATATGTGTTTTTGGGTCCCCCATCACTGTGTCCTTTACCTTCTACACCTTCCCTTCTCAATGGTTCTTTAGGACTGTATAATGAAGCAAAGGACTTTCTTTATACCTGTCTTCACCTCCTAGACATGGAGACTCCAAGACCCTTGAAACGAAAGCCTTGCCGGGCGGTGGTGGCGCAAGCCTTTAATCCCAGCATTTGGGAGGCAGAGGCAAGCGGATTTCTGAGTTCGAGGCCAGCCTGGTCTACAGAGTGAGTTCCAGGACAGCCAGGGCTACACAGACAAACCCTGTCTCGAAAAACCAAAAAAAAAAAAAAAAAAAAAAAAAAAAAAAGGCAGGCCTCAGTACAACCTCTCTAAAAAAAATTCAGTGGCTGCCAGAGGACCAGGTGTCTGGACTTCACTGGTGCTGCAGGGTTATCTCAAGTACCCTCGTACCCACTTACAGGGCTCTGTCCTGGGTCGTTCACATAGTGGAAACTTTAAATGTCTTACACTGTTGTTATGAAGATCTGAACAAACTGGTAGTTTGTGAAGCCCGGCCCAAGGGAAGCCCTTGATGCTGGAAACTCTCAGGCCAGTTATCAAGCTGTAGGACAGAACACAAACCCTGGGAATTCCATTTGGAGATGGAGGAAATACCAAGCTGAATAAACCAAACCAGGAATCCCTTAAGCAAAGTGAGTCAGAAACAAGACTGTCAGGCCCAAGATGCCTGCGGCAACTGGAGGTCAGTAGATAGTCTGTCTCAGAGCTTCCCTAGGGAGGCAGCGGCAACTGGAGGGCAGTAGACAGTCTGTCCTTAGAGCTTCCTAGGGAGGCAGAGACAGGTGGTTCTCTGTGAATGCAAGGTCATCCTGTCTACACAGTGAATTCCAAGACAAGCAGAGCTATATAGCAAGATTGGGGACAAAAAAACCCCACAAAACCAAAACAAACAAAAGAACTCCCTGTAACTTTAATTTTTTCAAATCTTATTTTTTTTTCTTTTTCTTTTTTTTTAGGTTTTTGGAGACAGGGTTTCTCTGTATAGCCCTGGCTGTACTGGAATTCACTCTGTAGACCAGGCTGGCCTCGAACTCAGAAATCTGTAGCTTGCCCTCTGCTCTCTCCCGCGGAATAAAAGGTAAGCTACAACCGTGTTCTTCTTAAAGCAGCTTTATTAAGGTTCCTTGTTACAGCACGCTTGCTTCTACCTTCTTCTTCCTCCAGCCCCTTGAATGCCCTCCTTTTTCTCCTTCCATCCTCCAATCCTCCCGGCTACTGCCCCTGCAGTCCCTTATATACATTGCCTTAATCCCATCAGCAGCTGTCACGCTGTCACTGTTAATTGGCTGTTCCTGTGATTTGAGGTGGGCTAATCGAGTAGCCACACCTGGAAGCACGAACCTTCTCTCTACAATGAGCCACAGCCACAGTGCCTACTCAAGCTAGCTGGCTACATGGCAACGGTCATCCTGACGGCGGGGAGAACCGCTTCCTACAGAAATCCACCTGCCTCTGCCTCCCAAGTGCTGGGATTAAAGGTATGTGCCACCACTGCCGGCTCAAACCTTATTTTTTTTTTTTTTTTTTTTTTTTTGGTTTTTCGAGACAGGGTTTCTCTGTGTAGCCCGGCTGGCCTGGAACTCACTCTGTAGACCAGGCTGGCCTCGAACTCAGAGATCCGCCTGCCTCTGCCTCCCAAGTGCTGGGATTAAAGGCTTGCGCCATCACCGCCCGGCGCAAACCTTATTTTTAATGATGGTTCTTAAATGTTTTAACCTCCCTTGTAGCCCACCACCTGAAAGAGGCAGTCAACCTGTTTAGAAAGGTTCTTTGGAGCAACTCCTGTCTGTGTTGTTTGGAAATCAGCAGTTCAGTTCACAGGTCAGCAGGCAGTGGCAGCTCCATTCACTCACAAACACCTCACAGATACACCAGCAGTCCAGTTCCATAGAGTCGGGTTAGCAACAGGGATGACATGACCTAGCAGAGACAGCCAGGCTGCAACCTCAACACAGGTCAGTAGGAAGGACCAGGGAGGATTGCCAGAAGTTCCTAGCTGTGCATTTCTCAGCGAATCGAAGATCAACGAAGACAGGAGAGCCACAAGTGTTGCAAGGCTCACACTATAAACAAGCCAAGTTCACCCTCTATCACTGTCCGTGAGTCCTGTGTATACCCTCCAAACATCACGTGATCTCCACCGGTCTTGCCTTAGCACATGTTTAGCACATGTGTCTGTCTCAGCTGACATCACTCTGCCAATCAACCCAAGTTCGAGAAAGCAGCAAGAATCTGTAGCACGCCACCAGTTTTTTGGTGTGTTTCTCTCTATGGAGTCCCAACAAATGCAGCTCAATTATGCAATGTAAGGCGGACCAATACATGCATGTTGTTAAGAAAGAATCTTTCATCAAGGCAGCCAATACATGCATGTTGTTAAGAAAGAATCTTTCATCACGTGTTCTTTCATGTGCTTGCTTTAGCAGAACATCCTTTCTCCTGTGTCTGCTCCAGCTAAACGTTCCTTCACGTGTTTGTCCCAGTAAAACACCATCCAACCAATTTTCCAAAGAACCCTTAAGTTTCTACTTCAACTCCCTTAGGGCTGGGAATGTGCCTTGGTTGGTAGAGTGCTGGATCCCCAGAGCCATAAAAAACCAGGTATTGTGGTGATGCAAACCTGTAATCTGAGCTCTTGGGAGGTAGAGCTAGGAGGTAAACTCAAGGATCACTTCAGCCTCATCAGGAGACAGCTGGCCTGGACCACAGAAGACCCAAGATTTTCTCTTATGTTGATATATGGAGCTGCCTCTTGACCCAAAAATTGGGCTCCTGAGTGGTATGATTACACAAAGCACCAGGCAGTTTAGTATACCATACATTCTCACCATATATTAACTCACTGGAGTTTCATAAACCAAATAGCTATTACTGAGTCGGTATCCCTAACAGCAGGTAATTAAACTCCTGTAGGGATGCTGCCTGGGCCAGAAGCCTTCCCTATCATACACTCTTCTCTTTCCTAGAGGCACACAATGCCTAACAAAGCAGGGAACTGTTGCTCTTCTGTCTACTAGACTGTGAGATAGCTTGGAGAAGGTTTAACATATTTGACCTGGGGTTGAGGGGAGTCCTAGGTCAGTGCTGAGTAGACACATAGACACTCATCAGTTAGGAGGTGACATAATAGATAATAAAAGAGCTCAGTGCAGTAGTGGAAGAGTCACCAAGACAAGTGCCTTATAGGATGTTATGAAGACAAATGAAGGGGCATGACGACACACTGCAATGCAGTATACCTCAGAAGTCCTCACAGTCTAATCACCCAGCTTGATCTATGTCACTTTAAATCTTCTGTGTGTACCCACACATGTTCAGGTGTGCACACACCTTGAGGCCTGAGAACGTCAGGGTTTTCTTTTTTTTTTTTTAGAGACATGGTTTCTCTGTGTAGCCCGGGCTGTCCTGGGCCACCACCGCCCCGAAGGGTTTTCCCTCTATCATTCTCCACTATAAGGCAATGCCGCCGGGCGGTGGTGGCACACGCCTTTAATCCTAGCACTTGGGAGGCAGAGGCAGGCGGATTTCTGAGTTCGAGGCCAGCCTGGTCTACAGAGTGAGTTCCAGGACAGCCAGGGCTACACAGAGAAACCCTGTCTCGAAAAACCAAAAAAAAAAAAAAAAAAAAAAAAAAATAAGGCAATGCCTCTAACCCTGAACCATCTCTCCAATCCCTCTTACCAGTATTTTTGAGAGCTTTAGATAACTTTGACAGGCCTTGAATTGTAGTTATGGTCCTGAATTTTTCTACTTCTCAAATGTTGGGTTCACAGATTCGAGCAAACTTGCCCAATGTATATTAACCATTTCTTGCATTTAAAAAAGTAATCCTGTAGCCAGGCAGTGGTGGCGCACTGTCTCGAAAAACCAAAAAAAAAAAAAAAAGTAATCCTGGAGGCTGGGTTGTCTGTTATTTTTAATCATGTGTGTCTTAGGTGTAGGTATGTGCACGTTGTCTGGGTGCCTGAGGCATCAGATCCCTGGAACAGGAATTACACATGTCCCAGAGTAGCTGTGAATGAAGTCCAATGCAAAAAAAGGTAATGAGGGACAGGGTGTGGTGGGGAACACCTTTAATCTCAGAGGCAGCATGAGGTGGACCTGTGTGACTTTAGTCAGCCTGGTTGATGTAACAAGCTTCAGGCCAGCCAAGAAGGGTACATGGAGACATCCCAAAACAAAAACAAAAAATCCTTGGAAGAGGGACATGGTAGACCACACCTTTAAATCCTAGCACTTGGGAGGCAGAGGCAGACAGATTTCTGAGTTCGAGGCCAGCCTGGTCTATAGAGTTCCAGGACAGCCAGGGCTACACAGAGAAACTCTGTCTCAAAAAAACAAATAAACAAAAAATCTTTGTGTCTTCATTGCAGTTCATGAGCTGTGTGGATGACAGTGTTGTATGTCCCATTGTGATAAGATTGGACACAAGTAGGTGATTTCAAAAGACCTTATGTACTTTTCCTAATCCAGACTGGAGGCTTCAGCCTTAAACTATTGGTTCTGGTCTTTTATGGGGTGAGTATGAGACAAGATTGTTGGGGTTGGGGTTCAGGAATTGCCACTCAAACCATAGTACACCATCTCAGTTAAGCAAGAATAGTTCATTGAACACATACCATAAGACTGGATGTCCAGGACCATAAAAAGGACTTCAGGAGCCTAACTGCAGTACCAATCTGTCTCAGAGTAGACTTTTTATAGGAAAACCAGGTTCACAAGTTAAAGGGCAAGGAGAGGAACAGTTGGCTTACTAGGCAAAGTATCAGCTAACCTTTAAGCTGACTGGTCTTGAGTAAGGTGGATGGGTGGTAAACAGGAGAACTTCAGAACATTGAGATAACAGAGCATGAGTATTATAATCATAACTTTTTGGCTTACCAGTACCATCTTCAGTATCAGCCACAGAAACCATAGTGAGCCCATAAGCAAGTGCAGGACTCATGCCATTTTAGAGAGAACAATTCACATTGACCTTTGATTTGATGGTTCCTATGCAAAGCTTTGTGAAATTTCTTAAGATTAGCAAACCTCAGAACATTCAGAACAGAACAAAACAGGTATGTGGTCACATGTCCTTGAGCCAAGTCACTTCTCTGTGTCAGTGACTGGCAGGCACATGACAGCAACAATATCAAATAGCTGGCAGGTATGGAACAAAATGGCTACAGTTATTTGGCGGAGGGGGATGTCAGATCATAACAATTGGGACATCAGAACTGTTCTGTATACAGCTCAGGTAGCACACAGGCCTTTGCTCATGCTGGCTTGATGGCCAAAGCCATCTTACGCTTAGGACTCAAAGATCAAATCAAATTCAGGCAGAGCTGGGCAGGAGTCAGACCTCAGACCTGCCCACCCGTGCATGGCACAGGTGTGACCTAGACACCTGCTTGATGCCACACCATGCATCATGGATGATGTTGCCCAGGGGCCTGTCAGCCTGCAGCAGGAGGGGAGCCACCACAGTGTGCAAGTATGTAGTGGTCAGATGGGAGAGAAAAAGACGTGGAGCAGCTTAAGAATTAGGAAGATGGAACTGGATATTTGAAGGAGGAAAGGAATAGCCTGTTATGACGGGCTAGTCCTGCCACCTGAGGACATGGTGAGGTCCCAGCCGGAGCTGCCACTGAGGGCCACGTCAGAGTTCATGGCCACACAGCCAGCCAGAGATTGGTACCACTAGAGAACATGGGGATGTCCCTAGTGGGGACAGGCACCAGGACCACATAGTTGTCCAGGAGCTGTGCATAACTGGCCCCACTCCTCATTGGATGTGGCCTCTGGAGAGCAGGCCTTGTGCCTCGCCCAGGCAGCACAGTGGAACTAGTCCTGGTGGCTAGGGTGTGGGTGAGCCAGCCCTGAGGGCATTATGAGTGCCACTCCTTTTCTGTGGGATGGCACAGGCACAGAGGTCATGCCTCCCATTGTCCTTGACACCTCTGGCAGTCAGGAAAGCTGCCCCAGGGTCATAAGCTTGGGAGAACTGGCCCTGTCCATCACTTGCGAGAGCAGGCCTTGTGTTTCGCCTGGGCAGTACAGTAGTGCTGGGAGTGGGTGAAGCAGCCCTGAGAGGAAGAGGAGCTGGCCCCACCACACTCATCTGGCAAGAGGTGGCTTGAATGCAGGGGTGATGTCCCATCCCACATGAGGCAGTCAAGAGCTAAATCCTGGGGTCATAAGAACAGGTGAGCTAGCTCTACACCTCACTGGTGGTCCAGAGAAGCCAGTCCCAGGACAGAGTGCAGGAGAGCTGGCCCCACCACTCATCTGCCATGAGGTGGTGTGGGTGTACGGGGTGATACCCTTCCCCTCCTCCCATTAGTACCTGCAGTAGCTGGGAGAGCTGAGATTGTGAAAGCTAGCACTGCCCAGACACTGGAAGACCCTGTACCTCACCTGGGCAGTAGAGTGGAGCTGGCCCTGACGATGAAGGCACAGGTTAGCCAGTCCCTGGCTGTGAGTGGGAGGGATGGCCCAGCCCCTCACAGGCTGCAGCACTTGGGAGAGTGGATTCTGAACCTTGACTGGGTAGCACAGTTGAGCTCGCTCTGGAGGTGTGGGTGAGCCAGCTCCTGGGTATGAGAGGAGAGCTGATCCTATGGCGGCATTGGGTGGCCTAGCCAGAGCGGTGCTGGTAAGGGAGAGCTAGTGAGCTGACAAGCTCAGCTTCCACCCAGGCTCAGATCCAGGGCTCTGAATTAGCCCACCCCCCAGAATCTATATCTTCAAACCGTTGGGACAGGTGAAAGGGTCAGTCCTCCTGCTCCAAAGCTTCAGATTCTCCGTGACACAGAGCAACACCGGGGTAACTGGGAGGAGTCTCCATGATGATCCAATATTGATGGTGTTAGAAGCCACAGATCTCAAACCAGATTCAACGACTCATCACAATGACCAAATGAATATATGCAGGCAGAGGGATATACTATGGGACACTGACACACTACAGCTTCCAAGCACATTGTCTATGTTTTCTTTGTGATCTTTTGGGGGGAGGGGGAGGTAGCAAGGACAAACATGAGGGGACAGGGAAATGAGCAGAGCAGGACTGGAAAGCATGATGGACAACTCACAAAGAATCAAGTAAAAAAAAAAAAAAGACAGGTGTGCCTCACACTCTGTTCTTTTTGTTACCGAAGTGGTTTCTGGGAACAAAACCTGGGTCCCTCTGCAAGGGCAGTACATGCTCTTAACCAAGTCAGTTGTAGCTCTTCATCATTTGTCAGACCAGCTCTCACACAGTCCAAGCTAGCTTCCAACTTCATGATGTAGCTAAGGGCCTTGAGCTTCTCTTACACTCCCCATCCTAAACAGACATGTACCACGTTTGCTTTTATGCAGTGCCAGAGTCCAAACCCAGGGCTTTGTGCATGCCCGACAGGCACTCTACCGACTGCCCTGTGTCCCAGGTCTACTCTAATCCCATTCTAGTATCTCCCGGTACTCTTCTTCCTCTGAAGGAGAAAGGGCAGGAACATTTATTTTTACCCCTGCCCCTTCAGCTTATGACGTTAGAAAAGGAATAGAGAAATGCAGCTCAGTAGTGTCGTAGAGTGGCGCCATTGCCTGGCAGGTGTGAAGCCCTAGGTATAATCCCCAGTACTGTCAAAAAGACAGAAAGATTAAACACAGGTATTAGTGTGCACAACCAGCTATGTAACTAGCCCCCATATAGGTTTTTCTAAAATCACACATTCCAATGTATCCTTATACATTGTAGGTTTTATTAAGTCAGGATTTCCAAATGGCAATGGAATTTCCCTACCTGGAAAGTACCCTTAAGTTTTAGCCCTAGAAGTCAAAGTGAAGCTAAAAAATAAAAAATATATTACATATGTACACACACACACACATGCATACATATACATACAAGATCTCATGTATTCAAACAGTTCAGGCTGGCTTTGAATGCTTTGTAGCCAAGGATGACCTTGAACTTCAAAGACTCACAGGTTTCCAGGTCCCCAAATGTGTAGCCTCATTTTCCTAATGCCAACCACAGTGGTATCATACTCAGTGGTCCCACAGGATAACCTAAAAACAGCCTGCAGGCACTGCTAGCAGTTGAGAGGGTGGCATGACTGTTAATCATGAAAGCCACTCCTAGCCAGAAGCCACTCAACGGAATGCTCTGTAAGGAAGCACAGCACTGTGGTGTCTAATGGGCCTTGGGGTGAGCAGCCTTCAGGTCTTGGAAGCCCCATGTACTTTTACCCACAACACCATAGCTATTACTATGGCTCCTCTTGACAGGGAACAAGGAACTACGCAAGAAAAAGAAGAGATGAAGCCGGGCGGTGGTGGCGCACGCCTTTAATCCCAGCACTTGGGAGGCAGAGGCAGGCGGATTTCTGAGTTCGAGGCCAGCCTGGTCTACAGAGTGAGTTCCAGGACAGCCAGGGCTATACAGAGAAACCCTGTCTCGAAAAACCAAAAAAAAAAAAAGAAGAGATGAAACAAACTGTCCTCTAAGTGAACAAGGAACTACACTAGAGAAAGAAGAGATGAAACAAACTGTCCTTTAAGTCATTCTTTAATTATTAAAAGAGCACTGGTGGGCTGAGTCTGCAAATCTCCAACAGGTTGTTGAACTGTGGAAATGGTTATAGCAGCCTTATAGAGTTATCTGAACTAAAATACACATCATCACAGTATCAAGAAGGCAAGGTAAACAAATAGCTTAAGTATTTTATTTGTTTGCAACTAAGCTTGTTAACACTATATAATGAAAATGTACAAAGAATAATGTTGCAGTTTTTGGTTAGATTTAAGTCAAAGACATTCATTAATAAGGAATCTTCAAATGTGAATACCCCAGAAATGTCCGCAAGCCAGCTGATTGCAACAACTGTCTCTGAATATCACCTTACTTTGGAAGGTATTGGCAAACATTTGAATTAAAACTCAAGATTTTTCCAAAATAAAGCCGTAATTAATAAAACTATTCTATATTCAAACTAAAACAGTTTTCATAAAACTTTCCTTTCCAAAACAACAGTAAAGGAAACAAGGCATTTTGTAAAATGTGGTCCTGAACAAGTCACAGTAAAAATAAATGTATACTTAACTCCCACCTCCTCAAAACAGAGGTTGCTTTCTGCTCACAGCCTTGGGACCAAGGCAAAGAACAGCCAATAAGCAATTTCAGGCAGGGTATTGCCAAAACCAAGCTCTAAGGGTTGAACACGGACACCTTAGGAGAGTTTGGGGGAACCTAGACAAAGGATCCAGACTCTATGTTGAAAATGATGCGAAGGTGAGTGGCTCCTCCCAAGTAGCAGTGCTGCGAGCCTGGCCCAGCCCCGCACTCCTGTTGCACGCTCCGAGCGCACCCTGATGCTCTGCTCCAGGGCAGATTGTTTCCCTGTAGAAGTTCGGCGTCCAGGGAGCTCCGTGACTGCATGAATGAGGTGAGCTCAGACTCCACAGGGTATTTTAAGGCTTGGAGTCAAAGTATTTTTCCAGCACAGCTAGGCAGAGTCCATGTACTAATAGCCTGTCTCCAGTATGTTCTAATTTCTCACCACGTTATTTGCAGATTCAGGACTTCACTATATCATCATAATCATGTCTAATGTCCATCCTAACTTACGATTCATATTCTGTGCCTGGAAACAGTCCCTGTATTTAACGATAATACCTACAAATAAACAACCCACTGTTACAACTTAAATGGTCACCAAACATTAATGATCTTCTGTAGATCAAGAAAATGTTTTTAACCATAATTGTCGTGCATCAAATTCACAGCCAGAATCCCCAAGATCAAACGATTTTTTGCACAATACAAATAATAACTTAAAACACAGAAAACACACACGCACACACTCACACTTCTCACAGAGCTGTGCTTGGGGAGACTCCATGTGTTGAGTGCCACTGAAGGCATTCTTTGCTAAACTGCTGTTCCAGAGACTTTCTCTGGAAAACCTATCACAGTAGGGCACAGCTGTTTAGTGGATGAGCAGAAAAGAAAGATATGCTTGTGGCAACCAGAAAGTTTTAAGGTCTTTCAAGTTGTATAAAATGGACCTGCAGAAACATTGAAGTGTTCTCAGGATGCAAAGTTGGAGCTGAAATGTGATATCAAACCAGTTGCAAAAAGTGTACAGCAGCCATCTCTTGAGGTCACATCTGGTACCCAGATAGGCAAGAAGGCTTCAGGATACATCTGCAAATGAGGATTAAAAGACAAACAGGAACAATGAAGGTGCAGCCTCAAACTTTCTAAAACATACACTAGTGGTAAATGATCAAACAGCAGGGGCTACCACTTCGAAAGTACTAAACTGCAAGGATTTAAGAAGCGTGTTTCAAAGCAGGGCAGAGGTGGCGCACGCCTTTAATCCCAGCACTTGGGAGGCAGAGGCAGGTGGACTTCTGTAAGCCAGCCTGGTCTACAGAGTGAGTTCCAGGACAGCCTGGGCTACACAGAGAAACCCTGTCTCGAAAAACCAAAAAAAAAAAAAGAAAAAGAAAAAAATGTGTTTCAAATATTAAAGTACTTCAAATATTTAGAATTAAGAAATCTTGAGCACTCATTGGATAAATCAACATCCATCAGCTAACTGGAACTGCCTTTCTGGGGATAAAATATTAACAAAGAGATCGGTGTTAGAAACAGATGACTATAGGCAGCAATCTTGGCTAACTACAGAAACTTGAGCAAATTATCTAACATTCCTAAGTATTGTCCTTACCAATAAAATGGGATTAATAGTACAAGTTGTGCCTCACAGGATATTATGAGGATTATGTAAAATTAAGGTCTGTTGGTTTGACATGTGCTGGACACCAAAGTATTAGCCATTTCACTTTACAGAGGTTTTTTGTTTGTTTTTTTATGTGCATGAATATTTTGCCTGCACTTATGTTTGTGTCCTGCATGTGTGCCAGGTGCCCTTGGAGGTTAGGAGGAAGCATCAGAGCTCCTGAAACTGAAATTATAGGTGGTTGTGAGCCACCATATGGGTGCTGGGAACCCACATGAAGAGTCTGGGCCCTCTGTAAGAGCAACCAACAATCAAGGGCCTTTTGCTCTCAGGACACAAAATACTCCTGAGCAAAATCGTGTTCTTAGAACTAGAAATTTTAAAGAAAAACATGGTATACTTACAGCTTGTTGGCCTTGTCCCATATCGCCGCATGATCTGATCATGCGTGAATTTCACAAACGATTCATACTGTTCTGTGAAGATACAAGAAAGAGTATATACTTATCCCAGAAAACCCATTCCTAACTCCTCAGCAATTTAGGAAGCAGCATCTGTCTTCCCTGTTTGCATTCTCTACTCAAACATTCCTTTTCCTCTCCTGTAATTCTATCCTCTACCAATGCTTTGCATCACAGCGATCTATGAGCTTGGATTTCATTATCAGATGAAAACATGAGCAGGTGGGATTACAATGAGGTCAGTAACAGGGGACTTTCGGAGGCACATGGGTATGGCAGACTCCCAACAAAGAAAGGAGGGAGGGAGAGAGGAAGGGAGAGAGAGAGAAAGAGAGACGGGGGGAGAGAAAGCACACGAGCTGAGCATGCTGGCTCATGTTTGGAATCCCATTGTTTGAGGGGACTGGAAACAGGAGGATCTCTGTGAGTTTGAGGCTAGCCTGGTCCACCTTGTAAGCTCCAGGTTTATCATTATTTAAATTACATGTATCTATATATGGGGGCATGTGGTGGTACGTACATTTGACTGCAGGTGCCCCTGAGTCCACAGAGTGCTAGATCAGCTGGAGCTGTAGTTCTAGGTAGTCTGGAGCTATCCAACATGAGTCCTCTGGGAGAGCAGACAGCCCTAGGTGCTGAGGCGCTCTCTAGGCTCGATTACTATTCCTCATTACACAGGGCTCCTCGTGTCATTATTAACCACCTGTCCTCTAGCCTCAGCTGACCTGTACTTGCTTTTCTCTATCATAACTCCCAAACAGAGTGCCCAACTTAGATATTAACAAAGTGACTCTCGAGCAGAAGTTTGAGCATGCTGGTGACACTGCACTGTACCAATCCCGACACCTGTTAGGAAGTCAGCACCACAGGCCAACCACCTGCTCGACAGCTGGTGGCCTACTCAATCCCTTATTTATGGAAAATTCTTAGCTCTACTTATCTACTTTCAGAAATGCAAATGAGTTCTTTCATATGATGTAAAAATAACACCATGACAGCACCAAAGAGTGGTCTCAGTGTTCACAATCCGTAACATCTCCTGCATGAAGCCCCTTCTCTGAGCTGTGCCCATAACAGCAGCACCCCATGTCTCAGCCTACCTGCGAGTTTGGTACTGAGGATCTGCTCATACTCCTCCCGGACTTTATCTTCATAGTCTTTTAAGAGACGCTCACATATTATCCCCACTTGTCGAAGGGTAAAGGTGGGCTGGTCCTTCTTCATCCAGAAAGCACCTGGCAAAAACATAAATATAAGCACATGCTTATAACCCCAGCAATTCTAAATGCAAGAATAACAGAGTTTAAGGCACACATGGGAAACTTAACAAGACCCTGTCTCTAAATAAAATAAAAGCTGGGTAGAGCATTTGCCTAGCCCCAGATTGCCTATAGCCTCCAAAAGATAAATCTTCTTTACACAACGTATTCCAGTTCTGAGGTTCAGAATTATCAACCTTCATATAAATACTCTTAGCTTTAGATGGGCTACCCTGGCTTCTCAAGGAGCCCTGTGGGTCTTGCCTATCTCTACTTCTCTAAGTGATAAGATTACAAATGTGAGCTTACATCTGGCTTTTGTTTTGTTTTGAGACAGAGTTTCTCTGGCTGTCCTGGAACTCACTCTGTAGACCAGGCTGACCTCAAAGTCAGAGAGATCTGCCTGCCTCCACCTTCCCAGTACTGGGATTAATGGCGAGTCACCATACCCTGCCTCTCCTATTTTAAGTTCGTGACTTTGTTTTGGACTTTATTCACTGCTATCCTGGAGTATTTGTGACCCGTATGGACATCAGATTTGAAGTGTCTGACTGTAAAACAAACATCAAAACTACACTGTTTGATAATTTAATTCTGGGCCAGGCATCTTTTACTTTTAGGATCCACAAATGATTTTGACAGACATATGAGTATGAAACTCAGGACCTTTAGATTTGCTTAACCAATATTAACCACTTACCACTCCCTTTCAGAAATGGTCTCAAGAAGCCCAAGCTGGCCTTGAACTTATTAGTAACCTCAAATAACCTTTAATTTCTGATCCTTCTGCCTCTATCTCCCCAAATACTAGGAATGCTGTGTTGGTTTATTCTGTCCTGAGGATCCTGCCCAGGGCTTCAAGCATGCTAAGCAAGCACTCTACCAACTGAGCCCATCTCAAGCCAGTCATCACACCTTTAGTAACTCATGCAGACTCCTATAACCCAGCTGCTAAAAGAAAATCAGGGGCATTCCCTGCTACTTGATGAACCTCATACCTAATTGTCTTTCTCAGTTTTCCTAGTCACTTTACCAGCAGAAGCCGTGAACATCAAAACTGTCATTTTCAGCTTCTTGGAGCTATGGTTTCAAATGTGAATTGGTTTTATCAATCGTGTTCAGAGTAGTCAGCAAATACGGGAGGTAAAGGTGATATAGCGAGCTTCTACTCTAGAAGTGAGGCCAAACACAGCCAGCAACAGCAGGATGACAGCCTGACTCTGGAGCTAGCGACCAGAGCAACACATTCCACAGGCCCTCCTGCTGCTGGGGAAGCGGCAGCCTTTAATGAGCATAAAGATCAAGCCAGAACCCAGCCTGTTCTCATGCGTTAGTCTTCATTCCTGTCAGTATTTAAGCTACTCACCACCCTGAAACAACAAGCCCTGTGTTTTTTTTCTCTTAAACTAAACAAAGTATTTTTTCCTTTACAAATGAAACATGACCAAACACTAGGCCACCCGTCACCTGCAATCATTTCTCTATTCACATTCTCTACTACTTTAAAATTATTGGGCCAGTCAGATGGCTCAGTAGGTAAAGCCCAAGGACCCAAGTCTGAGTAAACCCTGAGCCCAGACTGTGTACAGAGAGAACCAACTCCTGCAAGTTGTCCTCTGATCACCACATGCATGCCATGGCATAAATGCATCTGCCTCCCACCATAAATAAATGTAATAAAAATTCTCATCTGTTTACATTTACATATTTTAAAAATATTTCCAGATTCTATGGAGTATGAGGTAAGAATTTACCAAAACAAATCTTAGACAACTTAGTAAGATTCTGTTCCCAAATTAGAAAACAAAATAACAAACTTCATCACCCTTGCTCTCTAAGTCTTAAGATACCTGTCTCATTTAAAATATTGCCATAGATGGGTGTGGTGCACATCTTTAATCCCAGCACTCAAGGAAGGTGGATTTCTGTGATTTCGAGGTTAGCCTGGTCTACAGAGTGTGTTCTAGAACAGCTAGGGCTACACAGAGAAAGCCTTTTTTGAAAAAATGAAAATAAATAATACCAATATTTAAGAGGCACTTTGAAGTGATGACTCAGCAATTAAGAGCACTCAATGGCTACAATTCTAGAGGACCCTGGTTCAATTCCTAATACCCACATGGTTGCTTACAACCATCTAATTCTAGCTCCAGGGGATCTGATGCCCTCTTCTAGCCTCTGCTGGAACTAGGCACTCACATAGTATCTGGACATACATGCAGGTAAAAAACCCACACACAAAGAAAATGAACGAAAATTAAAATAATATTTGGAGGGAGGGAGTCGGCAGTTCAGCTAACAGTAAAACATGTTTGCACAAGGCTCTGGTTTTTTTTTTTTTTTTTGGTTTTTCGAGACAGGGTTTTTCTGTGTAGCCTTGGCTGTCCTGGAACACACTCTGTAGACCAGGCTGGCCTCAAACTCAGAAATCTGCCTGCCTCTACCTCCCAAGTGCTGGGATTAAAGGCGTGCGTCACCACTGCCCGGCCCAGTCAATAACTTTTAAGCAAGATAATTTTTAACTTTAAAACATTAAGAAATTGAATACTGAGGAAACAAACTTTTCTAGAGGTTGGCAATACTGGTCTGCTGACCATTTATAGGGACACAGCAGGCAAGTCTCATTCATTCACTAAGTGACAAAGACAACCTCAAATCCTGAGATTTTTGAGCACAGCCCCCACAAACCACATTAAGGCTACAAATCAGGAATGTCCATGAGAACTTTCTAGAACAAATTTCCTACAGTTGCATGCCAATGCAGCGGCCACATGTAACTACTACTTATGCATCTGAAATAATAAAGTTAACGCCTACGAGCAATGGATCTTAAACCTTGTTGGGAGTGATGGCTCCAGAGTGTAGTCAGCATGCAAGCGACTGCCACATGCTGAAGCACAGCTCAGTCTTCAGGTCAGCCAAGGATATATACTGAGACTTTGTCTAGACAACCCAACAGGACCAGGCATGGTGACACACTAATTCCAATACTCGGGAGACAAAGGTAAGAGGATCTCTGGGAGTTCTAGGCTAGCCAGGGTTATATGTGAGACTCTATCTTATCAACAATTTGTCCAAGCCAAAAGCAAAACCTCAAAGTCAAAATTTTTTTCCTAAAACTTTAATTAGTAGGTTTAACTAAGAAATCACCTAGTTCCATGTCTTGGTTTGAATCTAGAACATCTCCACAGCCAATGTTTTAAGTGCCTGTTTTCTAGCTTGTGGCATTATTTTGAAGGTTGCCATGTCTTTGAAAGATGAGGCCTGCCGGGCAGTGGTGGCTCACGCCTTTAATTCCAGCACTTGGGAGGCAGAAGCAGGCGGATTTCTGAGTTCAAGGCCAGCCTGGTCTACAGAGTGAGTTCTAGGATAGCCAGGGCTATACAGAGAAACCCTGTCTTGAAAAACCAAAAAAAAACCAAAAAAAAAAAAAAAAGAAAAAAGAAAAAAGAAAAGAAAGATGAGGCCTGGCAGGTGCAAATAGGTCACTGGGACAGGTATCTGCAGTTTTTATCTGCATCTGATCCCATGTGACCCCCATTTTCTGGTCTATACCATATGAAGAGGAAGCCACAGGCTCACTGCAGGAAAGGAGCCACTGCCATGCCTCTGATGCCACAAAGGACAATACCACCTGAAACCATGAGCCAAAATCAGGCCTTCCTGCTTCAAGTTGCTCCTGTCAGGAACACTGTCACAGGAATGAAGAGCAATACAGCACAAGTGGCTAAAGGACACACTGCAGTTAAAGGGAAAGCAACTGTTTTCTGACAGGGTCTTTCTAGGCATCACTAGCTGTCTCAAATGCCCAGTCCTGGCCTCAGCTTCCAAAATGTGCTAGAACTACAGGTGTGTACCACCAAACCCAGCTCACGAACTCTGCAAACAGATTTAACGCCCAAGTATGCTTACCTGGAGAACTTGGTGCAGTAAGTGCCGAGGAGGGAGGTTGGCTTTCTGAAGTACAGGCTTCACTCTGACTGAGAACAACTTCTAAATGTCTCCACCTCTGGTAACGATTATATTCTTGTTTTATGTTCTGAAAAATTTGCTCTAGAAAAAAAAGAAAATAAACTTGAATATTCATTCTATGGTCATTTCTTCAAACTTCCCACCTACAAACTTTCTTGAAAAGATAGGCAAGAAAGGTCTTACTATTTTATTCTACAAGATGCTGGGGTTCAAACCCAGAGTCTTAAATGCTAGACAAGCAATCTATCAATGAGATACATCCTAGCCCAAAGGAGACATTCTGACTAAATATTTCCTTTATCATACAGCTCATAATCTTGTCCTTATCCTTATGTTAACAGGTAAATGTTATAGTGTATAAACCAGTCACATAGCTCAAGACAGTTCTGATTCTGACTTGGGAGCTGGTAAGACGGCCCATTGTATAAAAACGTTCGCTGTGCAAGTGGTTCATAGACACGCAGGCAGACACTCACATACATAAAATAAAAATAAGTAAATCTCGTCGGGCGGTGGTGGTGCACGCCTTTAATCCCAGCACTTGGGAGGCAGAGGCAGGTGGATTTCTGAGTTCGAGGCCAGCCTGGTCTACAGAGTGAGTTCCAGGACACCCAGGGCTACACAGAGAAACCCTGTCTCGAAAAACCAAAAAAAAAAAAAAAAAAAAAAAGTAAATCTCAAAAAAAGTTTAATTCCTAAAATAATAGCTATTCTGGTCACACCTATCATCCAGTGTCCTTTACTTTTTCCTGTGGAAACAAGCAAATCAGACCTGCATTTTGCTGGATTTACCAGTACAATTTAAAGTAAAACAAACCATGTTGTTATTTTTAATTTATTTCATTTTTAAGAGACAGAATCTCACGTAGCCTCTCCTGGTCTTGATCTTGCTGTGTAGCTGAAATGACCATGGACTCTCCTGATGATCCCCTTTATTTCCCAAGCCCTCAGATTAAAGGTGTGTGTTACCACGTCTGGCTCTTTTTTTTCTGTTTTGAGAAATGGTTTAGACTGTGGTCTATATTAGCTTTTAAATTTCCCTGCCTTAGCTTAGTTAAGTTTTACATTTCTTTTTTTTTTTTTCCTCTTTTTTTGGTTTTTCGAGACAGGGTTTCTCTGTATAGCCCTGGCTGTCCCGGAACTCACTCGGTAGACCAGGCTGGCCTCGAACTCAGAAATCCGCCTGCCTCTGCCTCCCAAGTGCTGAGATTAAAGGCGTGCGCCACCACCGCCCGGCCAAGTTTTACATTTCTACAAAGCACAGTATTATGCTTCATATTATGCTTATCGATAAAGGTCTTTTAACAATTAAGATTTTGTTCCAAGAGACTTTGCAGATCTTTAGGGAAGATGGTAGATAGAAAAAAGCATTATGTACAACACCCTGGACACTGGGCAGGAGCCGAAGGCTACTGTTTGGGACTAATTATCAAGGCTTATTAAAAGTATTTCTGAGCCAGGTATGGTACCACAAACCTTTAATTCCAGAAGAGACGGAGGCAGGTGGATCTCTGAGTTCAAGACCAGCCTAGTCTACAAAGTGAGTTAAGGGCAGCCAGGGCTGTTATTCAGAAAAACCCTGTCTCAAAAACCAAACCAAACCAAACCAAAAAAGAAAAAAAATAATAATTCCAAAAGGGTCAGAGAGGTAAAAAAAAAGTGACTCTGAGAGGATCAGAGATGGCTTTGAGGGTAAGAAACAGTTTCCCCAGAGGACCGGAGTTCAGTTCCCAGGACACACATTTTAGGCAGATCACAACCACCTGTAACTCTAGTTCCAGAGGACCCCAATGCCTCTGTAGGCACCTGTACTCACATGCACATGCAGACACACACACACACACACACACACACACACACACACACACACACTTTTAAAATAAAAATAAATTCTTAGAAGAAAAAAGTTTCTGAGCTGAGTATGGTGGCAAGCCCATGCCTGTAATCCCAGCACTTGTAAAGTGGGAGGCAAAAGAATCAGGAACCCAGTCATTTTCGATTACACAGAGTTTGAGAACAGTCTGGGATACAAGAGACACTGTCTTAAAAACACAAGCTGGGCTTGGTAGCTGGTAATCTCAGTGATTGGGAAATACAAACAGGAAGGTCACTGGTAGGTCAAGATCAGCCTGGGCTACTCAATAAGTTAGTTCTAATACAGCCTGGGTTGAGTGAGACCCTGTCTCAAAACAAGCATTTCAGAGGCAAGCATGCTCTGAAAACCAAAACATATCTGAGCCTAGCCTAGTGATGCCAGCCCATAATCCCAGCTTCTCTGGAGGCCAAGGCAAGCCTGCCGCACTGGAGAGTAAACTGAAGGCCAGCCTAAGCAGCTCGACGAGAGGTGGTTCACATTTGGGAGGCAGGGGCTGGTGGATTTCTGTAGTTCAAGGCCAGCCTTGTCTACAAAGTGAGCTCCATGACAGCCAGAGCTGTTATGCTGTTACACAGAGAAACCCTGACTCAAAAAAACAAAACAAACCCCTCCTCCCCCCCCCAAAAAAAGAAAAAAGAAAAGAAACAAGAAAAGTTAAGGCTGAGGCAATGGCTTCACATGCAATCTATGTTCAATATTCATAAAACAAAGGTGATATTATAACAGGCAATGTTTGCTAGGAGTCAAAGGATAGATATCTGAGTCAGTCATCACAAACTGAATTGCTAACAAGCAGGAAACACCAATTAGCAACTAACTATAAAACTCTATTCCTGGAGACAGGCGTCTAGAAGGATGTGGGTTTCAAGTTTTTATATACAGTGACATAGTACTGTGTTCCTTTTCCAGGTAATGTAAAGCACCCTAGTAACAAAAGCAGAGACTGCATCCATGGTGATGGATGCCTAGGATGCTAACACAGGGAGGTGGGGGGGGTGGCCAGGAGGATCTCTGCAAAGTTCAAGGCCATCCTGGCCTATATGACAAGTTCCGACCAGCTACACAGGCCTATCTAAAACCCAGGAAATGATATTCCCCAACTCAAAACTGTTCAAGTGGATATTTTGCTTTGTCGGGGGTGGGAGGTGGTGATAATGTCACTTTGTTTGCTATGAGCAATTTTAGGAAGTCATTTGAACGGGTAATGAGAATCAAAATCACAGAACTGGTAATAGTGCCAGTGAGGGGATGGCCCAGCGGTTGTACATCTAGGTAAACCAACTCTGCCTACATGCTAGAACACAGTAACATTCCTTTAACAAGATCATGAAATTTAGGCTCTAGATGCCTGCATATACAGGAAAGCCTCATTTTTTTTAAGTCCTACTCCTCAAGTGCATACCAGCCAGGTTCATTCAATACAAGGATGTAAGCAACTGCCAGGAAACAAGAAAGGACAAGTATGAAGGCAGAAGGCCCTGATCACCTCCATCTGCCTCCCAAGCAGCTAAGTGAATAACAGAGATACACACTTCCAGGCTGGGAGGGTTCACTACCAAGTCTAAGATGCTAACACAGATTCTAAGACTCCTCTCTTACACAGGAGGAAAGCAGTTGTGATTTTCTTCTGAAGACCACCTAAAAAAGGAAACAGCGTTTATTTTTAACAATGCAAGTTTCTTTACAGCACTTAAAAAAGCTCCTAATCCTCCATTCTCATTATTATTTAGCTTTTAGCTTCCAGGTTATTTATCAGGCTAAATCCCTCCTTAAAACTCATGTTTCTGAGCTACTGTAAGATAAAACTAAAAGCCTTTCAAGACTCAGCCTTAGGGGGGGAATGGAAGAGCACATCTCAGGAGGCAGAGGCAGGTGGAGCTTTGTGAGTTCTTGACCTGACTAGGCTACCTCAAGAAATTCTGTCTCAATGCCCTCCTCCAACTCAGCCCTAAAGCAAGCATGATAACAGGAGTCTGTAATCCCACTCGGTACACAGGAGGTAGAGGTAGGAAGAACAGGAGTTCAAACTCAAACTTGGCTACATAGCAGTAACAAGTGGGGTGATCCTCAAAGTCAGACTGACTCTAAATCAGGCAACACATGCCCGAAAACCAGAGCTCAGGAGGTTCAGAGTTCAAGGTCATTTTTAGTTGTCTAGAGAATTCTTTCAAGTCCAGCTTGGGTTATAGGTCTTCCCCCACCCACTCACAAAAAAAGGGAAGAAGAGAAGGAAAATAAAATCCCATTGTTAATTCATTTCCCCTTAGATGACATCATTGTTATTTGATGTTCTGAGATAGCGTCTGGATAAGCCCTGGGTAGCTTGGAATTCACTATATAGACCAGGCTGGCCCTGAGCTTGGAACACTCCTGCTTGCGCTTCTCAAGTGCTGAGACTACAGAATGGGATGGCAAACCTGCTCAGTCTATTTGTAGAGCAACTAGCAACATCTCTAGTTTATCCTTGAATCCAGATGACATGTTCTACTTAAGCTAAAGCATTAAGTAATGGATTAATACCTCATACTTCATGTTTCTTTCATGACTGACAGAGCCAAAATCCAATAAGCATTAAGAAACAAGGTTTTGGCCGGGTGGTGGTGGCACACGCCTTTAATCCCAGCACTTGGGAGGCAGAGGCAGGCAGATTTCTGAGTTCGAGGCCAGCCTGGTCTACAGAGTGAGTTCCAGGACAGCCAGGGCTACACAGAGAAACCCTGTCTCGAAAAACCAAAAAAAAAAAAAAAAAGAAAAAGAAACAAGGTTTTGGGGCATACTTAAATTAAAAAGTTAAAAAAAAAAAAAAAAAAAAGGTAACTGAGTTCTGGGCATTTAGTTTCCCCAGAGCAAACTGAGGCTCTGGCCTTCAAAGCCAGCATCCCCAACAAAAAAGAAGACCTCATTCTTCCAACACATTTTAAAATGATCATTAAACAATTGAGCTCAGCTGGACCACAATATAAATGGTATAGAAAGTACTGGAGAAATAAAATTTTTGTTTTAACAGGCAGACATCTATGCCTCTGCCTTTTTGAAATGGGTCTTCCTACGCGGCCCTGGCTGGTGTGGAATTTTTAGGCTCATCCGATCTTCCTGTCTCAGCCATGCCTGCCCCTGCTTTTGGTGCTCTTCATAAAAACAGACAAACAAACAAACAAAAAAACCTTCCAACTCTTCAGTCATTCTGTTCGTAAGACTATATATAACATTAAGTCATCAGGGAATTTAAATCGAAAAGATTGCATTGTGGGTCAGACTCGGTAATGGATGTTAAGACTCTATTTAGAATGATTCTTGGAATCAGCCATGATGGGTTACAAGTCTGTAATTCCGGCCACTAGTGAGACTGGTGCAGGAAGATTGCTGAGTTCAAGACAGGCCTGGGCCACACTGTGGGTTCCAGGCCAGTCTAGAGAGTGACTATTGAGATTAACAAACTCAAGGAAAAGACAGAGAAAGCCGGTCTAGTGGAAAGAGCAGAGCCACAGTTTAAGGGAAACGTTATGATTAAGAAGTGAACACAGGTATAAAGATGAAGCTTGAGGTCTGCTGGTGGCAGCAGTATCCTTGAGTGGCTAGGCAGAGGAAGGAGGAAATGAAAACTAGAGGCACTAGAGACTGAAAGATGTAAAGGAAAAAAAATGATTTAAAGAGACTGCAGGTTTTCCTAATGCTTGAGGAACAAGGAGAAGAAAAAAAAACACAAAGAAACAACTTGCCCAAATCCCCTTTTGAGGGATTATTTCTGGGATCCCTTTAAAACGGCTGACTACGAATGCTGGAGCACTTTCCCTCCTCCTACTGCAATATGATAGGCATCTTTACTGTCACATGAGTCCTTCTTTTTGCCTTGGCTAAAATGAAGTGCCTTACTCAAGTCGAGTCACTGGATTAGATATCTGAATTTTGAGTACAGAATCTCTGTATACTTAAGGATTCTCAAATACTAGCCAACCAACTACCCACTTCAAGCCATACCCGAAACAAGACAATAGCCACACAATGAAACAAGGTCAGTCCCCCTAAGAAACAGTCTGGTTGAAATCATATTCCAAGACTACTGGGATGGTTTAGGGTCCCTAAAGAATTCTAGAAATCAAGTCTCCCTAAAAGCTCCAGCACTGTGCGGCGTTACATACACTCACGCCCCTTCCCTCCAATCCCTCTCCCGCCCCACTCATGGCTGGGTTCGTGAGCAGAATCCAATTTTCCATGGCCCACTGGATCTCCTGGGAGGTTCCGCACAAGCGGGGCAGGAGGGGCTTCAGGGACACCTAGAGCCTTCAGTGGCTTGGAGTATCCCCACCTCATCTTGGTGCCCACCCCCCCATACTCTCCAGCTCCAGGAAACCCGAAAACCGACACTGTGGGGCCACTGCCCTTCCCGGATGTCTCTCGTCCCCGGAAGCAACCGGGCCCAGCAGCACCCCAGTTCCTTTTTCTCCCAAGGCCGATATGGGGTGCCGAGATGATCTCGGCCAGCGTCCACGACCCCCGCACCCTCCCCGCCCCCTACGCCCCGGCCTGGCTTCCTGCCAAGTCCGCAGCAGCAGCGCAGGTTACCAGGAGTTGGAAGGCGACGCTCGCTGCCGGGCGGGGCAGGCTGCTGGAGGCTCGCCGTCGGCGTCTGCATCTGAAGCGGCGGCGGCTCCGCGTCCGGGGGCCTAAGGCCCGGAGTGGGGCCGGGCAGAGGGGCACAGCGTCGCCGCTTCGGGGAACCGGGACTCAGCAGCGCCGCCTCGAACTCCATGGGCCGCTTCAATGTCGCCCCGCACGCCATTCCGCGGAAGGGCCAGAGACCAGATGCAGACGAGGCAGCAAGGGCGGCGCTGAATCCAACTCTTTTGCTACGGCTCCCAAGCCAAGCCGGCTCCAATGGCGCCTCCGGCACCCGGCAGCCGCGCTGGCCCCGCCTCCTGTGATGTCACGGGCTGAGCCACCGCCCGGCGGAGGGGAGTAAACCGGAAAAGGGCCGCTCCAGGAGGCCCGCAAGCCCGGGCTCGGCCCTTGGTGCCCCCTGCAGAAGGAGTGGGCCGGTCTGGGCGGAGAGCGTGGTCGCCTAGCAACGCCCCCGCCCCCGCCCCTCCCAGGGCCCCCCTTTCACCCTCTCTGCCCGGGTGGCCTAGGAGGTCTTTCGCACCTGCGCGGCAGGGGCCTGGGCGGGGGATGGGAGAGACCTAGGGAGACCCGGGTTCCCGTGGCCGCGTGACCGATAAAAGAGGTGATTCTAAAGTGTTATCAAGGGATTTTCTCTGAGTCCCAGGAAATCTTCACAAACATAGCCGGGTTATCTAAGGATAGGCTTCATTTAATCCACGAACACTGTGCAATCCTGGGCAAAAAATTGGAACAGGAGGTGTGTTACAAATGAATGTATTTTGGGGATAGATGACGCGGCCATTAATTGGCTCACTAAATGGATATGTGTTACCCAAAAAGGATTAAAAGAAAAAAAAAAAAAACCCTACGAGAAAACTCACTGGCTTAAACTGTCTAGCCAAGTGGTACCAGGGTGTTAGGAACTTCCCCTGATAGCTGATTGTGGCAGTTGGCTTCCTCATCTGACTTAGCAACTCAGGCTGGTTCTTCCTCGGGTCCATCGAGATTCTCTGCCATACTGTTGGCTGGAAAATGCTTTTGCTATTCTGCAGATGAATAGAAAACAGGGAGGTTCTGCTTTAATAAACTGTGTGGTGGTTATTTTCTTGGGGAGTAACTCCAGTGCTTTCAAACACATCAATAAAGCGATCAGAACATCCCCTCCCCATTCAAAGCCATTCTGTAATTATTCATATATTAGTGACTGTGACTCCTGTAATCTGGCTTTAACATTATCCCTGTAACAGATTTTCCCAGAACAGTACAAATTTCAGATACTCATTTCTAATGGCGAAGATGGGTGTCAAAGTACTTCAACACTTGAGATTGGAGAATAAAGGTGCCAGGCAGTGGTGGCACATGCCTTTTGGCAGATTTCTGAGTTCGAGGCCAGGCTGGTCTACAGAGTGAGTTCCAGGACAGCCAGGGCTACACAGAGTAAACTCTGTCTCCAAAACCAGAGAGAGAGAGAGAGAGAGAGAGAATATAAAGGCATACTATCTCCAGTCCTCTTCCTCCTTCTCCTCCTCCGCCTGTTCTTTTTAGTTGCCTTTCTCTGAGTCCTCTTCCATTCCTACAAACTCTTTAAAGATCATAACATGGGTCATATACTTTCATATTTATTTCTGTAAAATATAAGACAGCACACTGTACCAAATTTCTGGTTTTCTGTTTGATTTTTGCCATCTTGGGATTCAAGCCTCATGCCTCCCTAGGCACATTGCCCATGTTAAGTTTATTTTAGTACATTTAGTGTCTATATAGAGGTGGTTTAAACTAAAATCTAGAAATAAAACATTAGAGCTTTTAAAAATCTCACAATTATATTGGTGGTAAATGACTATAACTGGATTTAAATTTTAATTCTGAGCTTCTTAGATGCTAAAGAAAAATGAAACCATAGTTATGATGAATAGATGTTATCTGAAAGGAATCATTTCACCAGAGGACACAGACCATCGTTTTGTGTATCACTTTAATTCCAAAGGTAGACTCACATAACTTTATTAGGAAACAATGATGTAATAAAGCCTTTATGACAGCTTACATGGCTGTTTCTATGTTCAATAAAAGCCAAGGACATGAAAAGCCACTTAACGATGGTTATTTTCTAAGGGGACCTAAGAGCACCAAGTAAATTGTTTTCTTGTGGTATAAACAGATCCAAAGTGAGAGATTAGAAGACTTGAAAAGCATGTCCCTTGGGTAGTCACTCTAAACACACCTCTCTTAGCTAGGGTTTTGCTATGTGCTTTGATAGTCCACTCTGTGATCCTTTAAAACATTGAGTGTGCCTTGGAATACTAGTGTTTTAAAGGAGGAAGCTCCTTTGCATATATGTCTAACTGTGCTTCAAAACCATACATTCCTTGAGAATAACAAGCCTTTATTCATCTGAATTTCCCTGTGACTCGTACAGTGTTTGAGTGCAGCAGGAATAGACATGGAATAAATATTAGTCAACGAATAAGAGGCAATTATTATTCTATCTCTGAAAGCTGATAGACCACATTGTTGAATGAGGTGGTTTTCAGATGATTCAGAAGCCAAACAAGTAGGTGGTATAGCCTATGATATGTTGCAAATGACAGTGGCCCAGAGAGATGCTTTTGAGGGAGGAGGACAGGCTGCTCTGACAGGACAGAAACGCAGTCCTTGTGAGGTCACCACACTCCAGGTCAACTTTGTTGTAAGTTATACAGTCACGCGACTAGGCATGTACATACATGCACCCAACACACGTGATTGAGCATCTCCATGCGTAAGGCATTAGAACATCAAGCTTTGTAGTTGCAGATACTTTGGTATGAAAAGAGGCTTGCTTCCTGTCCTCCAAGGGTTTCTAGTCTTCGAGAGATGACAGATACTAATGAAACAGTCACAACAACAAATATCTAATTATCTGTGACAAGTACTGGGAAGGAAAAGGACAGGAAGTAAGGTGAGCATACAATGGGGAGTCTTAACCTGTGCTGGAACGGATGACAACTGAAGAAGCAGACTTTAAGAGCTGGCAATGTAACAATGTAACCAGGAAAGTATGCTAAAAGAGGGTCCACATCCAAAAAGAGACAGCTTATAGAAAAGTCTACGGCAGAAGGAATCCAAACCAGAAATGCTGGAGGAACCAAAGAAGTCTCAAGTGACTGTGTGGTTCAGAGCATGAGTGAATTCAGAGGGATAAAATCTAGAAGTTTGTGGTTAGATTTACATTTGAAAAAATTCCTGGCTACACCATAAAGAACAGGTTGGAGAGGATGAAAAATATGTGAAGGAGATAAAAAATGCTTAAAGGAGGGTATTGAAGCCAGATGTGGTAGCCTGTAATTCTACCACTCGGAAGGTGGAGAAAGATCAGAGCTACCCTGTGCTATATGGCAAGTTAGAGGCCAACCTGGACTATAAATAAGACTTTGTTTCAGAAAACAAAACCAAATCTTCTTATACCTCTACTCGTCTCTGCCTTTCCAGTAAAACAGATAATAACATGCAAGCTATGGAGGAAAGTAGCTGTAGATTATGAAGGGAGATTAGGAGATGGAATCAGCAAATCTTAGTGAATCTCAGGGCATCCAGTGTGGAGGTGCCAGTGAGTCCCAGTGTGGAGGTGCCAGTGAGTCCCAGGGTGGAGGTGCCAGTGAGTCCCAGTGGGGAGGTGCCAGTGAGTCCCAGTGGGGAGGTGCCAGTGAGTCCCAGTGGGGAGGTGCCAGTGAGTCCCAGGGTGGAGGTGACAGTGAATACCAGTGTGGAGGTGACAGTGAGTCCCAGTGGGGAGGTGCCAGTGAGTCCCAGGGTGGAGGTGCCAGTGAGTCCCAGGGTGGAGGTGCCAGTGAGTCCCAGGGTGGAGGTGCCAGTGAGTCCCAGTGTGGAGGTGCCAGTGAGTCCCAGTGGGAGGTGCCAGTGAGTCCCAGTGTGGAGGTGCCAGTGAGTCCCAGTGGGGAGGGGACAGTGAATCCCAGGGTGGAGGTGACAGTGAGTCCCAGTGGGGAGGTGACAGTGAGTCCCAGTGGGGAGGTGACAGTGAATCCCAGGGTGGAGGTGACAGTGAGTCCCAGTGGGAGGTGACAGTGAGTCCCAGTGGGGAGGTGAGGGGTGGCAGGGTTTACATGTTATAGCTTGGTTTTTGATTTTCTCAGAGCTATTTCATGAGAAAGTTTATATACGTGGACGCTTGCATGAGTGTGCATGTACTTATGTGTGTGCACATGACAGCCACAATACACATGCGGAGTCAGAGGATAGCTTGTGTGTTGTGGATAGCCCCAGCCTTGAATTTTGATCCTAGTTCCACCCTTCTGGGAGGGGCTGCGGAGGATGATTGAATCTGTACACAGATGACATCTTGTAAACCTTCTGTCCAATTAAAACCTGTAAAATAAAGACTAGAGCCAGAGATTGGGCAGTAGAAGGGAAGGCAGAGAAAAAGGCTTAGGGGAGGAGAGAGTGAGAGGAATTCGATAAAAAGGCAGAGCAGAAGCAGAAGAGAGGGAGTCGACGTCGACAGGAGAGGAAGAAGGAGTGGCAGAGGAGAGCAGGAGGAAATTGAAGCAGAAGGAAGCCTGCTGGTAGAAGGAAGCCGAGGAAGGAGCTGGACAACCACTCGGCCTGAATAAAACCACAAGTTATAAGGAATCTCATAGCTGGGGATTAGAGTAGTGTAGTGGTAAAACTGCCCAATCTAGGCGTGCTATTTATACCATAATTATTGAGTTGTGTTGTCCTTTACTGGTCTCATTCGGGTAGGAGTTTTATCGTGACAAATTCAGCGGCTTAAATAACCGCTACTACACTTGTGGAAGTCATTTCTCTTCTACCACCTGAGTCTCAGGGGGTTTTCTTGTCAGGTTTGGTGACAGGTGCCTATGCCCTCTAAACTATTTTACCAGCCCCTTTTTTCTTGAGATAGGGCCTCATTGAGTTGCCTGAATGAGGTAATCATCTGTGCCAACTGTGGTGACTCTTATTTTTAATCCCAGCACTTGGAATGCTGAGACAGGTAGGAGGATCAGGAGATCAAGACCAGCCGCAGTTACATAGCTAGTTTGGTGTCAGTCTTCACTACATGAGACTCTGAATCTAAACAAAACCAAACCTTGTCCAGGCTTCCCCTAAACCCACTCTGCAGTCTAGGTAGGGCTTGAACATATAATGCTCCTATCTCTGCCTCCTGAATAGCTGGGGTTAGAAGCTATAAGTACTGTCTGATTTGGTGTCAAACTTGACACAATTTAGAATCAGTTGAGAAAATGCCTCGGTGACATCTAGCTGTAAGGCATTTTCTCAGTGATCAATGGGGGAGGACCCAGTCCAGGAGTATGTGGGGCCATCCCTTGGCTAGTGGTCCTGGGTTCTATGAAATAGCAGGCTGAGTAAGCCAGTAAGCAGAACTCTTCCATGGCTTCTGCATTGAGCTCTTGACTCTGTGTTCCTGCCCTGCTTGTGTTCCTGTCCTGACTTCCCCAATGATGGGCTATGATCGGGAAGTATAAGATGAGTAAACCCAGCCGGGCGGTGGTGGCGCACGCCTTTAATCCCAGCACTTGGGAGGCAGAGGCAGGCGGATCTCTGAGTTCGAGGCCAGCCTGGTCTACCTAGCGAGTTCCAGGACAGCCCGGGCTACACAGAGAAACCCTGTCTCAAAAAAACCAAAAAAAAAAAAAAAAAAAGATGAGTAAACCCTTTCCTCTCCAACCTGCATGTTGGTTATGGTATTTTTGTCGAAGCAAATAGAAACTCTCGCTAAGACTGACGCTTATGCCACAGGCAAAGCTGATTGCTTTTTCTTTTCTTTTTTTTTTTTTTTTGGTTTTTTCGAGACAGGGTTTCTCTGTGTAGTCCGGGCTGTCCTGGAACTCGCTAGGTAGACCAGGCTGGCCTCGAACTCAGAAATCCGCCTGCCTCTGCCTCCCAAGTGCTGGGATTAAAGGCGTGCGCCACCACCGCCCGACCTGATTGCTTTTTCTTTTGAGATTAGATTTTGCTGTATCCCCAACACTGGCCTAGAACTCACTAACTAGGTGTGGCTAGCTTTGGACTTGAGGCAATTCTACAACTTCAGCTTCTTGAGTAGTGGAGTCACAGCATGCCCAATTTTTTGAAAGCTCTTTCCTTCTTTTAAGATTTATTTATGGTCAGGCAGTGGTAGTGCACGCCTTTAATCCCAGCACTTGGGAGGCAGAGGCAGGAGGATTTCTGAGTTCGAGGCCAGCCTGGTCTACAGAGTGAGTTCCAGGACAGCCAGGGCTACACAGAGAAACCCTGTCTCGAAAAAAACAAAAACAAACAAACAAAAGATTCATTTATGGCCAGGCAGTGGTGCTGCACACCTTTAATCCCAGCACTTGGGAGGCAGAGACAGGCAGATTAAATAAAAGAGAGAAAAAAGCAAAAGAAAAATGTAGATTGCTGAATGCCATGAATGTTCCAGAAGCATGGAGCAAAGGCAGAGTAATGAATGGCCTGGTAGTAGTTGAGGTGCCCTGCCCCCAATACTCCCTGTTGTCTACAATTAAACCCAATACTTCCCAGCACTTAGCATGGCACAGGAGTGAGCTTTTCTTAGGCCACCAGAGGTCACTCCATCTCCCTCTCTTACTGGGTACAGAATCCTAGTATTGGACTAGGTGCCGCAGTGCCTCGGGCCTTCTTTCTGTGGCTGCTAAGCTGTTCTGTGCCTCCTCTCTGCTGCTGTTGGTGACTGCTGGAGCAGTTTTTATCATCATTGGGGACCAATCTCTCTCCCTTCTTCCAGATTGCCAAGTGATATAGCTAAAACTCATATGAAGGGACCAAGCAAGTGTGGATTCAAGCCTAGGGCAGTCATAACTTGTCTGAGGGCCACTTGTAAAATAAGCCTAGAACTGGAGAGGTGGCTCACTGGCTGCTCTTCCAGAGGACCTGAATTTAATTCCCAGCACCCACATGGCAGCTCACAAAGTTCCAGTTCCAGGGGATGTGATGCTCTCTTTTGGAACCAAGCACACATAGGCACCCAAACTTACATGTAGGCAAATCACTCATACATACGAAATAATAACATTTGAAAAAAACCTAAAATGAGCCTGTATTACCAGGTAAGTGTCAGAATTAACCGGATGGCGTATCTCAGATGGTTGGGATGATTGGGATGACCCATAATTTGTTTCTTTATTCTGGGATTGAACCCAGGGCCTGTGTACACTGGGCGGCTGCTCTACCATTAATGTGTGCGTGTGTAGTATGAAATAACAAATGTCCCCATTGCCTCTGCTCAGGTTACAGATTGGGCAAGAATGTTTTTGCACAGTGCTGACACTAATATTCATTTAATTTTCCTATAATTCTCACTCCTCAGCTTTTCTACACTTTTTTTTTTTTCTTAATTTCCTTTTTACCACATAGCCCTCAGTTGCCTGGAGCTCACTATGTAGACCAGGCTGGCCTTGAACTCATAGAGCTCCAACTGCCTCTCATCTCAAGTTCTGGGATTAAAAGTATGTGCCACCAAACCTAGAATTACATTTGTTATTTCATAAACACACATGCGCGTGCGAGCACGCACGCACACATACACACACACACACACTTAAGAATTAAAAAAAAAAAGACAGAATATAGCTCACTGGTAGAGTACTCAGTTTCTATGCAGGAAGTGTTAGCTAGAACCCCCAGTAAAGGGGGAAACAGCAACTGAAATTCCTTCTTTCACATGGCGAGATGTCAAACAAGTTTCTCCGGATTCATCGGCTTATTGTCATAACTTGGTCAAAGGGAATTTGGACCCAAGGCAGGCTTCAAGAGCAGTATCATACTTCACCATTGATGCCATGGTAACATCAGAAGTAGACCATGCCAGGACTGACAAGAACCATGATGACTCAAATGACCAGGCAACATTGCACCAAATTCCCCAATGAGCCAAGAGCCTGAACAGATAGTGACATCTTTGGAACCACCTGGGTAAAAACCACCCAGAAAATACACTTGCTGTCACATGAAGCCCATGATTGGGTTAACTGATCTGGACTTTGGAAAGTACATCTTTGCATCTGAGAATGTTCCTGCCTCCTGTCTCTAAGATTATCTGGAGTCTGAGGATGCCTGTCCATTGCTATAATGCTTACCAAACATACAGGAAAACATTTGTTCAGTAACTAGCACTACACAAGCGGGAGTATGATGGTACGTGCCCACAATCCCTGTACTGGACAGGTTGTGGGACAGGTTATGGCCTTAGAAGTTCAGTGTCACCCTCAGCTACGTAGGGAGGATGAAGCCAGACAGCCTGAGCTATAAGAGACTGCAAATCAGAGCAAAAGAAAACAAACACAAAAAACTTACTTGAAAGAAATTCGTATTTGAGTGGAGACCTGAACAAAACCAGGCTGTGCCTGATTTGTAAGAAGCAATGCACAGTGGTTTAAATGGGTATTCCCCCATAGGTTCAGATGTTTGAATAATTCGTTCATAGTTGGTGGAGCTGTCTGGGAAGGATTAGGAAGTGTGGCCTTGTTGGATAAAGAATGTCTCTGGGAGTGGTCTTTGAGGTTTGAAAAGCCCACATCACTCCCAGTTAGCTCTTTCTCTGCCTCCTGTTTGTGAATCAGATGTGAGCTCTCAGATCCAGTGCCATGGCTGCCTTCCTGCTTCCATGCTTTTCATTATGATGGCTGTAGACTCACCCTCTGAACTGTAAAGTTGCCTTGGTCATGGTGTCTTAGCATGACAATAGAAAAGTAACTAAGAAAACCTGGAGACTGGTGCCTCACATCTTTAATCCCAGCACTCAGGAGGCAGAGGCAGGTGGATCTATTAGTTCTAAGGTAGCCTGGTCTGCAAAACTAGTTCCAGGACAACTAGGGCTTCACAGAGAAACCCTGTCTGGGGTGTGGTGGGAGAAAAGTAATTAAGACTCTGATGTTCTCTGAACACCTTTGAGCTTATATGACTTCCCTCCAGTCACTCTGTTGTGACTTTGTGTATATGCACTTTTACAGAGGACAGAGGTTAGCTTCAAGTGTTTTTTCTCTGGTGCCAGCCACCTATTTTTAAAATAATTTTTTTTTTTTTTTTTTTTTTTTTTTGGTTTTTCAAGACAGGGTTTTCTCTGTGTTGCCCTGGCTGTCCTGGAACTCACTCTGTAGACCAGGCTGGCCTCGAACTCAGAAATCTGCCTGCCTCTGCCTCCCAAGTGCTGGGATTAAAGGCGTGCGCCACCACCGCCCGGCTTTAAAATACATTTTTAAAAATTTATTTATTTATTTATTTTAAGACAGGGTTTCTCCATGTAGCTCTGTCTGTCTGTCCTGGAACCTATTCTGTAGACTAGGCTGGATTTCAACTCAGAGGTCCACCTGGCTCTGCCTCTTGAGTGCTGGGATTGAGGGTGTATACCACCATGCTTGGCTAAAAATTAATTTGTTTTATATGTACGGATGTTTTGCCCACATTTATGTCTATGCACCTTTTATGTGCAATGTCTGAGGAGACCAGAACAGGTGTCAGGGCCGCTGGAACTGGAGTTACAGATAGTTCTGACCTGCCATGTGGGTGCTGGAATCAAATCCTGGTCTTCTGGAAGAGCAGGCAGTGCTCTTAACTGCCAAATTATCTCTCCAGTCCCCACCTTGTTTTTTAAGACAGGGTTTCTCACTGGCTTAGGATTTGCTAAGAAGGCAATGCCAGGTGGCCAGTGAGCTCCAGGGAGCCAGTTGTGTTCCCTTTCCCAGCCCTGGGATTACATGTGCGTGCCACCATCCCCCCCCCCCCCCCGCCCCACTTTTCATAAACACAGCTTCTGGGATTGAACTCAACTTCCATGCTTGCACATGAAACAAACAAGTTTCCCCACTGTGCATCTCCCCAGTCCCCTCGGTATAACTTTGAAAGTGTCTGTGTCCTATGCTCTCATGCAGACTGAAGTCCCTGGGGATTAGATCAGAGCCCTTCCAGATGCTGCTGCTTAGCACACACTGTTTTCAAAAATTGCTGGCTTGTTATTGGTCACTGATTAAGACTGCCTTGGGCTGGAAAGATGGTTCAGTGCTCTTGTAGAGGACCCAGGGTCACTCCCCAGGACCCAAATGGTGTCCCACAATCTTCTAAAACTCCAGGTCCAGGAGATCTGGTGCCCTTTTCAGGCCTCCATGGGTACCTGGCACATGGTGCACATACATGCAGGCAAACACTCAAACTAAAATAAAAATAAATAAAATGAAAGACTGCTTCAGTGCCTGTAGGTCATATTATAGTCATGGAGCCTGAGATACCCATATGTTGTGGGCAATGTCAGAGAAACATTAGTGAGGAAGGAGCCCTAGAAACAGTTCATATAAAGTAGAAACAGTTGATATAGGGATATACAGCCAAACGCACCGAGGCACCTGCAAGTCCACAGAAAGTGTCTCTTCCTCTAACGTCAACTCTGACCTTCTGAGGGGCTGTCAGAAACACTCTACAGTATATGCCGTATGAACAGCTCTCAACTGGAGACAATACCAAAGGAAATCACAAGTGTCTTATTTAGAAAGCCGCTGCTGGAAGGCCAGGAAATGCAAAGGTCCTGTGTTAAGTACAGGAGAGTAAGTCTATGACCAGCCATATGGCTTGGTGGGTAAAGACCCTTGCCACCAAGCCAGACTGAGTTTAATCCCTATAAGGTAGAAAGAGAATCAACTCCTCCGCATTGTCTTCTGATCTCCATACACACACCGGATAATTAATAATAACTGTAGTGGGAAAGAGAGAATAAATCTATGCAATGGCCTGAATGGTGCACTATTTTACTAGCAATGATGGAAGAGTTAAGCGATGATAAAAGCCTCTGTTTAAGTTTTTATGTCTCATAGATAGCAGCTGGGTACTGGTGGCTCATGCCTTTAATCTCAGCACTTGGGAACGTGGGAGGCAGAGGCAGGTAGATCTCTGTGACTTTGAGGCCAGCCTGGTCTACAGAGTGAGTTCCAGGATAGCCAGGCTACACAGAGAAACTGTATCTCAAAAAACCAAAACCAAAATTCTCTTAGATAGTAACTGACAGCCTGGTCACTTGGTCAGGAATATTGAAAAACAAAATAAAACTGGTAACAGGCACCTGAATAGAGTATAAGCCTAGGGAAATCACTGTTAAGGACATGCCAGGGGAGCAGGATGGGTAAAAACAAGGGCTATGACATGTGTATGAAGACGACATAATGAAACTATTTATTTATGATCACCGTGTAGCCCTTCTGGCCTCAACTTGCACAGTGTAGACCAGGCTGGCTTCTGCCTCCTGAAGCCCAGCCTGATCCCAGAACTGTATTGTATTGGTAGCTGAGTGAACATATAGGAAAAACTGGATATTTTTGTCGTTGTTGTTTGTTTTATTCCTGTACTCCTAGTGTATATAGTGAAGTGTTAAATTTTAAGTTGTTTTTCTGGGTGTGATAGCGCAGGCAGCACTTGGGAGGTAGGGTTAGGAGGATCAAGAGTTCAAGGTCATCTTTGGCTACATCACCCCACAAGTCCCAAGCTACATGAGCCCCTGTTGAAAAAAAAAAAAAAAAGGCCAAGTGGTGGTGGCTCATGCCTTTAATCCAGCACTTGGGAGGCAGAGACAGGCGGATTTCTGAGTTCGAGGCCAGCCTGGTCTACAGAGTGAGTTCCAGGACAGCCAGGGCTATACAGAGAAACCCTGTCTCGAAAAACAAAAAAATCACAATAAATAAATCAACATTAAAACGCTTTAATTCTGGTGCAGGAAGTGTTTTAACATGTGAGAAGACAGTCTCAGTTGTTATTAATAGAAGAATCTTGTGGCTTGAGCTTGTCCCCAGACATTCCTGTGTCAGGGGCTTGGTCTTCATGATGGTGTGCAGGTGGTGGAAGAGACAGGCCTAAGTGGAAGGTGACTAGGTCACTGAGTGTACCAGTCTTGGAAGAGACCAATGTAGTCGGGTCCAGAGAGAATCTGTTGTAAATGATAAACTTGGGCCCTGAACCTTCTCACCTCTCTTTCTTTCTTTTGAAAACTTTGTATTTTATGTGGGATTTTTTTGTTTATTTGTTTGATTTTTTTTTTTTTTTATTTGGTTTTGTAAATGTACACTTGTGCTCCACGTACTTGCAGTATGCAGTGCCCTGGAGGTCAGAAGACAGTATTGGATCCCCTGGAACTGAAGTTACAAAAGACGATTATAAAATGTCTTAATTGGGGTTTTACTGCTGTGAACAGACACCATGACCATGGCAAGTCTTATAAAAATGATATTTAATTGGGGGCTGGCTTACAGGTTCAGAGGTTCAATCCATTATCAAGGTGGGAGCATGACAGCATCTAGGCAGTCACGGTACAGGAGTACAGGAGGAGCTAAGAGTTCTACACTTTCATCTGAAGGCTGATAGCCAAATACTGGCTTCCAGACAGCTAGGAGGAGGGTGTTATAGCCCACACCACAGTGACACGCCTACTCCAACAGGGCCACACCTTCTAATAGTGCCACTCCCTGAGCTGAGCATATAAAAACCATCACATAAAGCTACTACTCTGGGTGCTGGGAATTGAACCCAGGTCCTCTGAAAGAGTAGCCAATGTTCTTAACTGATGAGCCATTTCTCCAGCACACTCCCACTTCTTGTTTTAGCTCTTTCATATGCACCCATCATGACACCATACATTTTGTGATGTTGGATATTGGTACCATCCTGTTTAACATGCAAATCTGGGAACTAAATTTGTTTTTTTTTTTTTTTTTTGAGATAGGGTTTCTCTGTGTAGCCCTGGCTGTCCTGGAACTCATTTTGTAGACCAGGCTGGCCTTGAACTCAAAGATCTGCCTGCCTCTGTTTCCTGAGTCCTGGGATTAAAGGAATGAACCACCACAGTCTGGCAATAAACCTCTTTTTATTATATCTTACTCAGTCCAGGACATTTTGTTATAGCAACAACAAAAACCTAGCAATGCAAAAATTATTGGAATTGAGCTCTCCTCTGCTTTTTTTTTTTCTTTGAGACAAGGTCTTATGCAGTTCGAGTCAACTGAGGATGACCTTGAATGCTACCTTCTTTTTTAGTTTTTATTTTTATTTTACTTTATGTATATGGGTATTTTGCTTGCATGTATGTACATATACTGCATGTTTGCCTGGTGCCCAGAGAGGCAAGAAGACATAGTTGGAACCCCTGAAACTGGAGTTACAATGTTGGGAGTCATCATGTGGGCGCTGGGAATCAAACTTGGGACTTCCGGAAGAGCAACCAGTGCCTTAACCCACTGATCAACATTGTAACTCCTCAGTGTGCACGCCCCCACCTCACAGACCTTTATACACACACATGAATAGAAAAAAGAAAAAAGAAAATTAACGACAACAAAAAGGAGTTCAGGGCCATTGTGCCTATGTTGTGAGTTCAAGATCAACCTGAGACTCCATGAGACTCTGTCTCAGAATTAGAACAACAATAGCAATTCTTAAAAAAAAAAAAAAAAAAAAAATCCGCCGGGCGGTGGTTGGCGCACGCCTTTAATCCCAGCACTTGGGAGACAGAGGCAGGCAGATTTCTGAGTTCGAGGCCAGCCTGGTCTACAGAGTGAGTTCCAGGACAGCCAGGGCTACACAGAGAAACCCTGTCTCGAAACAAAACAAAACAAAACAAAACAAAAATAATAATAATAAAAATTAAAAAAAATCCATATCTATACCTGTCTGTATAGATATGAAGATAATATATGTGTATATATAAGAAAGCTTTCAGAAATTATCACAATAGAAATCATATTAAAAAATTATAAAGAAAAAAAGTTCAGTTATACAACAAAAGCCACAAAGTATTAGTTATATATAAATGGAAGCACTGAGTATACAAAATGAATAACAAATAGTTAGCATATCAGTAATTATAAGAAAAATATAATAAATTAAGAAACCCACAAGATTAACACATAAAAAGCTATTGGACATAGGAATGGAAACCCTTTCTCTGCTGGGCTACCAGCAACTGAACTTGCATGGGAAAAGTCTGGCTTAAGAGTTGGCTCAGGCCGGGTGATGGTGGCGCACACCTTTAATCCCAGCACTTGGGAGGCAGAGGCAGGTGGATTTCTGAGTTTGAGGCCAGCCTGGTCTACAGAGTGAGTTCCAGGACAGCCAGGGCTACACAGGGAAACCCTGTCTCGAAAAACCAAAAAAAAAAAAAAAAAGAGTTGGCTCAGATATCAAGAGCACTTGTTGCTCTTCCATAGGACCAGGGTTCAATTCCCAGCACCCATATGCAGCTAACAACTACCTGCAACCTCAGCCCCATGGGATCTGAAGCCCTCTTCTGACACACAACAAGAAGGCATTGACACTGGCTTGGGATGAGCAGCTGCCTGGCATGACACCACCTGTCAGAGGAGAGAGGTCAAACAAGTTTGGAAAGTGGCTGGTGAAACAAAGTTAACAGACTTGTTGTTTCAGGCCTTCTGAGAGCCCTGTGACATGACATGAGCCATGACTTCCTGGAAGCTTTAAGATACCCAGCTTTCTCCAGAGTTTTTCAACCCAGCAATGTAGCAGATTTACCGCAACCCAGCAATCCTACTTTCCGGGCTAGAGAGTTAAGAGCACTTGTAGAGAAGTGAAGTCCCGTTCTTAGCACCCACTTCAGGTAGCTCTCAACCACCTCTAGCTCCAGATCTCAGAGGGTCTTCGGGTTTCTGCAGGCTCCTACACCTAGGTGAACACAGGCTAAATGAAAGTGTGGTAGCTCACACCTCTAATCCCAGGACTTGGGATGCAAAAGCAGGTAGACCCTTCAACCTGGAGGTCAGCCTGGTCTACATGGAGTTCCAGGTGAACCAGGGCTACATAGTGAAACCCTGTCTTGATTTAACAAATAAATAAAAAAGGTAGGTGAGGTTTATCTCTGACTTCCACATATATAGGCACACACACATACACTTTTTTTTTTTTATTGTGAGCCTAGTTTTTAAAGGCTGAGCCATGTCTCTAGCCCTACCCAACTTCCCAAATCAACTGGCTTTCTTTCCAAATTCTCTTTGATATATTTTGGTGAAATTTCGTTAGGATTTTCTCCTTTTGTAGGGTTGGGGATAGAACATAGGCTTTCCAACATGCCAAAGAAGCAAGCTACCACTAAGCCACACCTCCGCCCAAAGATGCTAATTGGAGGGGATGTTGTGGGGCCAGGGTTCCATGCGCTGCCTGGGTCACTTTCAATTTCCTGAGCTTAGAGGATCCTCCCAATCTCCCCCTCCAAGTGCTGGGATTATAGGCAGTGCTTGGCCTTGAATATAGTAATTATAATGTGGTTGAATTTTTCAAACTTTTCCTTAATAGTATGTATGGCGATGAAGTTCTTGAGAGAAGCCAAGTCTGTATTAAAGATCCCACAGACTGACCTTGGCTGAGTAGAACATCATGGTGATTGTGGATGGAGGAATATTGTAGGTTGGAAGCCAAAATTGCTTTGGCCTATCTGAGTGCCTCTAATAACTATTTACTGCATTTTCTGTAACTGGCCTCACATCCTCATGACTACAAGGAATGTATACTTAAACTTTGAAGACCTCTAGCCTTCATCAGCCCTGTACCAAGAATCCTATAAAATAGCATCTGATATTATTCATTTGCAAGTTTTTAAAATAATGAAGTTTTAAAATATAGTTAGAAACTACAGGAAATACATATAGGAATCTCTCTATATATATCTATATATCTATATATCTCTATCTCTATATCTCTATATATTCCTATATTCTGAAACCTGTAGTAAAGAATCTTGCATTGGTATATAGTTTGCCTACCTACTGTCTCTACCAAGGAATTCATTGAATTTGCTTGCTTGTTTGTTGAGACAGGATCTCAAACTATGGCTCAGGCTGACCTTGAACTACTAAGGCAAAGGGTGACAACTTTCCTGTCTTATCTATCTAATTACAGGAATACACCACCATACCCAGTTTTATCAAACATATTGATTTTTTTTTTTTTCGTGGTTTTCTTTTTCTTTTGTTTTTGTTTTCTTTTAGAGACAGGGTCTCACTATGTAGCTCTGACTGTCCTGGAACTCACTTTGTAGACCAAGCTGACCTTGAACTCACAGAGATCTTGAGTACTGTGACTAAAGAAAGGTATGTGCCTCTATGCCTGGCTAATTTGTGGTTTTCTATGCTCTGTGTCTATAGAAATACAGACTGGGGTATAGTTTAGGAGCACAGTATTTGTCAAAGATTTTGGCAGGTAGGTAGGAAAGGTTCATATAACATTTTCTGTGGCAAAATGTGCCACCTAGAGTAACTTGAATAGGTGTTCCTGGGTCATGGTAGTTAGTGCAATTAAATACAGTGGAAAAACCAGGAGACAAAAACCAATGGAAGGAACCATGTTAACTCAAAGCTGGCCTGCAAGGGTGTGGTGGTGTCTACCTGCTGAAAGGAAAGACTGGAAGACCCATAAGACCAAACTCTCACCACAAAGGAGATTTATTTGCCCTAGAGGGACAGAGGGCACGGGATAAGAAACAAAGACCGCAGATAGAGGATGAGGGAAAGGAACTAGGGAGAGGAATATTTGTCCTTTAGGGGAACAGAGGATTGCCTCTGGATAGAGAGGAGACAGACCTGACACACAGGAAAACCGTGGCTTATAAAGGTAAAGGCGGAAAAAAAAAACCTGTTTTAGGACAAGATGATTAATTTTAATAGGAAATGTTTCTTAGGTGAGTCAAAGGAGGTCTTTAATTGCTGGACTTTAATACTTTGATAGCTGGACTTTGGTAGTGAGTCTCAGAAGGAGGAAGTGACCAAAAGGGAATAGGTCTTGATGACTAACTTTAGGAATGTGATCTGATGGTTTTTTTTAGCAAGGCAGAGGGAAATGGGAAGAAGGGCAAGGCCTTCCAGAGCCATGTTTGCCAGGCTGGCTGGAGTCCCTTCACCTTCAATCCAGGTTGGCTCAGGGGTTAAGAGTGCTTGCTGTTCTAGCAGAAGACCTGGGTTTGGTCCACAGTACGTGTGCCAGGCAGCTCATGATCACCTGTAACCTCAGCTCCAGGGGACCACTGCCCTTTCGTGGCTTCCATGTGTATGGCCTGCACACATGTGTATGGCCTGCACACATGCTTATCCAGAAGCCTGTTCTAAAAACAAAGTGCTGCAGCTGCAGCTGGCTCCAAAGAAGACAGAGGATCTTAATCTCCTCCTCCCCTCCCCCTTCCCCTCCCCCTTCCCTCCCCCTCTGTCCCCTCACTCCTTCCCCTCCCCCTCTCCCTTCCCCTCCCTCTCTGTCCCCTCCCCCCCTTCCCTTTCCCCTCTCTCCACTGGTCATGGCCGGCTTCTACTTCTCTGCGCTCTCTCTCTCTCTCTCTCTCTCTCTCTCTCTCTCTCTCTCTCTCTGCCTCTACTGCCCTCCTGGCTCCCCTCCCTATGCCTTGAATAAACTCTATTCTATGCTATACTGGTGTGTGACTGGTCCCTTATGGGGAAGAGATGCCTCAGCATGGGCCCGCTGAGACATCCCCTTCCCCATACCTCTCCACACACCCACTGAACATACTCTCTTTATCTTTTTATCTTTTTATAAACACATCAACAGGAGCAGTGAGCCACGCAGCTGCCTGGAAAGGAGATGTCCAAAGGTCACGTCATGGAACTGGTGTGGAGGGAGGACATATGGTTGGACAAGCAGCCACATAGCAGGGATGGGGCTTTAAAGGAAGGATACCAAAGCTGGGAATGTTGGGTGGGGGAGCCCAAAGTGTTAAGGAAAACATGCTTAGAAAAGAAAGAAGAGGGAAGTCATGTCTTTTTGCGTAATTCAGAAAAAGTGACAGATTTAAACCCTTACAGGGCTGGAACGCCTGAGCTTCTGCTCTCAGGAAGGGAATCTTGGTAGGAAAAGTACAGCATCTTACTGAAGAACTAGTTATCTTGTCTATCTCTGCAGAGCTGCTTAAGGTGAGCCCACTTTAGTCAGCGTGATTAAACCAGCCCAACCGGAACCTCAAGTCTCCACTCTGGACCAAGAGTTTTTGTTTTTTATACCCTAACACTTGTTTGTTTGGCCTTTTGAGAACAAGTGGACAGATCTAGTTAGCTGGGAGCTCAGGGTCCAGGTCCAGTTTTTGAGACAAGGGTTAACTGTATAGCCCTGGCTGTCCTGGAACTCGTTCTGTAGACCAGGCTGGACTTGAACTCAGAGATCTGCCTGCCTCTGCCTCCTGAGGGCTGGGATTAAAGGAGAGTGTCACTGCCGCTTGGCTAGTGTCCCTAAGTAGATGTCCTTACTCAGAATTCTCAGCAGATAAGGATTTTTGTTTTAGTCTACTCTGAGTACTCAGAGTGAGCTAGCCTAGTGAACTGTACTACTAGGTTAGCTTGGACAGAGGGTCACTGAGGCAGACTGTCCCTTGGGTTGGACTTTTACTAGGAGAGTTACTAATGCCACAGAAAGCATTGCAGGGGTTCTGAAGAAAATCTGGGCCCAGAAGACAAGCTGGGTTTCCCTTCCTCTAAGGTTTCTTAGGGAGAGGCAAGGCCTGTAAGTATTCCACAGTTCCTGTTTGTCATTGGGATGGAGTGGGGTTTCAGGGTCACAGCGGGTGTTGCCTGTTATCTCCACAGCAACATTTCCCTTTGTAGGGGAGCGTGGGTTTGTGGGGCGCATAGGTGTAGGGATGGCCTGAGTCATTCAGGGCAGCAGTGTCTGGAAGCTGTGACCACCAGTTTTTTGTTTGGTTCATTCAACGGTGATACCAGTTGTTGTGGTGGGGGCTCATCTTTGAGTTCATTGTCTGCTTCAAGCTCTGGAAGACTCCAGTTTCACTTCCTGTTCCCTTCTCTCCTCCCACAGTCTGGGAAACAGCTCTGGTACTTGGGACCCTTCTATACTCTTGGGACAAATCTGGTTCTCAAACTTCCTCTTGTTTTCTGTCCCCTCCCCCCAGGATTCCTTACAGTCTAGCAAAAATCACTCATAAGTAAAAGAAAATGTCTTTACATTTTACCTCTTATCCCTGGTCCACCTGCCCCCGCCCCTTCTATTGAGACAGGTCTCATACAGCCCAGGCTGTTCTCCAACTCTCTATACAGTTGTGGAGAACCAGTATCTTCTGACTCTTCTTTCTCCATCTCCCAAATGC